>LR990925.1:17085499-17644882 GCA_905163415.1 Noctua fimbriata | reverse complement strand
TGATAATAATATCAGTATCATTGCTTGTTGATTTTTATCGGTATTTTTTTTAAATATTTTTTTTAAGTGTTTGTCCTCCAAACACTTAAAAAAATGTAGTTGGTTCAGACTGTTTAAGCAGTTATTTCTGGCCTGCCAGATTTTTTTCTTTGGCCTATATTGTCCCACAAAGGCCTCCCCATAAAATAAAATTAAATTTAAAAAAAATATTTTCAGGCATCAAGGCCCATAGGGTGTTAGTGTAGCCATAGCCTTCCACTCTTCTCTTCAATCTTCAATCTCATATAAACGAATATAAGACTGACCAGAAACGGATCTGTTAGTAGTTTAAAAAAAACAGTTTTCCGAATTAGAGTGATAACAAGGTTGTTAAGTAGTATCACGTCTAGTCGATTATTTTGATACATTGTTGTTAGTTCATTCGAAAAATGTATGTAAAAAAAAAAATAAACTGTGTGAGAAATGTCGCGATATTTTTTACGAACCAGTTGCTAAGCGGACTATACAAAAGTTTGGAGGCCATCTAACACAGTATTGTAATTAATTCTGTGTCATTTTATTTAAATTTGATGGCGATATTTTTACCTGCCTCATTGGTCGCAAGCGCGACTGCTGAGCATGAGGTCCTGGGTTCGATTCCCGGGTCGGCCAAAGTGCTATTGGGTTTTTCCATCAGGTTGATGGCAATAAGCTCGCCTTCTATTATATGGCAGTTGAACATAACTGGCGAAAAATGGGTGTACTTTTAGACACACCACCTCTGCCTAACCTTGTGATGATTACAGGCGTGATGTTATGTTATGTTTGTTTTAATACTTTATTGTCAACAAGACAAAAAAAACACAAAACAAAATTTGACGTCCTCATCTGTCACAAAAAATAAATACATACGATTATGGCTTCCTAAATCCACATAAAATAAACATTTTAAACACCCCTCTTACGCGATACTAAAAACCATGGATTATCAAACTTTGTTTAAATTAACCTAGATCGGGCAGGTCGCTACCAACCATTTGAAAGCAGCATTATCGTTACCTGCAACTGTTATTATATTTTAATTACAACACTAGAAACGGGATATTTACCATATTTACTGATTTCTTTCTTTCTTTCTTTCTTTCTTTCTTTCTTTCTTTCTTTCTTTCTTTCTTTTATTTCTTTTCTTTCTTTTTTTCTTTCTTTGTTTTCTTTATTTTATCCCGTTTCTAGTGTTAATGATAATGTTAGTGACCATGAAAGTTTAAAATCTTATATTTTAGTTATAGTTTATTTATAAGCACTAATTATACCATTCTATGAGAAATACTACTACGCCTAAATGCACACTTTTGTAATCGTTTTAAATAAAATATTTTTATTCATAAACTTGATCTACTGTTCGCTAAGCACTATGGGGGTCATAGCACAGCATAATGGTTGTGCAGCCTCAATTACGGAAAAATTAATGAGTTCTCGTCACCAACATAAACAATATGACAATGACACGTGTCTCTTTGTCATACATACCTACATTGTCTCAGTCAGTTATTTTACAAGGTTTCCCTTATGTAGACCGCGGGTGAAATATCATTCGTTTGAGAGTTGACTTGAATAGATTTTGTACGTCAAATTTTTGTACGTCAATTTTGTACGTCAGATTTTGTACGCTTTAATACTGCACCCATACAACATTGAACGTCAGGCATTTGTCCCACCACCGGCGAGGAAGCGTCTAACTATCGGCTATTTTCTCGCTCAAGAAAAGTATGATAGATATACTAGTACATTCCGTGTAAACAAAAGAGATGCATATTAATAGCTGATCGCTGACGGCAATGTGGACACATTGCCGGCGAGGACTCGCTCCACTAGTATGTCGCTGAGCGACAAAAACTCAAAAGATCTTCTACGAATATTTTAAGGAACGCAGCTAAACAAAAATATAGAAAAAAAATTCATCACTGGGATAATAATTATTTTCCTTTTAATATAGATTTTCATAATTTCTGCTGTTGCCTAATTTTTCAACAAAGTTGGTAACTTCTTAATCTGACTTTTGAATCGAACTTTGTATTAGATTAGATTACTAGTAGAGGAATTCCTAAAAATTATATTTTCTTTTAATTTTATTTTTAATTTGATATTACGTAACAAACTAACTCAAAATATTTGATTGTAATTCCGCGAAAAAGATCCAGGCCTGGAAGCAGCCACCCCCCCCCCTCCCTCCACCTCGCAAACATAGGCACATGCAGGAGAACCATCCTGTCCATCCATGACATTTAAAGTCATAGATTTCCGCAAAATAACGCGTGATTCTGTAATTTTTCAAACTAACTCTATTTGGTATTGATTTATATTCCTACGACCAAAACCCGTTAGCAATATATTGCATAACAAACTATAAAATGCAAGTTCAGTATATTTAACATTTGCTAGACAGTGAATGACCTGCCTAATGCATGCACTATTGCAATATAAAACCTCTTGCTGTATCTGGAAGTGGTTGCTACATACACTTCTGGTGGATATGTCGAGATGTTAACGTACTTAGAGATTAGTGCAATGAATAGATGAAGTGTTCTGAGTAGAAAACTGAATGTAAAAGAACCTTGTTCGTACTAGGTTATATTTTGTTTTGGCATCTGGTTAATTTAATTCGTTAGGATTGGAATTAAAAAGTTTCAGATATTCCCAAGATAAGTCCCGATAGTCAAGTTTAATATTTCTAGCGTTGTTTGGTGCATAAAGACGTTTAGAGAAGATGTTTATAGTAAGAGCTATGTATATAGTAAATAATATAATAAAATATGTATAGTAATTGGTGGCACAGTGGTGGCGGCCCCGACTTACGAACAGTAAGTCGTGGGTTCGAACCCAGGCAGGCGCATTACTTTGTGTAATTTATTGCATCACCACTGCTCTCAAAACGGTGAAGGTAAACATCGTGAGGAAACCGGCATTCCTAGAACCAAAATTTCGAAGACATGTGACATCTACCACCCCGCACTGGCCCGCGTGGTGGATTAGAGCCCATTCCCTTCCATAGAGACGAGGCCTGTGTCCCAGCAGTGGGAACATTATAGTCTGATTATGCTTATGCTATGCTTATAGTAATCACATTCGCATTTTTTTGACAAGCTGTTTCAGCTGATAGATTAAAGTAGTTATGAGGGGGAAAAATAAAGATATAAAGTCTTATTATAAAGGCTTCGACTCCAAAATAGAAAAGAACTCAGGTCACATCAAATATTATGCACTTGCCACACTGAATTTTTATAACAAATTGTCAAAACAGAAATATTATCCAGAAGTAAAGGGCCTACTGCGATGTCCGATTTTGAAGAACTATTCTGGCATAACGAACTACTTTTTTATAAATGCTATTCTCATGTAGACGTTTTCATAGTGACTTTTAGATATGCACTTCTCAGTTTTTTACAAAATTCAATCAAGATGTGCTCTCTGGATTGCGATCTAAGTAATGCGGTATTAACATTTTTTTATTATTATTTACTCATAATCAAGTAACATAAGACTCACTAAAGGCTTAATACCTAGGTATTCTACATTTTTATGACCATTCGAAACTATTCGGAAGATCGTTAAGTAAACATAAGTTCTTTAACATATAATTTTCTTGGTTATTAAATTAGGTCTATTCATTGTATGCAGAGGTCAAATATAATAAGAAAATTGATTGGTTACAGTCTCAATACATGTTACAAACAATAAAATTATTGTTGGTGCCATGTTATTAGTTGATAATGTCATTGATTAGCAACTTTGTCCAGAAATTATCAAAACACGCAAGTTGATAATAAATACACTTCCGGGAGAAAAACTGTAACATCTTCAACCGTCTAATTTCATACTTGAACCAATTCCGAAGAAATGAACTATTTCATAAATAAATACTAGGTGTAAACGGACCCTTCAGGAAGCCGTTAAAGAAGGATTCTGTACGTAAATCAATGCAAAAATGATTTCTGGGAAAAAAACTTTTTTTTTGCGTTGCACAATAAACATAAATAAAAAACGGTTTACATACACTGTGCTGATTGATGGATTGAATAGTGCAGGGGTCATGGTGGTATTTAAAGTAAAGTTACAAAATTTAAAACTTTCATTTAAAAAAAGCGTGTGAAAACGTAGGTACTTTGCCCTTCAATATCTCCGTAACTAGAAGATTCCCAGGTTATCCATAACAAAAAAAAGATCGTAATGATGGAGAAAACCAGTGTCTTTCGGCCTCGTGAAGGTTCTTTAACACCCATTATAGATAATGATTAAAGAAACTCCCTAACTGCCTCGAGTTTAAAAGATTTCATGATCATCATCATCACCTATCTAGGCTTTTCCTAACTATGTTGGGGACAGCTTGCAGTCTATCGAATGCAGCTGAATACCAGTTTAACACCTCATATTTTGAAAAGGTACCAGGATGCACTAATCAAACTATGCAGAAACTGATACCCACTGCCAAGACTTTGGCCGCCTTTTCTGAAAGGTATGCCAAGGGAATAATCAGCTACTAATATTTTACAATTAGCTATGTGTACCCACAAAAAATAATGTCACTAAAACCGCATTGTTTTTTAGCAATAAACCTTGTTGTGTACTTAGTAGTAGTAATGTGGCAATACAGCAGAGAGTTTCAAGTCACCATTATAGTAGCAGTCTTCAAGGTCAGTTTTACTATAATGAATAGAGTAGTGAATACAATTGGTTGTTGACTGCGCTTTAAGTGCGTTACACTTGGTTATGTGTGACACGTATTTAAGCTTGTTGGCTGAATGGCTTATAATGACCCATCAGAGAACGGAGTTCATATAGCTGAATTTTCACATAACATCACGCGTGTAATCCTTGAAGGGTTAGGCAGAGGTGTACCTAATAATACACCCACATTTCGCCAGTTATGTTTAAGTCCCATGTAATAGGTAGCGTGCCTAATGCCATCCAACGGGCACAAATCCAGTCTCCATTGCTACTACTGGGAAATTCCAGATGGAAAAACCCAACAACACTTTGTTTAACCTGGGAATCAAACCAAGGACCTCATGCTCAGCAGTCGTGCTTACGACCACAAGACCAATGAGGCAATGGCTTATAATTATGACAAAAGTCGACACACATGACATGAGACTACCTTGTTGGTTACTCGTCTAGGTCAGAAACTCATCTGCTGACCATGAAAACCTGGGTTCCATTTCACATGTAATTTTTTTTTCATCTTGAATTTCTCCAGAGCATCCCGGATTCAGGACTTGTGTCCGATTGAGGGTGATGCAGTTGCCCTCTTTTTTCATGGGACTTGGACATAACTGGCGAAATGTGGGTGTGCCATAGGTCCAGTTCTCCTACCCTTGGGAGATTGCAGGCGCAATTTCATAGTAGGTGATGTATGGTACAGCTGATTTTTTTTAAAATTAGCGATGAAAAATTACTTTTTCGGGGTTCAGAATGATGTACTGAATACTTGGTAACCGTTTTAGCGTCAGTGTCAGCTTCCACCTTGTATAAGTTCACTTCTCAAACTCGCAAGATGAGAAGGAAGATTCACCACATAGGTAATGACAAGGATTCGGAGCAAAAACGGTATGTTTATTATTAGTATATAAGGTCTAACTATTCATACACGAAATATTTTAAGAATAACTTCTATAAGTCGTAAAGTCGTTATACCAGGGAAAATAATTATCTGAGTGTTTTTTTTTTACGAAATTATTATAATTCTAAAAATTTTTGAGACTTTTTGCATAAAATCTTTACTCCCATATTCTAACAATGATACTAGGTAAATACGACGTAGTAAACTAGCGTAATGGATGTCCAAAATAAGGAGCTAGTATTTATTTTGTGGGTCAAGTAATTTTAATTTTTTTTTTTTTTAATATACTCACATAAAAAAAAATCCCTTGAAATGGCTTCGTTATAGCCGTTAGATGATTCCCTGAAAATATTTCGTGTATGAATAGTTAGACCTTAATAGACTACGTATTATCTAAGCCCCGATAACATATAGGTAGACATTGATTATAATCGATCAACCACTCAATAATTAAAAGAAGTAATTAGTTGCTGATAATTTCTATCTAATGAATGTGCATTGTGCAATTAAAAAAGTAACAATTTAGTTATTACGATTCATAACTTACTATCTTTCTTACTAACACAACTATTCCTTTGTGTTACTCAGACACAAAAAAACAGATTAAAAAACTTAACCGACGACGAAATTGAAATCGCTTCCATTGCTTGAATTTCAGGCACAATTATAACATCAACCAAATGTTACTTTAACGTTACAAAATGATTACTTTGAGATAGATTTGCAACCTTTTGCATCAGTTTTATCTCCGACGTTACTTAGGTACTTTTTTTTCTTTTTCGTTACATTTTTGGCACTGTCGCGTGGTTGTTCATACCGTGAATTTACTTCTCACAGTTAAAAGTGTAAGCCAGTTAAAGGTGTGTAACTAGTAACTATTTTAACAATAGGTAATGGGTTTTCATTTGATGATCATTTTAAATACATTTATAGTCGTGATTCTAATGCTTTAGTTCTTTTTTTTATAGTTTTAAGTAAGACGTTCCGTAACCGAATAATAGTTTTGACTGTAACATGTATACGGTTCTATCTTAGTCCGCGGTTACTTTTTTGGACATAAACAACTAAACAAAAAAAAAACATTTTTTGTTTTATTTCTTGGATGTATTATGTAAAAGTCATGCAATCAGTTATTATTTATGAGTTAGTAAGAAAACTGGCGGAAGGCCTATCTGATATTATTATTATCTAAGTGCTCATCTACTTGGGCGATTGTGTCATTAGTGTCTCCAAACATGTTATAAAGTAAGTAACTTTTTGTGTTTGCATATGTGTCCGCGTTGTTCTCCAAAACTGCACAACAGATTGTCATGCAGTTTTTACCATTCTTTAGAGAAATTATTGCGAAAAGATAATGTATTTACATTAATATTAATAAACATACTTGATGATAAGTTATAAAAACGTGAGAAGCAGGTTACAAATTAATCATAACCACAGTGCAAATTGAGTGCAGCTAAGATAACGGCCATGCCTTTAATATTTCTGCTGATTGGTTTTGACACTATCAGATAACAATTTAATTGACTATAATAATTTTCCAACAAATGTTATTGCGTACATAACATTTACCGTGTAATAATTTTATCACATGCTAAATTCAATTTAAGTATGTAATAATCATATCGAAATAAGTAGCTGGGCTGAAATCGGATTGGGGCGGATCACGTTGGCTGCATGCACGATGACCGTTGGCCAAGAGTCTCCACACAATGGGTGCCAAGAGATGGATAGCGCCGCCGAGGCCAGCCCAGAAAGCGGTGGCGAGATGACCTAAGATGTACTGTCCCACAAGACAGTACAGGATATATAAAAAAAACTATAACGAATTAAACAGCACTCTCATTTTTTAAGCCTTTCGTATTTCAAAAAGCTACAACGAATTTCAACATGGCCTATGACAATTTTGTATTTTTCTTCTGATTGTGAAGTTTCGTCAGCAATTTTAATTTGGCCCTAACAGAACAAAAGGTTTCTAATATCGGTCAATCTGAGGACGATTATTATCTTACTATTGATTAGATAATAAGCCCCGTTGCACACTGATGACACTACATGGCAAGACATTTTCTGGTGCTATATAAAAGTTAAGAGTTGTATTAATGATAATTCGTAAATACAAAAAAAAATGCCACGGTATGCTTATACATCCCATGTCGGCAAATTGGGGCATGTCTCAGCATCCCTCGGGACGCTTCAGCAGTTTTCGAGATCGCGAGAGAGACAGCGCCCGCGCCCCATTCGGCTCACGTCACGGCATACCTAAGTATACTGCAACAAAGTTACCATCAGTGTGTGCTTACAATTTGAAAGGAGCCAGTGTGCCCCGGGCCCAAGTCGTCCTTAGAATAACCGATATTGCAAAGATTATATCTTAATCAACTTAGAATAAACAACAATGAGAAATTATAAGATACGTAATCAAAGTCCCAGTATTTACTCGATCAAAATCACCAAACCGTTTGTAATGTTGCAAATAATTACAAATTTTTCGCGGTCGTATTTTGTAACCTCTTACCTCTGTAACGTTACGTAACGCGTTGCGTTTCAGTAACGTTTTGGTGAGTTAGTGCTAACGCGGACTTGCCGGTCGCAAGTGATAATTAAGGGCGGGTTCTATGTTTAGTAAACAAATATTTATATGTGTATTGAAAAAGTTTGCAAGTGTTGAAAGTGTGTAAGTGTGTGTAAGTAATGTTTATTTATTTTGTTTAAAATCAAGGTTGCAGATTTTTTTTATAATTTGAATAAATTATTCACAATATTCTTCACTCTTGCCAGTGATAGATAATGACGTATTTTAGATGAGTCATTTACCATACACAGGTACATCTCTGCCTAATCTTTCGTGGTAACAGGTGTCATGTTATGCGATGTTGTACCAGGGTTTCCAAGCATGTGTAAAAATCTGCTGAAAAACATACCAGGAATATATTTTCAATCACATGTTAAATTAGGATTAAAACAGAAACCAAGTTACCTCAAAAAAAATCAAAATAGGAAGTATGTGCAGACGCCAGCAAATCAAGTTGCCCGAAACTGTCAATTTTTCCCAATCATACTTGAATTTTATTGCTTTAGCGATAAAGTTGAAAATCTCTTAAAGAAATTTGACAGATTGTAGTAGCTTCATGTGGCTGTACTAAGCATTCCAAGAAACAATAGGACCATTTCTTTGCCAATACTATTTCGTAAATACTTAGTACCTAAGTGTTAAACCAAAGTTACTAGTTCCAGCCTAAAAGTGATAATTAAGGGCAACATTACACTGTTAGCTGTTTAGTGTTGCAATTATCTTGGTTTAGAACTTATGACATTGTTTTGTCGAAGTTAGGCTGATTAACTTACTATTAAGTATTATCACCTCTTTACCCGTTTTAGATAGTTCTCAATTGAGCATTCTTAATGCATTCTTATTTTTGTAGTTTGTTTTAAACTAGCTGCGCCCTGCGGTTTCACCCGCGTAAGTTTGAAAATTTTGCTACTTTGGATTACATTATTGCAATTTTCTTAAGGATCTCTATTTTTTTTTAAATAAATTAAAGGCTATGTAACTTTATAATAAGTTAACTTTCTATTGGTGAAAAAATGGTTAAAATCGGTCTAGTAGTTTCGGAGCTTATTCGGTACAAACTCTCAAAAAAAAAACTGTCTGTTGAAATGTTATTTCATCAAAACCATAACATTCCATAAACATTGGGGTCACTAAACCCTATGAAGGTAGACTCTATAAAATGTCATTAACCTTATGGCAATGAAAATAGGCCCGCTTTTAGATTATCCAAAAATAACCTGCAACTATTTCCATAACGGCTTTTTTGGCGCGTCCTTGCCCTATTAGGCAATCAAAGGTGGAATTTAAATGACTCGATTAACGGTTTTGGAAACCATTCAATCATTTTTTATTTTTTATCTGTCTGCGCTATTTTGGTTTGAGAACCGCACCTAAACAGGTTTTTGTTTCGACGGGCCAGACAGTATTATTAGGAAATATTAAGTGTAGACAGATGAATGGTTTAAGATTAACGATACGTCGTTATTAATTTCGTGAATGGTTAATCAGAAATACAAATATATAATTAAAAATATTACAATATTCTGTGAACCGCTTTACGATTTTTATTCAAAAAAAAAAATTAAAAGATTAAGGGAGAGCCCTCCCTTAATCTTTTTTTCCCATTAATTAAGGGAAACTGAAACTAAAAATAAAAAAAAACAACGTAGAAAATGCCCAAGGTATTAAGTCCACCTTTGTACAGTTTTTTTAATTGTGCATAAAGTTTTAATAAATAAATAAAATGGGTGTCCAACCCCCCCCTCCCGCTCTAATTTTTAACATTTTCAATGTAACAAATAATGTGTGCGTGACATTGCACTTTCGTTTAAGCTAGTTTATGGTAGCCCGTGCATTCGGCGAAACAGCAAGGTTGCTATTGCAGCCTAATCATAAATTCATGTGATTGCATGGATGTTTGAGAATGATAGTCTATTAAATCATTACGCCACGGCCTGGATTCTAAAAAGCCAACAAGTAATAATTCTAATCAACATAAAATTTAAACTAATTTAGTAATATAATTTAATTTAATCTTTAACTGGTAAAGGCCATTTGTAACAGCATCAGAAAATCTGAGATTTTTTATATAGAAAGAGAATTGGGTTCGATTCCCGGGTCGGGCAAAGTGTCATTGTATTTTTCCATCAGAAATTTTTCAGTAGCAGCCAGGGAACTGCCTTTGTGCCCCGTATTGCATGGGACTTACACACAACTAGCAAAATGTGGGGTGTACTTATTAGGTACACATCTCCCGAACCCTTGAGGGATTAAAAGGCGTGCTGTTTATGTTATGTGATAATGTATTTACCTTCCAACAAACTAAGTGAATCAGCAGATTTACTATAACGTAGCTGACGTAGTAGACAACCTTGAACGGAATAAATAAACCGAGCTACTTTAGAAAGGACAATGGGCAATTTCAGTGCATTTGACAAGGTACGCGTCAGTCAATGAACTCCTCTTGTCATACAATAGGTAGTAGTACTAGATTTATTGTCGTTGTAATTACCGTAATCAGCCTATAATGTTGCCACTGCTGGGACACAAGCCTCCTCTCTATAAGAGGGAATGGGCTATAATCCACCACGCGGGCCCAGTGCGGGTTGGTAGATGTCACATGGCTTCGAATTTTTGGTTCTACGACATGCCGGTTTCCTCACGATGTTTTCCTTCACCGTTTTAAGAGCAGTGGTGATGAAATAAATTACACAAAGTAATGCGCCTGCCTGGGTTCGAACCCACGACTTACTGTCCGCAAGTCAGGGCCGCCACCACTGGGCCACCGCTGCTCTCGTTGTAATTATTTTGGGGCTATTATTTTAGTGTCATTATGAGTATAATAAAAACATCACACATTTCATTAGAAAACAAAGTGCTCACAAAGCAGTATTAAAACCTGTTTGGACATATGGAATTGAACTCTGGGTTCTACAAGAAACTCAAATCTGGAAATTCTCCAGAGATTCCAAAATAAAACTCTCAGAACTACAACACATGCTCCTTGGTTTATGAAGATCTCAGAACTACAAGAGCATCTACAAATCAGAACGATGAAAGAGGAAGTAGAACACCGGCTAAAGACACAAAAACCGAATAAAGTCACATACCAACACCTTAGCCCTAAATGATCCAAAAACTATGAAAAGGCTCAAACGCCACCACATATGGGACTTTATAGAATAAAAAAAAGTAAACAGTCACAGTCAACAGCCGTCAATAACCGCACAAAAAATCTGCTTAAGCTTTACAACCGATTGCGAGACGCGTAAAGAGAAAAAAAAATGAGTGTAATTATGAAGATCTTTTTTCTATTAAAGGCAAAAACAACGCGATAAGTATTCATCATTGTCATCATCTCTTCTACCATTCTTCCCTGGTCCGTGCGAGTCTCAAATAGGGAAGAATCAGATTAACATAAAAAAATAATAAAATGTTTAGCCGCTGTGTGTCAATTTCACTGAAATGACTAAATTCAAAATGATAAAGAATTTCGAACTTGTCTGGTGAATGCAACGAGACTATTGCGCTATAGTCTATTGCACAGTGACTGCACACTGAAAAATTATCTGTCTACTGCACCAATTATATAATCTGAAATTGAATTACTCCTGCAGCGTAGACGAAGCCTTTCACTATTGTTAATTACCTCATAGAGTATAGTTTTAGTTTTGTTTAATACACGTCTAAAATGTCCCTCATCACGCTTTACAGGGTGTAAACAGACCCTTCACATAGCCGTCAAATTAACTTTACGCAAAAATGATTGCTGGGAATGGACTTTTTTTTTTGGGGTGAAAAATCACGATTTAAGGTAGGACTCGATGGAAAGCACCCAAAGCATTGTGCTGATGGATGGATTGAATAGTATGGCGTGGAGGTGTAAAGTAAAGATCTTACATTAAAAACATGTATTAAAAAAAAAAACTTGTGAAAAAGTTGGAACTTTGACCTCCAATATCTCCGTAACTAGAAGGTTCCCAGGTATGGTCTAGACCAAAAAAATGATCGCAAAGACGGGGAGAACAAGTGTCTTTCAACTATGTTAAGGGTCTATTTACACCCTTTATAGGTTTGAGTACCATGTAAAAGGGACGCACCTCATAACATTATGCCTGACCTGAGAATTGAAAACAGGATGTCATGCTCAGCATAAGCGCTTATAAACACTAAGCAGTCCAGTGTTTCATTTCAATAATCACAAATTCACAATTAATCATGTTACCCAGTGGCTTGTGGCAGCTAGATAAGATAGATATCAGATAGAGGTCACTCCATGTAAAATACTGGCATTCAGCTACATGCTGTTAGGATGGAAGCCGATCCTAAAAATAAAGGTTGACACGGTCAATGGTAAAATTCTAGTAATACATGATCAATAGTCGTGGCTAAGTAATAATAGCCGCTCGGGTTGATCTTCTGGTTAAGCCGCGCTTGCATAGGTTGGTCCGTGGATGAGTAACCACCCATTACATATCGAGTTTCCACTATGCCTTGGAAAGCACGTTAACCCCCGGCTGTCACTTATAGATATTTAACAGTCGTTTAGTAGTCAGTGGTCCGAAAGTCTGATAACAAGTCTTACCAATGGGTATCTTGTTACCCTGTACTAATTGAGTTGCGGAGATCAGATTCTGGCAGTCGCTCCATGTAAAATACTGGTCATCATAGTTGGGACAAGGCTTGGCAGATGAAGACATGATGTATAGTCGATAATTGCCGTGTCTCTTAGCCCTGACTACAATAAACGTGGGATTTCAAAAGAAAATTAACTGCATCGTTCAAATTCCGTAATAGTTTGTGTACACAAAAAACAGCTGAATAAGGACTGCGATACGCAAGGAGTGGGTAGACATTGGCTAAAATTGCATCACAACAAAATCAACATAAAGCTTTGCTAATATTATCAAGAGGTTTGTATGTGGTAATCTACGGAACTACTAAACCGATTCCGAAAATTCTTTCACTAACTGAATGCTAAATTATCCCCGAGTATTATACGCAATATTTTAAACGTTCCCGTGTGTTAATTTCCGTACATAACGGGAGCGAAGCCGCGAGCAAAAGCTAATAAGCACATAAAAGTGTATCACAGTCTGTGTGTTTCCTCAAAGAGATGTCAGCAACCACGTAGGGGTCCGCATGGGCCGATGCCTGCCAGGGCTGCGGGACTGTTCGAAAGAGATACCGCGGCCCTGGAACACAAAGGGCAAAGAAGGAACATGGATGGTTTTTAGTCAGTACAAGTCTGACACTCCCTTCCGCTCCGCCCAGTGCGGGGGGGGGGGGTCATTTGATGATTTCCCATCATAAAAAAAAGTCTGTGTGTTTGTCAACCTCTTGTAGCTTAATTTTGAAATGGTCCGGGACGAGGCGCAGTAGTAATGTTCTTCTGTTTTCTCCTTTCTTTTTTTATCTTCTTTTACATCCTTCGTCCCTTATGTGATATGTTTTAATGATTGTCCAGTTTAACTTACAATTTTTTAGGTAGTTTTATAATTTTTGTTTTTAAAAACTTGGTAAGTCGTCCCCTTAGAAAATAAAAAAATAATAATGACACTATAGACAAAGCTGTAGGTACAGCTAGACATATTACAATACCAGACACATGTATGTACTTATACATACACTACACACGCATTGGTGTGTATACAGAGACGCGAGAGTGCAAACTCACGTCTTGTGTTTTGCTTTAAAAAATGACTAGGGAGTAGTTACAGTGAACTGTAAATCACTGGTAACAATTTAACATTGATGGTGCTTTTATTTCTTAGCAGTAAGGGTGATTTTCATTTAGCAACGGTCAATATTATGTGACATTGACGACGTCTTTATATCTCAGCAGTACGGATAATTTTCGTAGAGCAAGTGTCACCACGCACTGGCGTGTGGTTGAACGTATATGAACTAGATTGAAACAATACAGGCAACCTAACAAATAATAAACGACTTTCAACAAAATATCGCTCCTACGCTACAGTACCTGCATAGTCCACATAGATTTCTACAAGTCTAGTCTGTTAAGAACGGGTCCACACGAACAGATATCCGGTCTAACGTCCGATCGCGTGTTGCAAGTGTGTCGCAAGCCTGCAGACATTTGTCACTTGGCTAATATTGAAGGTTAGCCTCGCGATGTTTGAGCTTATGTCG
This sequence comes from Noctua fimbriata, assembly GCA_905163415.1. Lineage (NCBI taxonomy): Eukaryota > Metazoa > Arthropoda > Insecta > Lepidoptera > Noctuidae > Noctua > Noctua fimbriata. The sequence continues at coordinate 17,630,579 of LR990925.1, read as the reverse complement.
TAAAGTGATAATTCTGAGAATGTGGAATCATTGAATGAAAACGTGTAATTTTCGATCCCTTGTTCTGTTAGTTCAATTGCTAGTCAGGTCTTAAATCTTATCGTAGATGTTATTTCCAGAAAGTAAGTCTGAAGAACTGCTGCCTGTCTCCAAACTGAGCTAGGATGAGTCATCCTTTGGCTAGCCTTTTTCCAACTATGTTACGGTCGGTTTCCAGTCTAACCTGATGCAGCCGAATACCAGTGTTTTATATGAAGAGTCTATCTAACCTCCACAACCCAGTTCTGATTATGATGAGTAACGCTTTGATGATACTACTAATATAGATTGGATTATGAGTCGCGCTACACGATCACTGACAATTGCTTGCACTGACTGGACAGGTCCACTCATCTGTGTGGTTATTTCTTCAAAAGACCATCTCAGACATTAATATGCATGGTCCTCATATGACTTGACCAATGTCTAGACTTTAAAAGATACGGTGATCTCTGAGTTTATTTCGTATGTTTCTTCTCAGAGTCGTCAGGTACGAAAGACCGGCCCCATCTAGTTTTAAAACATAACATGATGTGACATGTAATAGTGTTTTGTAAAACCAATCTGCAGAAATAAATATGATTTATGATTTAGAAATCGTTGGTCTCCCTAGATTCCTTTTGCTTCGTCCACGTTGATAGCCTGGTCATACACGCACACCAGTTGCGAGCACTATGCTCCTGGTCTTATCGAAGAATTTGACTAATAAGGTCTTTACGTAAAATCTTACAGAAGTTGTGACGTTAATCCTGGTCGTGGCAATTATAAATGCGTGTTTCTTAAAAACATCAAAACACCATTTTACAATTACATACCTACTATAAGTACTCCGATAATGACCCTTATCAATTAAACTAAGTTTATTTAATTGCATTTCATCAAACAGTCGTGGGTCAAGTCAAGACACGCGTTTGTGTCCGCCATGTCGAAAACGATTGGTTACTACAGAATAAGTTGTAACTTCAAAAAATATATTTTCGAAATTTCTACTGTTTCATTTCCTAACAAAAAAACAAGTTCTAAAAAACCTTGAGTTATTTTGAGCATCGTTTTTTTTTTATAATTTTGGATCTATGTATATTAATCATAGAGTTGCATGATTTTGGTTTTGCCATAATCGTTTTGATCTCATCGTTCGAATTAAAACTACTTGTTTATTCCTAATCAAACAGTAAGTATTTAACATAATTAGAATTCCTTTTAGTATTCCTTTATTTATTCAAACAAAACATTTTTTAATTTTTAAATATTTCTTAAAAATTAAAAATATTAATAACTGTGGTCCGCCATTATCAGGAGCAGGGTCCAAGCTACCGGCGGCTAGGGCTCGAAGAGTATTGCCTTCTCAACGCAATCGCCCATTATGAGCCTCGAAAGATCATCGTCGAGGCTCTTGACCATATTAGTTATTGGCTGTTGGTGAAATTGTAACGATTTCATTGATTGTGTAATGATGACGTGACTTAACGTATTTAGGAAAGAAGTTCGACAAAACTCAGCTATTCAATTTATAACACAATCTGATTCCCCCATCCCCAGTCTATCATTGGACGAGCAGAGATACGGCGTAGCATCACCGTTATATGGTTGCAGTTCCACGGTACCAAACAAAGCGCCATGCTTCTACTTTTATGGTGCGAACCGCCAGTCTGTAGGTTTCACTGCTGGCTTCTCTGTTCCCTGATTATTATAATCTGGATCTCTTCAAACTTCGAGTGAATCGGTTTCTTCCAGACAAGCGTGCTCCACCCTAGGCCGCATCATCGCGAGTTGCGGCCAAACGCAAGCCTATTTAACATAAGCTCTCACTTTACACCTGTCATCAAAACATCAAATCTTACAATGTCATCAGATTTTCGCAAGACGGACCAACGCGTTGAAGCTGACCTGCAATATTTGGTTGTTCGGACCTTGGACCAAAGGGCGGGGTCAATGTTGAGAATTGCGCAGTCTTCTAAAAATAAATGTTTATTCGTGTGCTTATGATTTATAGTCTTCTCGCGTGATGGGGATTTGGAAAGCTGAATCGGTAATTGAATGGAGATGCATTGACCAAAATTGGGTATTATTAATGGTTATAGTTTATAAAGATTGCATTGATCCCTTTTTTATTGTGTTACTAGCAGTTGCCCGCGACCTTCGACCGCGTGTAATTATTATAAAAATAGTACTTACCTTTATGAATCAGATTTTGTTAACAATTCTGTGTTTTGGTTTATTTTTTTTTATTCGTAGACTCCTAATCTTATTTGTAATTGTTATACCAGCAGCTATCTGCCAGTAAACGTATCGTCAAAATCGGTCCAGCCGTTTCGGAGATTAACCGGAACACACATTCAAAAATTCAAAATTGAAATCTTATCAAAATTCTACTTTTTATTTATTAATTTGATTAAATGCCAGTAAAAGGTTAAAGTAAGCTCCTGCTACCCGTTTCTTAATTATCTTATTTGCTAAATTGTTTGTCGATGAATGAACACAGATGGTACTCTAAATTGATAATGATTTAAGCGCACACTTAAACAAATCAATTAATCATATTTTTTTTGCTTACGATCAAAACGGAAATCATTAGCGGCCTATTCACTTCAGAACAGGCCGCTAAAGTACTACACTGACGGACTTTTCACCCTTATACTTCAAGTAATAAGATTGAAAGTGGTCGACCGTCAGTGAACGCGATAGCACCTATTGCTCACATCTATAAATCTCCAATATAAATATTTTAAGTAAAGTCATAGTCTACTGAACCGGCCATTGTCAACCAAGTTAAGACTCCCAGACTGAGTGTAAACTTGAACAATGAACTTAAGTTAGTTTTTTGTTTGCATTAGGTCCCACGACTTCTAATTAAGACACATAACTGACAATACTCATAGTAATGTTGCTGTGATTTTATCTGAAATATCTCGAGTTCGATTTTGCAATGCCCTACTTGGGAATACTAATTTAACGTGAGTAAAAAGAAATTCACAAACGACTTACCCAGTTGAAAGTGTCAAAATCCTTAATAATTATGAACTGGTCAAAGATTCATTAGGCAAAAATAGAATGGGGCTTGATACAATTCTCCACCACAAACGAACGGTGTGTATAAAGGGAGTTCCAACTTTTTCACAAGTTTTTCTTTTAAATACACGTTTTTAATGTAAAATGTTAACTTCAAACACCTCCACGACCCCCGTACTATTAAATCCATCATCAGCACAATGCTTTGAGCGCGTTCCATCGAGTCCTACAGTAAAACGTGATTTTTCACCCCAAAAAAAAAGTCATTACCCAGCAATATTTTTTGCGTAAAGTTACTTAATTTGATGTACATAATGGGTGCGCCAAAGTTCACCTAAATTTTCAACTCCGATAATTGGAAATCCGAAAATGTTCTTCCTAACATTTTTCATCCTAACAATCACAATTCCTAACTAGTCTGTCTCTAATGTTCATAATTCCGAAGCATTCAACTTCATAATGTCAGTAGCAATAAACATCTATTATACTTTTATTCTTTTTCCTATATTTTCTCAACATAACCATCTTTTACACTATTATTCAAAGTCATATCTTTTTTGTTTAGATTTCTTTTTATTCATAATAATCAGTATTATATACATTAATTATGCGTAACTTTATTTTCCAAAAAAGTGTTATTTTTGCAAATCGTTTATTTTCTCGATTCTATCGTATAAAACACCTAAATATAAGGCAAGTGTCTTGGTGTTTTTGTCTCCGACTAACCGTTTGTCGTAAAAACGATGTGGGATCCATAGGTTAGGTTAGGTTAAAACTGTGACCACCTCGAAAATGGTCGCGAAATTTTTCTAAGTATTTTTTTCATAGTGCCCCCAAGACGATACTCTGACCTGAATTTCATTCATTTAAGACAAAAATCAGTGAAACGACCTTTAAAAATTCTAAACTAAAATATTATGGTAATTATGTTTAGGGATAAAAGCGTTATGATAAAAAACAGTAGGAGTTTAATTATATTTACATTAATGATATTATTAATTACAAACGGCAAGATAAAAATGATACCTAAAATGTTTATAAACCAAAGTTACAAAGTAATTTCGTTAGGTATTTACTGTTACTGAAAAACTGTAAGAACTAAGAAACAGGCAACAATTTACACAATAAAACACACCAACGTTGTCGATCTGTGTATAAGTATTAATTTGTTTTTCATTGTTGGGGTAGGTCAGACTGACCCCAATAATTACCAAGACAATTCTCATATTTTTTCCTTCCGCTTCCCCTGACTCAGTTTTGACCCTTCGCCACTGGTAGGTCTATTGCTAAATTTTTGCTTTTAGTATTAATTAACGATCTGCCTCGTTGAGGTCGGGCAAATTATTACTGGGTTTTTCCATCAGGAATTTCTTAGTAGCAGCCAAAAAGTGTGGATCTGTGCCCGGTTGACTGTTGGCTCGCCCCCTATTACATGGGACTTTAACATAACTGGCGAAATGTGGGTGTACTATTAGGTACACCTCTGCCTAACCCTTTGGGGAGTACAGGCGTGATGTTATGTCAACGATCTGTAATAGAACCTCACGTTCGGCAAACGTAGTAATTATTTTAGGAAGCCTGCCAAGACGTTTTAAAGCAGTATTGTTTAAATCGTATTCCAGAGTGGGAAAGAGACAGCACTATACAGGACGTCTAGCTCCATTTCTTTTCCTCTCTAGTAACTACCAGTAACAAAAAAAACCATCAATAACAAAATTGTAACGATAGAATCTTAACCTATATTTCTGCTCTAAGACAAGTGTCACAATCCTTGTCACATTTTCAACCAAAACAAATGAAAAAAAAAGCCATTCAATATCCTAACAAAATTCGTGACATACGTCTTGTCATTATGCGTGCTGAACTCTGTCAGCGTGACGAAACGGACGGACGGACACAGCACAGAATTATGTTGGCGTGTACAGACAACCTTGACCCAGTACCACCAGATGGGTATGCTGTGGGCAATTAATGTGATAACTGTTTAGTGAAGATGTTTGGTATGCTGTGGTTGGTACTTGTTCTTGGAAAGATATGTAATGGTTCCGATATTTTATTCAATGTCATTTTTTCAAACCTACTTTCATTTGCTTACTTAGGAACACTATTATTTTCATCATATTTATATGGCTATTGTGAAATTTTCTGTCGAGGATCTTTCAGAAATAAGACAGTTGGACATTGTCTGGTCTCAGGTAGTACTTCAGACCAGACAATAAAAAATCTTTCTTTTCTCTGTCATTCAAGGATTTTCTGAGGTCAATTAGTTGTCCTATCACCCCAATAAATGGTTGCCAAGCTCACTCATTGTTATATAGCGTCAAAAAACCAGACATCTTGAAAATGACTTACGCTTCAGTTCGTTTTTCAGTTTTATATTCTCCTCCGTATTACCCATTAAGGATAATCTAAAACAGCTCCTACAAAATACGTTGCAATACCTAAGTGAGTCATTTTAAGCTACCATTTGGAGTACTATCTAATAGTAATATTGCAATACTTCCACTGCACCGGTGGAGGTTGCAAGCGACTAACAGCGCAAAAACGACCAGTTTTCCTCGCTCACTGACGCAACTTGCGTGAGATGTAGCTGATTCATACTTTTTCTGGCATTTTCATTGGTAAATTAGTGCTCAAGTGTGTAATTTCGTTGATTGGCGCAATAGCTAGTCATGGTTATTTGAAAAATGTCTCCGCTACTATCACTAAAAGCCGATGTGCCCAATGTCACCTTTGTCCAGTTCATAATGTAGGTCTGTATACAGGGCACTTAGCTATCGCTTCTGTCTTTGTGTTAAGAATGATCAGTTAGATTGTGCCGTAAAAACTTAGCAGAATACAAGAAAGGTTTCTGGCGGCTTCGGTAATTATTTTTCTTACTATCGCATATTTTATTTATTTGATATTTGTCAGAAATTCTCATGAATCACCATAAACCATTGCGAAAGCTAGCAAAATTTTCAGTAACAGTATTTTTGCTTTGGGCCAACTCTGATCAAATCGGGAACAACAATTGGCTGTTTCATACTAAAGTACATACGTGTTTTACATGGGACCACTTATTGAAAAAAGTTATTCATTTTCATGAATACTTGCGACTCTATTAAAATTACAAAAAGGGCATTTTTTTTAAGGGAGTAAGCCTTTAAAAACGTTGACCCGCCATATTGTATTTTATTTCAGGCAAAACATAAGAATGCCCCTACTCGTAAAGGTTGTCTGAAGGACGTAAACAAGTTCTACGTACCCAAATACTTAGTAGGCATGAGCAATACCTGTTCCAACTATCTCTGTTGCAATCTATAACCGAACACTAATATAGCAAAGTTGTTCTAAAAATAATCTGACCTTACTTTTCAAAATAGAACCATAACCAAAATAGTTGTGTAATGGCGTCGGTAAAAATAGAATGATAGTATCTTCTCTCTATTGTTTTATTGTTGTCTGACCTTCGCATTCTTTAGATCTGTAATCATTTGTCTGGTTCATATAGAAACTGCACAAAATTATTGCACTTTACTTTGAATGCTGACGGATCACAGAAAGAAGGAAACTCATACGCAGAGAGTCCACACTTTGGCCTTGCATAATAAATGAGTGGAAGAAGCGCTGAGTACCACTCGCTACGTTGGGATATCAACCAAGTGTGGATATTACTCTGCAGTACTCATCTTCAACCAGCGACAGCTGTTTCTGGTCTTCGTTCTATCAGTCGAGAGGAGTGTTCCACTATACGTTTGAATATCGCTATATCAGAGTAGTGTTGGTGGTTTTATGCTCACTTCAAACCAGTTCTTTTTCTCATGTGTATGTAGTATTTCTCATAAACATGTCATTTTGTTTATTTATAAGTATTATATAAGTTTAATTGTTACCTGTTTCCTAATAAAAAATTGGGACTAACCCATGACATAATAAAATTATATGACACTTAAAAATCTACAAGCACTTTTTGCGCTTATATTTATAGGTTTTTTTTAATAATTAGCGTTACACGCAACAACTTTGATTGGTTTTTGCGGTTAGATTCTAGATACTAGTTTATTCTTGAGGATTCACCCACTAGATTTATTCATTTATGTATACAGAAAACACTTCATGCAGAAAATAACCTTAAGATATAAAACCATCTCTTATTTAGTATGTGCATTCTAATATAAATCAGCTGATTTTATTTATCAATTCAATTTTAAAAATAGCTAGAAAGCCTGCCGGCCATAAGCTATTTATAACCAAGGGCAACCTCCCATAATTATTCAAAAACGTGGGTCTAAATTTAAAAGTTCAAAAATAGATATTATAATTTGAGCCTCGAATATTTGTATTATAATTAATGACATCTTGAATTTATAATGACGGCTTTTCGATGCGTTCTTTTGTTTTTGAATATTAAATCACGCATTATGTAAGTTGGCCTTTTTACCCGACTACGACGAAGCTAAAAGGAAGGATTATGATTTTAGCAGTCTATGTGTGTATGTATGTATTTACGTATGTTCCTCCGTAGCGCCTAAACTATTCATCCGATTTGGATGAATAAGGTGTCAATCGATTCGTTATTATGGCCCGGGTAACATAGGCTACATTTTATTCAGTAGTCGGGTTTTTTTAGTTGTAAGTATACCACACAAATTCTTGTTATCCTTGTGTGTTTTAGATTTAGTCAGTAACTGTTGTTAGTTCCTGATAATGTTTTTTATTTTAACAGCCGATTTAAAACTCAAAAAAAAAACAAAATGTACAATATTTGCTAAAGGATAAACACTCAAACAAAACTTATGAAATATTAGTAGATAAACTATTAAATATTATTGAGTCATTCATGCATGAGTCATTTACTACCATAAAATAAACACATACTTGTTAATAACCGTAAAATATGATTATGTTATAATAACGATTTGCCAAAATAACAATAAATAAAATTTAATTAATAACCGACTAAATTATGTGTTCAAGGTATTCGTTATGGTTACTGGGTCGCTGTTGGTGATATTTTGTGCAATTGCATAAATAGGCATTTTGATGTTTTTTAGTAGTTGCAAGCGCGACTGCTGAGCATGAGGTTCTGGGCTCGATTCCCGGGTCGGGCAAAAGGTTATTGAGTTTTTTCATCAGGAATTTCTCAGTAGCAGCCACTGAATTTGGATTTGTGCTCGGTTGATGGCAATAGGCACCATATGGGACGCACAAATAACTGGCGAAATGTGAGTGCACAATTAGGCACACCTCTGCCTAATCTTTAGGGTATTACAAGCGTGATGTTATGTGAAGCATTCTGAAGTTAGTCTAACATCTTACTAACTCGTTTTCGTGTGCAGCTAAATACCAGTACTTTACATTGAGCGTTAACCTATCTGACCTCCACCACCCTGGCCACTCTGTCTCACACACTCTCACCTGGCAACCAACGCATTGGCAAATTTGTTTTTGAAACACGGAGGGGTCTCAATATTTAATGGATGGTCACCCAACCACTGACCGACCCCAGCAAGTGTTGTTTAACCTTGACGTTTGACCCGTGGAGCATTTTATTTTGGCACACCCCTCTCGGGCAAAAAGGCATTTCTCAATATTCCTAACTTAACTCCCGAATCTTAAGTAGAAAAGTCTCCACACGATGGTTGCCGGAAGACGGACGGCGCCGCAGAGGTCGGCCCAGAAAGAGATGGCGAGACGATCTGGACGCGTACCACGAGGGCTGATTCGAGGAGCCTTTGCCTAGCAGTGGGACAGTACAGGCTAAAAAAAAATAACACCCGAATCTTAGAATCTTACTGTTAGGATAGATGAATGTTTATTACTCTTTCACGTAAAAATTATCGAACAGATTTGGATGAAATTTGGCACACCGATGGTTTACAACCTGGATTAAAAGATAGAATACTTTCATTCCGGTAGTACGATCCCATGGGACAATTATCGAGCTCCACGCGGGCAAAGTTGCGGGGCATAAGTGGGTATATTATTCTTAACGCAAACCGTAACTAGAATCCATCTCGCAGCATTCCATTAGCCGGGAACCGGCACCACGACATCGGAATCGAGCGTTTTGCAACCGTCCACGATGTTGCAACGTTACCTTTCTAGATATATCCACTAGCTAAGTGAATTGTGGCGATAGGGAGCGAGATCCGAATGCGCGCGGCCCGTGACGATCGCTTCCGACCGTGTGACTACACTTTTATAATTTTATCCTTGGTATAGTTTCGTACAAGGTTCGGATGTGAATTTCAAACGACTTTTTTTTTGCATGGTTATTTTGTGTTGCAAAGAAACCTATGACAATGCTGCGTATACAAATGATCAATCAAGAGCCAAGCTAATACTGTCACGGGATATCTTCCGTGATTACTCATTTTTTTAACTCCCGATATTTTGACGCTGTTGCAAGCGGCATGATCGCGGGATGACTGGAGAATGCGGGTGGATGGTAAATAAATTGTTAGGTGCAGACAAATCTGTCTACCCTCTTCACGGAAGATATCCCGTAAGTGACAGTATAAGTTTAGTTTTAAACCGTGAAAACTTAAAACAGTGTTTAATTAAGAGCCAGTATAGATCAGTCCAGTTTCTTAGTATATAAATTATGATTTGTTTGCTTTGGACTTTTCTCAGTTGCGATAAGGTACTTCAACATATCACCCACTTCGTGTTTGCTTTTCTTCTCTGATTGCTGTTTATTTTGCACTCTTTAGTAGTCCTTCTCTTTAGAAGTCCTTTTCCTAACTTTTTATTTAACAGAAGCACCGGTTTTTTCATCCTACATATTACTAATTTACGTAGTTTCTCCAGGACTTGTCGAGCTTCGTTGCCCCAGCACTTTTCTGAAGTTGCTGTGGCTGGAAATAATTTGACCCTGTCCCATAAAAACTAACTTACGACACAAATTCATTAATAAAACATTTGAAGTAACAACTTTTCGGATACCAATTAACACCTCATTTATTGAAACCCTTTTTATGATCGTGCGATATGATGGTAAGATATTATATGGCCGATTTTTATGACACATTTCTGACCTCTGTAGGCCTGAGGTGGCTATTTTGACACTTTAGTTCAAGGTGACAAAAGAGTCACGTCTATAATATATTCATTAATTTATTAATGAGCAGTAAATACCTACTTAAAGGTTTAATTGCATTAACTTAATTACACACTTACGTTTACTTAACTTTATAGCGCCTATTAGTAATATCAGCTTTGTTTTATTACTTTAGAGGTCATTTATTTTACCTTGTTACATTTACGGGTAGGTATGTGGTACATTACCTTAGCAGTTTGAATAGGGGGTGTGGCCTTATGTCTATAAGCATATCAAAAGATTAAATGGGAGGCACTACCTTATTGGTCGAGTGGTCGTAAGATAGACTGGTGACCATGAAGGTTCGATTCCCAGGTACGGTAAAGTGCAATTAGGTTATTCCATCAGGAATTTCTTAGTAGCACCCACAGAGTCTGGATTTGTGCCCAGTTGAAGGCAATAGGCTCGCCCCCTATTATCTACATAACTGTTTCTGGTGTCTGTGATACAATGATTTTTAATCATTAGTACAGGCACCAACGATTCACTCTTTTCTGAAATGCTCATTTTTATTTGAAAATTGTTTTTGTGAGGCTTAGATGTGTTTTTTCTGAAAAAAAAATATTAATATATTATTTATTTATTACATGGGATTTAAACATTACTGGCGATATGTGAGTGTACTAATAGGTACACCTCTGCCTAACCCTTCGGGGATTAAAGGCGTAGTGTTATGTTTATGTAAATAGGAGTTAGAAGGAAGAGACAAAGAAGAAAATATAGTTTCTTAACTTTTGAAGTGTAATCAGCCTGTACACACCTGTGCCACAGACCTCGGGAATGGCCCATAATCCACCACGCGGATCCAGTGCAAGTTGGTGGATGTTAAAAGTCTTGATTTTTGAGTTCTAGAAATATCCCGGTCACCTTGTTTTCCCTCAACGCTTTGGGAAACAGTGGTGATGAAATAATTTACACAAAGTTTAGATCTTGACTGTCAGTCAACTTGGGCAATCATTGCTCACAAAATATATTAATGTAACCCCCAATTAGGTTTTTAACTCAAAATGAATGCTCTCAGAGCCATCATTATTACGTAGATTGGTCTTTGTTTAATATTTTGGTCAAAGGCCTTTTATTATGACTCGACTTCCTGTTCCTTTAATCTTATTTTGAATTCAAATTAACTTCAACGTCTCATTTTGCTAACAAAGGTATAATGAAGATGATACGAAGCTTTAGCTCCTTAAGGACCAGAAACAAAATATTGTCAAACACACTTAATATAATATTATTATTTAATTTTAAGGGAGCTAAAAAATATTGTTGTGCAGCATTTACGGAGTAATGAGTAAATGGAATGAAGTTTGGCATATTTATGAAACATCAAGCCGTGCCGTCCGCTGTGATTTCCCGTCGGCACTTCTAAACAAACTTTTAACCTCTATTTAATTCCTTAAAGGAATTAATTTTCAAAAATGCTTAATCAGTGCTCTTTTTTGTGTTTTTAATAAGGAACTCTTGTGCCAATTTTTGTGTTTCAAAACACAGTGGTTTATTTTTTGCGTTGTCTGTCAGTCAGTCATTCACATTAATTTTCTAAAAAAATACTTGTGAACTAATATCCAAATATAACGTTATTTTCCTATTTATTATCTAAACAGGGAATGATAAGAAAGTGACCAATCAATTGTGGACTATAAATCCTCAAAAGCAACGGTAAACGAAAAGTCACGTGATCCTTGCAGTTGCGCGATAACATGACCACTCCATTTACTAAATACTCTGTGGACACGTATAATCACACGTGCAAATCTCGTCCATTCATGTATAATACGAATTTTCGTGATTACTTTTATCTCTATATGAAATCTGTGTGTCCTTCCATCCGAGGTTGACGTACTTGCGAAATGTGTGGTTAATCATACCAAATGCTTTTGCCGACGTACGGATTTTAATGTCAGTAAACAAATTATAAAACAAAGAAGTAAATTATAAGATTTTTTAAATCTTTTTTAAACGGTTTTATGAGTTAGCTAATTTTGCTTCTATTCGTTATCTTCCTGTCCTTGTCTTATGTTGCTGAGAGTCTGTGCAACACGATTTCTTCTTTCATTCTCCACTGTCAACAGTCACACTTTTATTTAATCTCTTTTCTTTCATATCAATCCATTCAAGTTTTAATTTTTATTTATTTATTAAATTAGGTCTACCAAGAACTGTTCACAGTGGATACAGCGACATAAAGCATTCTAAAAATTAAATTATAGCGCAACAATTACTTATAGGTAAACACCACATGCACAAAACAATGAATTCGGAAAATAAGCTAAGCTTAGTAAGTACTAAGCGCTAATATTCAATTTAATAAAAATTAAAACTGTAAATAGTGAATAAAACAGAATTATGACAAAATTTATTTTAAAAAAAGATTGGTAAATAGATAAAATTATATTACATTGGTGAATTGATAAAATTGATACATTATAAATAAAGATCGACATAAAATTAAAATTCATTGAATAAAATTGATAAATTGGTGAATTATTAAACATAAAAGAGAAAAATGTACATATATAATAATTTTGCCTCTATCGATGAACTATAATTTACTGATTTCCATTTATCTTACCACTACTACATTCTACTAGATTTTCTGCTTATGCTATGTGCAAGGAACAGTATATAAGTATGTAGCTATCTAAAAGGCCAAGCCTTAGAACCTCTGCCCCTAAAACCGGTATTTAAACCTATCTGTTTATCGTTCTTTAATCTAAGAACGGTTTTACGCCGTGCATCTTAACTGCAGAAGGTTTTATAACTACAAGTACGTGAAAGTAATTCCAGTGTGGGATAGAGCCAGAGCTATATAGGTCGTCTAGCGCCATCTCTTTCCCACACTGGAATTACTCCTGCTTTAAGACGCCATGGTAGGCGTCCAGATAGGATTGCCCATATGCGAAAATGACGAATTTCCATAAAAAATGTCATCCCCTATTTTCACCCCTTTAGGGGGTGATTTTCAATAATCCTTCATTAATCGGTTCACCTTCGTTATGAAAGGAACTCTGATGTAAAATTCATGCTTTCTGACCTAGCAGTTTAGACTATGCATTGTCTGGAAACGAGTGAATTTAAGATTTTGATAGAAAGAAGTTGATAGATGGAGAGAGAGAAAGAGGAAGACCAAAAAAAAGATGGATGGATTGTGTGAGGAATGATATGAAAGAAAAAGCATTAAATAATACCGTGATGATTGACAGGGAAGAATGGAAGTAAAAACGTTTTGCGCCAACCCCAAGTAACATGGGACAAGGGCAAGATGTTAATGTTAGTAGATAGATCAAAGGAGACTCCTTACATAGTTTAAGCTTTTTGATGTTGAAATACAACAATAGCTAGTCAACTTTTTTTTGGTTAATTGAACTAAGTACTATCATAAAAACATCCTGTAATTATGTACACACGCCAGCACATCAAGCTACCCACCCTAAACTGTCAAATTTTCCCAGCCAACGTTGAACCTAATGCTAAAGCGATACAGTTGAACATCTATTAAAGAAATTTGACTGATTGTAGTAGCTTGATTTGCTGGCGTCTGTTCGGATAATTTTCTTCAGCCACTGCACCGTTATAAGAAGGTATTGACGTCTGATACTTCCCAAAAAAGTGTACTGTAGAAAGAAAATACAGTTTGTTAAAGCTAGAACTGCAATTAATCATTTTGAACAGTTATTGTGTCTGATATGACAGTTACTTAGCTACACCACACAGACAGTTACTTACTATTGTTCGTATAATATGTATTAGTGAGAAAATTTATATTATAATATTTTGATGTTAAATAGACGTCCCCCTACGATGCGTATCAAATTATTCCTCTACAATGTTAACAGTATTCAACATTATTTTTAGTATATGCGAAACCTGAATATAGTTTGTTCAGAATAAGTAACTGAATCGATTTCAATAATTTTTAAACCATGTTATATTTTTTCCCAAAAATATTTAAAAAAGGTTAAAAGTTGAACACCGAGCGAAACTAAGTACCTATCGCAATAATTTAGGTACCTACTGCCAAATTATTATTATTAATGAGCTCAAGACGACGCTGGAGGCGCGCGCGCGGCGGTTACCACGTTTTTGTGCGGACAACCAGTCAACAGAACAAGTCTATAACTTTGTGATTTTTCATGATACAGTTTTGAAATTTTGTACATAGATTCTTTACATAAAAATACTAGACACGTGTTTCAGGTTTCGCATATACTAAAACTAATGTTGTATAATAAAAATATTAATAACGTATTAAATAATAATATATTATAATATAAAAAAATATATATTATAATATTTTCAATAATATAAAAAATATATATTATAATATTTTCAATAATATAAAAAAATATATATTATAATATTTGCAATATGCAACAACATTTACTTTTGCGATGAATCAAATTGTTCTTTGTTTATTTTATAGCCTAATAAACTAATAATTGCTAGGAAAAACACCGGTTTTATTTTAATAACTGTTATTCTCGGAAAAACACTGACGACCGTTATAACTTGTCATAAATATAGTTGAAGACGAAAACAAAATTATATTTTGATGGAACGATAACAAAAAATTTAATATAATATTCTTATTTTCATTTGCGATTAGACTGTCTTGTACTGATTATCTAAGTAAATATTGTAACGTAATTAATAACGATCCAATAAAAATAAGAAACATTGATTAAGGCATTTAGAGTCCCTACCTATACCATTTTTAAACCGAAGACAGTAGTCGAAAATAGTCCTTGTAGTTAAAATCCGTAGCCAACGTGCTACGACGGCCTACGAAAAAAATGCGTAGCGGCGTAGTACAAAAATATTGCCTAATCTTAAAATAATTTTCACTTCAATAATGTTGAAATGCATGAAGTTTCATTCGCTGCTTGGTGTATAAAAATACTGAGAATTACAATTACAATGGACATTCATATTACCCTGTTTCTGATAGCTTCTCCGATAAGAATACAGTGGGCCTATGGTTTACGGCATCCTAACAAAATACGGAACTACGTAGCACAAAACATCAACATACAAAATCATCACATTTTTTGCTTCACTGCGTTTAAATCTGAACAGTCATTTCATAATCATAACCAGTTTGATGTGAGACAGTAAAATCATTAATTTAAGACGCAATTCCCATCATTATTAGATGACGAATTGACGAGGGATTCCCATAGTCCAAGATTACCGTTGTTTTTCAGTATGGAATATTACTGGCTTAAAATGATTAAATTATAATTATGATTACATCGTAAAGAACATGCTTTACTTAATCAGTCGATGACTAGACAGCTTTTCTTTATAGAAAATCTTGTGGAAGAAGATGAACTGTTCGGGTAATAAGTACCCCACAAACTTCATACTTGGAATGCTGGAATTGAACTTTTTCGAAATCAGGCGTAATTACTTTTTCTTTTGTTGGTTATTGTTTTTTTTGTGATGAGTCTGATTGCCCTAAAAAAAAACGTATGTTTACATGGTCAACATTAAAAAAGTCGAAGAACCGCAGAACGGATGGCCGATGGCGTCGAAAGTTCTGGAGTGGCGACCGCGACCCGGAAGCCGTTGCGTTGGAAGGCCTCCCACGAGGTGGACCGATGACCTGGTGAAGGTTGCGGTGATCCGCTGGATGCGAGACGCACGGGACAGGTCAATGTGGCCACACTTGGGGGAGGCTTTTGTCCAGCAGTGAACGTCTTGAAAAATGATGATGATGATTTAAAAATAAAGGATGATCAATGCTTGGTGAACGTGGTCCTAGAAATACGAATTTGAGGACAAAATGACATCCAGCAGACCGCATTTGGCTCACGCTGCATGGTGGGTTATGACCCAACCTCTCTCTCAAAGAGCAGGCCTATCTCAGCAGTTAGTATGTTTTATTCATCTGGACGGCTCTGAGAGTTCTGATAGGTAATTTATGGACCGCAACAGAGTTCAAACAAGGCCGCAAAAGTAATTTTACAGTAAAAAGTTCTAATAAAAACCAAAAAAAATCTATCTTGTATGAATGTGCATTATTTCATGGTACTGACGTCATTGTTTCTTGGCACTCATATTCTTTGTTCCTTAAGTTTTTTCTGAGAAGAGTTCATTGGTCACTCAATGCTATATTTAAGTTTTTATTTAGAACCGTCAAGTAAGAATTGTTATAACTTAAAGTGGGTAATAACTTACTTCTAAATGAAAAAAAAAACCAAATGCATTAAGTTTGCACTACCTCACGTTAGGCAGGTGAAAACTAGTGTGTTAGTGAAGGGCGAAGAGTTGAACCCTGAAGATAGCACGGTGTTCTTGGGCTTAACTTTAGACGCTAAGCTTCAGTGGGGCCCACATATAGATATTCATATTCATATTCATATTCATTTATTCATCAAATATAAGCTAACAGTTTACACCAAATCGCTTATATCTATTCTAATACTACAAAATTACATAAATCATTTTAATTAAAACTTCTTAAAAAACAACCACCGAAAAAAAAAAAAAGATAAATTGTCTAAGAAACTGAGCTCCGCAGCATACGCAGTTAGAAAAATTCGTAATTTAACCGATGTAGAGACAGCTCGATTAGTTTACTTCAGCTATTTTCATAGCGTAATGTCGTACGGCATTCTGTTATGGGGGAATGCCGCCGATATTCAGACCATCTTTGTTTTGCAGAAAAGGGCCGTTCGATCAATTTATAAGTTGAGTCCGAGACACTCTCTCAGAGAAGAGTTTAAGGAAATTAATGTAATGACTGTTCCTTCTCAATACATATATGAAAACCTTTTGTATGCTCACAAAAATATAAAGCGGTTTAAGAAATATTCTGATATTCACAATATAAATACAAGGAATAAACATCAATTTATTGTACCCACAACAAGGCTCAAGAAAATAGGTGGATCATTTAGATGCCAATGTATACGCTTTTATAATAAACTTCCAGGCCACATACATGAACTAAGCCTTAATAAATTCAAAATTTTTATAAAACGTAAACTTTGCCAGAAAGCTTTCTATTCTGTTAAGGATTATATCGAGGACAAAAAGGCTTGGGATTGAACTGCTCCAATTGAAAGCGATATTAAACTGAATTGTACCCATTTTATTTTATTTTTATTACTGTTTGACATTTTTTATTTTTATTAATTATTGTTCGATTTAGTTGACATTATTTACTTTTTCAAGTACCTGTGGTATTATTATTATTTTTTTTTTTTTCTTGACTTTATTTTACTTTTTCAAGTGTCGTATTATATATATATATATTTTTTTTTTGTTTATTACTGTGAATATGAGGACTACGTGGGTCATACTATTATTATTATTTTAATTTCTTGGTTAAGTTAGTTTCACGATTGTCTGGCAGTTTGAGTACTTTATGCGGCCTACCCAAAAGTCCTTTCTTTGGTATTGTTCGTCGTGTCGTTGAGCTCCTTGGATTACGAGTCGAGCTACACGATCACTGACAAATGCTTGCACTGTCTGGACAGGTCCACTCAAATTTGTGTGGTTATTTCTTCAAAATACCATCTCGGACATTAATCTACATGGTCCTCATATGACTTGAGCAATGTCTGGACTTTAAAAGAGACTGTGACCTCTGAGTTTGTTTCGGATGTTTCTTCTCAGAGTAGTCAGGTACGAAACACCGGCCCCATCTAGTTTTAAAAAACAACATGTTGTGACATGTAAAAGAGTTTTGTAAACCAATTTACAGAAATAAATATGATTTGATTTGATGATTTGATTTGGGTCTTGATACCATCCTGAAAATAAATAAAAATCTAACGTGCAATGGAAATTAGTACCCTCATTTCGCCAGTCATGTTTGAGTCCCATGTAATAGCGGGCGAGCCTATTGTCATCAACCAGGCACAAAGCCAGGCTCCGAGGCTGCTACTGAGAAATACCTGATGGGAAACCCAATATCACTTACCCCGACCCGGGGATCGAACCCAAGACCTCACGCTCAGCCGTCGCGCTTGCGACCATTAGACCAACGAAGCAGTTAAATAAAAGAAAAATAGAACAAACTCGTAAAAATGTTTTGCAATAAGTAGTTTAACGTTATTGTGTCCTATAACCAACAGTGGGATGAGATAACAATAACAGTATAACATAAAATCATACACAATAAAATCAATCTACATACGGTCGGGATGCATTCCATTAAACTCCATACTGCTACGCACCCTTACAAAAATCCGACTGAAAAAACTGAAAAGCATAAGGCCCATTTGAATATAAAATTATGAAAATGCCCCTTCATTTTGATACAGAACAACGTAACGTCATCCCCTCGGTACGGGTTCAGCTGCTAAAAATGAGATGAAGTTATGCTACTCCGGTGCAGTGCTGATAAGAGTGTCAGTCAAGTCAAGTTCAGTTTACCATGCTAGTTGATAGCACACAAAATATTCCTTAGATCTAAGGGAACCCTCACATATTCATAAACTCATATGAGACCACATTTTTGCTGACAAGTGACTTTTGAACTTTGTCACCAATTTAAGAGCGTTCATACAAAAAGTTGGCAACGTCGCGTGGTAGATAGCTGTCAAATATTTACCTGTTTCAATTAATTTGGAAGAAGAAATATGGCTAACTAGTGAACTAGAATATTAATAATGAATTGCATTTAAAAAACTGAATTTGATGTTGTAACCGTTTTAGGTGTAAAAAAAGGTATTTGTAAAGTTTCCAAATACTTAAAGTATCACGTAAATAATAGGCACCTTTTCCGCAAAACAATACACACTTTAGACATTGACCACAAATCTACGTAATTTTTCTAAAAAAAGAATGTCAAGTTCGCATCAATTTGAGACATATTACATAATGAGAGTAATTGAATTTGACCTTTTCTTAAAATAGCTGGTAATTATCTGACATTTTATTTTTAGACGGTCAAAAAATTTGTGTGCACCGATGACCGTCCGTCCGACCGACAACAATGTCATCTAAGTTTGTGATGTAAAAACAACATGGATACCTGTGGTTTGACAGGGTCAGAAGTATGGTACAAGGACTGCGGTTTTGACTCATTAACTTGTTGTTTAATGGGTGCCTTATGGAATATAGCAACAGTGTGATGAGTGAAGTGGAACTGACTGAATTTTTACTCCGAAGAGACCACCCCTTTTGCATGTTCACCATCTTCGTCTCATCTCTTTTGGTACCCTCCTGTATCACTTACTAATTCATCAATATTGAATGCCCAGCATGGCAAAGATTTTATGTTAAACTAGCTGTTGCCCGCGACATGCGTTCGCGTGTAATTATTATAAAAGAATATTACTTCCTTTTTTTAATCGATTTTTTTTTATCAATTTCAAAGTTTTTCATTTTTTCACGGAATCCTTATTATTGTTTTTAAATAATAATAATAACACAGCTGATAATCACTTGGCTTAGACCCGTGTTATCAGTATTTTCCGGCTACCCGGTTAGTCGAGCAAAATAATAATAGTAATAGTTTATTTTCACCACAACATTAATCTTACTTGTTACCCTATTTCTACGGTGACATATAGGACGGGCATTATATTGTGGAAAACTGGTGCCTAAACTAGGCTCGAGGCCTGTACTTCAGGTCACCAGGACTCCTCCATTTAAATTTAACAAATTATGTTATGTACTCGTACAAACTGTATTCAGTTAGGACATGTTAACATTTTTTTTTTTTTTTATAGATAAAAGAGAAATAAAAGTAGACTATGTTAGACCTTATAACATCAACATCTGCTAAGTGCGTAATAGTCAAGTTACAATCATCCAGCTAGAGCCATAGGTACCCATCTATCTACACGAATGCACCTTGTCAAGCTTTTTCTTTCAACAAAAAAAGTCAATTACCAACAACAATAATAAAATCTACGATACATCTCAACACATTTTATTCAATTGACCTTTCCGTAAACCACGTGTTTAATAGAATGGCTGCGAACACGTGATAGTGATAAAACATAAGTGATCATCATGATCGCTAATGATCAGACGATATGCATTAGTATTTCCCTCCATTACTCACGTTGGTGGAGTTTTCCTGATGGTCGTTTAGCCGTAGTACTATTGTTTTATGATGCGCAACTATACGATGCTGCGAGGAGCTCGTGGCTAAATAATAACAGCCGCTCGGATCAATCTTCAGGTTAAGCCGCGCTAGCCTAGGTTGGTCTGTAGATGAGCCCATTACATACCGATTTCCTCGATACAAATAAACACACGTCAAACATGATGTGTGAAAGCTAATTGCTAAAATGAATTGAATTATGATTAAAGTAAGTAGTATAGAGAAATTATGATTAAAGTAGTAGTAAGTATATCAGAAATGAAAAGGGGACAATATGCGAAAGGGAAGTGGACATTCTGCGTCGGAGCCCTCTGTGCCTCGGAAAGCACATTAAGCCGTTGGTCCCGGCGGTCATTTGTAGATATTTCACAGTCGTTATAGATAGTCAGTGGCCCGATAGTCTGACAACCAGTCTTACCAGGAGGTATCGTATTACCCAGTACTAACTGGGTGGTGGAGATCAGATTGGCAGGCGCTTCATGTAAGTTACTGGAGTTCAGCTGCATCCGGTTAGACTGGAAGCCGACCCCAACAAAAGGCTAGGCATTTCGAACTATACAATGTATAATGTTGCGAAAATAAGATGACAAGACATGTATACTAACTATGACTTAAAGTTTTGTTAAAAGCCAGCGTCGACCACTGGTCGTTGTATTTGTCCAGCTCATCCCGCCATCTACTACGAGGTCTGCTGTGACGCCACTAGCTGAGTCAGGCCTTCTTATAATGGCTATTTTAGCCCACAGCTCCGTATCATCATCATCTGCCTAGCCTTTGCCCAACTATGTTGGGGTCGGCTTCCAGTCTAACCGGATGCAGCTGAATACCAGTATTTTACATGGAGCGACTGCCTATCTGACCTCCACAACCCAGTTAGTACTGGGTAATACGATACCCCTTGGTAAGACTGGTTGTCAGACTTTTTGGGCCACTGACTACCTGTAACGACTGTCAAAGATCTACAAATGACAGCCGGGACCAACGGCTTAGCTTGCCTTTCGAGGCACGGAGGAAACTCGGTATGCAATGGGTGGTCACCCATCCACAGACCAACCTAGGCAAGCACGGCTTAACCTAAAGATCGACCCGAGCAGCTGTTATTATTTAGCCACGAGCTCCGTATAAGGTACTCATATATGGTGACATGGTCGTTATTTAAACTTAAATGAATGTATACGACTCTGATTTGCTGTAGCCAACTCCCAAAGCACATTTTAAACAGTATTATAGCAGGGGAGCATAGATGGAAAAAAACGGGTTGCATCGACGACAAGTAACATGGGACAAGGACGATGATGATGATGATCCCCTATCTTGCTAGTACACGCCTGCCTCGTTTGTTAATCATCTAAAAATGAATTTCATAGTCAGTAAAATATAATAAAAAGGACATAATTTTCTGAGGAAAGTATCTGAATCCTACCACAGATAATTCATCTTTTTTTTTTCTTAAGGTGAAACCTCACAGACAGTTCATAGTGTAATGAATTGCACTTTTTATTCTCAATTCAAAATAATTCAACCGTCATTAAATATGACTTATGAGCTTATACACGCAACTATAAACATATTGTTTAGTTCGTGACAATACATTTAATGTTGGTGCCTAGTAAGGAAGCGGTTTAATGTGAATAGTGTATTATTTTCCAAAACGAATAAAACGGGCAACATTTTATTTATGTTTACGATGTACTTTGATGAAGAAATACTTAGTTCACTCACGAGCGGAACAAGACCAGAAAAAGCGATCGCTGAAAAATACTTCGTAATTTATAGTAGTATGATAGAAGTAAATATGTAAGTATGTATGTATTACAAATTTATTTTAGACCAAGTATTGATACAGATCTGCAAATCGTGTTAATTTTCACACATTATGAGTTATTGGTTTTTCAGTGGTATATCCGATGGCTGAAGGTTTTAACTGGGTTTTAAGTGTGATGTGGGCCTCGTATAGAGGCCACTCTTTTTCTGTAAGGTTTCCATTCTTAAATTATTCATAGCAGCCTGAAGTCACGATTTATTCTTGATTTATAGCACTAGGCTTGCTCCTTATTACACGAAACTTGTAACATTATGTTACTCGCTAATTAGTATATCTGAATACATCTCTATGGTTTCTTCTAGGCAAGCATGTCCACCCTAGGCCTCATCATCGCTTCACAGACAGATATTAATTGACAGTAGTTGCATCTAGCCAGGACCTCGAAACCCTAACAACCAATCCTATTAAACTGTATCGGTGTTATCCAGCAACTGGATTTTAAAGGAATGGGGGTTTGGTCTTGAGTGAGAAAGAGATGGGAGATATACAGAGAGTCTAGCGCCATCTCTTTCCATCTCTGGAATAAGGTTAATACAAACCTCTTTAAGACGTTATGGTAGACCACCAGGTACCAGGCAGTCGCTCCATATAAAATGTGGTATTTAGCTTCCGATTTAATGTGTGGTTAGTGCCTAACCTGTGGTCAGTTTTTATGCCGCCCACGGGCCTCTGATTTGGCTTTACATGCCGTCGAGAAATATCTCTCAGGCATGCTGGTTTCCTCACGATGTTTTCACCTAATCAAATGTTTTTTGGTGTCTAGCTGTCTTCGGTTGAATTGGGAGCCGACCCCTACAAAATTGAGAAAGACTACGATGATGGGTGTAAGTTTGTATATCCGCAATTTTCTGAAATTACAATGAACCAATTTCGATGATTCTTAGACTAAGGTTACCTACATATTTTCGGAAACCTTTTTTTTATGTTGTATGTATTTCCGTTGTTCCAGCTCCAAGTTCCTTGACCTCTACGATGTTGTTCAGCATTCTGGTCTACCTCTTCTACTACACGACGTACATGATCCTGCTGGCCATTGCTGGTCTGTGGTGCTTCGAGGAGTGTGCTCTGACTGAAGACGAGGAGTACGAGTTCTACCATCAGCATCGAGCTATGCCGTACTGATCGATTCTTGTGAGTACACTTTTATTATGTAACCAGCGACCCGCCACGGTCTCGCAAAGTACAATTTACTAATATAATCAACTAAATTAAAAGAGCGTTTCCCAAAATAATAAAAAAAAAACATCAAAATTTTCTTTTATACAAACCTTGCCCTGAAAATGATTAAGAACATAACAAAAGAAAATACCAAAATCGGTCGGGATGACCGCTTTTTTTTTCGTTTTCGAAATCATCAAATGACCCCTCCTGCTCTGAACGAAGCGGAAGGGAGTGTCAGTACCCAAGTAATGATCCAACATATGGCAATTGATTTGTATTATATACTTACAGATTTTGATTCTTAAATTTTGCAACGTCTGTTTCTAGAAATGAAATGAAATAATCTAGGTCGTAAAACTTACTAACAAGTTTATTGCACCATTTTATAGATTGGTATAATCTATATTTCGAACGATGTTATAATTTTTAAGATCTTGTGAGTGCATTTTTTTTTTAAATTAAAGAGTCCTTTTCTTAAAAAGTTTGGAAAAAAAGTAAGTTATTCTTTCTTTTTTAAGGTATATTTTCTATTGATCTAGATTCTAGAACATAAAACAAAACAATGACATCATGTAGCAATAAGAATTTCTGTGGTATGCTACAAACTCAAAATCCTGACTACTGAAAAATCACGCTCTAATTAAGTTCGGTTTACTCGTTAAAATTGACTCCTCCTAATGTTGAAGTCAGTTAAAATGTAGCCTATGTTACCCGAGCAATAATAACGAATCGATTTACGTCTTATTCATCAAAATCGGATGAATAGTTTAGGCGCTACGGAGGAACATACGTAAATACAAACATACATACATACACTGCTAAAATCATAATCCTTCCTTTTGGCTTCGAACGGTAGAAGCTGGCACAAATAAAACACATTTCGCCAGTTATGTTTAAGTCACATGTAATAAGGGGCGAGCCTTTTGCCGTCAAGGACAATTCCAAACTTCAGGCTGCTAATGAGGCTGCCTTCAAGCGGCTCCTGCCCAACCTGGGGGGTCCAAACGCCTCCTGCCGGAAAAAAAAAAGGCTGCTAATGAGAAACTAAACTAAAGAATACAAAGATAACATTAAAAAGAGTTATGAACCTTAGATATTAAGATTAACAATAACATAAGCGATAGCGTTTCGCATTACTCAGGATTGTTCAATAAGTATAATAATTTAATTCAAACGTTTAAACAAAAACTCTGTTACCTACGTAAGCAGGTTAATTTTAAACCGTATGTTAATGATATCCGGTGACCCTTCAATTATTGTTATTTTAAGCAATTTTTATTCACAGTTGCGTCAATGCATTCAAAGTAAGATTTGTAATTTCCGTCAAAAAATTCCACATTTTCTTTGTTAAGTTTTCTCCATTTTATGTATTATATTTGCTTGCTCACATCACAAAAAAACAACTGATATTCAGCTGCACCCGGTTAGACTGGAACCCGACCCCAACATAGTTGAGAAAAGGCTAGGCAGATGATGATGATTTCCTTGCCCACATCAAAACAGAACACTAAATTTGATAACATAATAACATCACAACTGTAATCCCTGATGAACCTGCAGTACACCCACATTTTGCCAATTATGTTTAAGTCACATAAAATATATGATACGCCTATTAGCAACAACCGGGCGCAAATCTAGACTCCGGCTGCAACTGATAAAAAAATAAAAAATAATACGTTGCCGGCCCAGACAATTGAACCCAAGATTTCATGTTCAGAAATAGTTCTTGCGCCCACTTGACCAACGAAGCAGTCCCATTTAACCTGGAAACAAAGTAGTCAGTACAGGGATTTGCTATTTTCTGTCAGTTTTGGTTCATTTTCCGCTTCTGACTTCACAGCAGTTAAATTCGTGTCATCATCATCTGCCTAGCCTTTTCCCAACTGTGTTGGAGTAGGCTTCCAGTCTATCCGGGTGTTGCTGAGTACCAGTATTTTACATGAAGTGACTGCCTATCTGACCTCTGACCTAAGGGCTATCGTATCTTACTAAGGGGTATCGTATTACCCAGTACTAACTGGGTTGTAGAGGTCAGAGAGGCAGTCGCTCCATGTAAAATACTGGTATTCAGCTGCATCCGGTTAGACTGGAAGCGGACCCCAACATTGTTGGGAGGATGAGGACTGCCTATGTGACCTCCACAACCAAGTTAGTGCTAGGTACCCTTTGGTAAGACTGGTTGTCAGACTTTCCAGCCACTGACTACCTGTAACGACTGTCAAAGATCTTCAATTGACAGCTGGGACTGACGGACCAACTCAGGCAAGCGCAGCAACAACTGCTAAAGTCAGATGACACACATTTTTTTTTTTTTTTAATGTACAATATTATGCGTTATTGAGCTTCGAAGCTCAAACAGTGATGGGGTACTTTGACCTTTGCTAAAGCCCTCACATAAAAACAACATGTGTTCACAAGAAAATAGCTATTCAGTAAACAGTTACAAAAACCACAAAACATAATTAGCAGACACGTATTTACTTGAAAATGAGCAAAAAGTATCAAAATAATGATTCTATCATTAATCAGTAACAGTGATTGGATTATTTTATTATATTTGCTCGTTCCGGGTTCAAAGTATGAAAAATGAAAAAAATAAAAAATAACAAGTTGATAAGCCTTTACAACTAGTGGTTGGAGCGTCCTAAACCTGTGTTTGGAAACTCCGCTCTTCCATACTTTAATATGTATTATTTACTTGTTTAATAAAGTATTCATTTTGGCACAAAGGAAAAGATAATCTATAAAATAAAAGATAATAAAAACTAAACAAGCAACACTCACTCAGGTATGCTGGTGATGTTGTCTGGTATGAGTTTACAATATTTCTTACAATGTTTGGTAAATTGACAATTGATACTTGTTTAAATTCATTATGGGCAGATAGCAACAAAACCTCTTAGGAAGATGGTCCATGATATTTACTCTTAAGTCCATTGAAATACTGGGCCATTCTGGCTAAACATTGATAATTTGAGTTCATAGCTAAGACGTACCTAAACATATTATGTATATACTTTTGAATAGCATAGCAGATGGTTTAAAGGTCTTTGGGAGAGAAATAATGATGTAGAACTAACGTGTCAATACTCAAAGAGCTCAATATTAAACTAAGACTGTCGTCGCTTGTGCAATTACGAATCCTCAGATTTTTGCACACGTTACCTGCAACAATGATTCCATGGAGCGTTTGGTGATTCAGGGTTGAATCGAAGGCATGAGACCACGTGGTCTATGACCAACCCGATGGACGGACTCCTTCAAATCTGTCACCAAGATCCCTGTGGCAGAATGTGCTTGCCATGCAGCTAATAGAAACCGATGAAAAAAGATCGCGAAGGCAGCAACCGCATTTATGGGCAACCGTTAAAAGTGTAACGAGCACCCTGGTAAAAGTGAACGACTAAGAAGAAGAACTACTTAAGAATCTCAGATTTTCTAATTCTTACGACTGTGTACCGTTCTATCATTGTCATACCGTTCATCACGTCTTAATAGTCATGAAATGCTTTGTCTTGTGAACGCAGTCACAAAATATCATTGACATGTTTTCACGTACAAAATGCATATGCATTAAAACAAAAGACTAGTGGCGCACCCGTATCACATTACGTGGGTCGTGACCACCCAAGCAGTTAGTTATTTTTCTTCAATAGTAAAACAAAACCCACATTTCGCTAGTTATGTTTAGGTAAGTCCCATATAATAGGAGGCGAGCCTATTGTCATCGCTAGTGTGGGTGTACTAGTTTAGGTGTAGGTAGACCTCTGCCTTACCCTTCGGGGATTACAGGCGTGGTGTTATGTTATGTAAAACAAAATTTAACATGCATTTAAATATATGCGTGTAAACTTGAGCTATCAAAAAACTGAGTTCCATAGAAACTGCATGTTATTTGAGTAAAATTAATGAATAAAGTAACATCGATGAATCATTCTTAAATGCAGTTACTGTAATCAATCTAAACTTAATCGATTTTTAAAACCAAGATTAAAACGAATAATTGGAATAGGTATGTTAATAACTTGTACAAATGTAAAGCTAGATTATTTTGTTTTACCACAAAATAAAATTACGATATTATTTATTACCACGCCAATTTCAATTTTATTATACTCTCAGGAAGATGACGATTCCATTGACCTATGGCTTATTAGAGTTCTTTACCTACACATGAAAATTATTACCTAAGTCAAAAAGTACATAAAAGATAACTTCACGAAAATTGGCTTTTTCAGCAAACCATCTTTGAAGTTAAAAATTTAAAAAGCAGACGTTTTTACTTTTTTTGCCATGCAACGGAAAAGTGCCCAGAAGGCTGGCAGCATTGCCAATGTTGCCAGCTTTCTGGGCACTTTTCCTATTGATTTTGGCGGCACGGTTGGCGCAATGGCTGAGCGATTGGCTGCTGCGCTGCGTGTCGCGGGTTCGATCCCCGCACGGAACAAATATTTGTATGATCTACAGGTAGTTGTTCCGGGTCTGGGTGTTTGTGTATGTGAGTTTAAATGTTTGTAAACGCACCCACGATACAGGAGAAATTCCTAGTGTGGGGCAACGTTTTTAAAAAAAAAAAAAAAAAGAAAAAGAAAGCGATGTGGAGGAATTTTGACGCCCTGTAATCCTTTTGATACTTGTACATATTTTTATTACTATTATAGATTTTTTGTTGTAATTAATGTAACTTTACTTTAATTATGTTGATTATGAGGCTTTTTAGCAGACAGATTATGACAGAAAGATGAGTTTCTGGGGAGTTAGTTTCGCAATTTCTTCTCCACAGTTATAACACTAGGAAGTGGACAAGGGCCAGCGTTTTTGGGGTCCTGCTTTAGGTATCTAATTGTGACCATCAAACAGTATTCTCATCAGAAATCAATATTGGAATTCCCTTATACAAGGTGTAAGCGGACCCTTCACGAAGCCATAAACCAAGCATTCACTTGTAGCAACACTACAAAAAGTTATACAGCGCCATCTATGACACAGACGATGAACTAAACAACGAAATACACCTAAATCCTACATCGGGCAAGTAAAATTCTACATAACCCCAAACTATACATAAAATTAAGTAACTACGCAAAAATTATTGCAGGGAAACGACATTTATTTTTGGGGTGAAAAATAACGTTTTACTGTAGGACTCAATGTTATTTTGTGCTGATGGATGCGTTGAATAGCTCGGGGGTCATGGGGGTATTTTAAGTAAAGTTATAACAATCAAAACTTGAATTTAAAAAAAAACTTGTGCAAAAGGTTGAAGTTTGACCCCCAATATATCCGTAACTAGAAGGTTCCCAGGTAGGGTCCAAAACAAAAAATGATTAGAATGATGAAAAGTGTCTTTCGGTTTTGTTAAGGCTATTTTTACACCCATTAGTCTTGCTCATTTCGGATTCTATTTGAAGGCATTAGAAACTCAACATAAATAAGACAAAAAATAACACAAACGCATATTACGACACAGAAACGTATTAATGTAGTGTAATCAAAGCTGTCATTATAAGACATAATAATTGAGATCTTAATACTCAATGCGTCATCGCTGTATCTTAAGCCGCTTCCTCACCAGACCATAAGCCTGCAATGAAACAGTTCAGACTAACATAACATAACATCATCACGCCTGTAATCCCCGAAGGATTAGGTAGAAGTCAATCAAAAATCAAAATCAAAATATTTTATTTTACATAGGCCTAGATGGGCACTTATAAAACGTCGAAAAAAAGGTGCACGGTTCAGGTTGGTCGTTTCCTATGGAGAAGAACCGGCAAGAAACTCCATGGTTACTCTTTTCAAATCATTTGGTGTTACATTAATATCATGGATACAGCATTTGTTCTTAAGTATGGGGGGACAGCGTAGGCCCGACAATAAGTCATTGCTTACTACACAAAAAATGTAGAACAAAATAAACAGTTAACAAGCAGCTGGGAATCTACAAAGCCTACAATGTTCACACATTTACAAACAATTGATAAAAAAGAATCTATACAAAGGTAAAAAAAGAATTGTAAAGTACTAAATTAAACAAGTGACACAAATATTGTTATCAGTGCTGTAACTATTCTGAGCAAAAGATGTATAAATGATTTGAAAACTATTGTGAAAATCTGATTCGAAAGAGGAGAAAAAATGAGATTGAGAATAGTTAGAGACATCCACATATTTGTGCCGTTTATGAACTACCAGGGAAGCCGCATGCGCAGAAGGAACTAAAGCCAAACTTCTTTATCTTCAAGTGGACCTAACAATACACCCAATTTTCGCTAGTTATGTTTTAAGTCCCATTAATTAGGGGGCGGGACTATTGCCATCAATCGGGCACGAATCCAGAATCCGTGACTGTTACTGAAAAAAAATTAATGGAAATACCCAACAACACTTTACCCGACCCGGGATTCGAACCCAAGACCTCTTCACTTGCGACCACCAGTCCAACGAGGCAATTCAGATTCAAGAACATTATATCAGTGAATAAGGCGAACCGAGCATTAATATAATGCAACCTATTATAAGAATTTTTAACAAACACTTGTTTGTATCCAAAATCGAATCTTGTATTGTTGCATTACAATGTTCACTCACCGGGAGTATCTATTTGTAATGTAATGGTCAAAATCTAATCTTGGATTGTTACATTACAGGCGAATACTCACTCACCGGGAGCATCTAATTGTAACGTAATGCTCAAAATCTAATCTTGGATTGTTACATTACAGGCGAATACTCACTCACCGGGAGCATCTAATTGTAACGTAATGCTCAAAATCTAATCTTGGATTGTTACATTACAGGCGAATGCTCACTCACCGGGAGCATCTAATTGTAAAGTAATGCTTAAAATCTTATATTGGATTGTTACATTACAGGTGAATACTCACTCACCGGGAGCATCTAATTGTAATGTAATGCTCAAAATCTAATCTTGGATTGTTACATTACAGGCGAATGCTCACTCACCAGGAGCATCTATTCGTAACGTAATGCTCTTATCGAAAATAGAATTGTTACATTAAAGGCGAATGCTCACGCACCGGGAGCATCTATTTGTAACGTAATGCTCAAATCGAATTTTGGATTGTTACATTACAGGCGAATGCTCCGATGAGGGATCGCCTTTACTTTTAGTTGTTATGATGTAAAGTACCTACTGCATAAGTAATTTTGTTGTTATTTAACATTGTAACAAAACAACTCAAACATATTTATTCGTGTCCAACTCTCGGGATGATTCGCCGGTCATCAGAAACTACTGTCCTGAGTGTGACGGACATATTGTTTAACACTAATCGCTTCTAAATTAATGCCTGAATATTATACTGTGTTTGTTATACCGGAATTTTAACTCAGAATCAACGTGTTTTTCGCACAAAATTAAATTTATTACCGAGTTAAAAGGCGTTTATATACCATCTTTTCATATTTAATACCTAACCAATTGGTTCCACTACGGTATAGGCTTAGTTAAACAACAACAGCAATAACAAATTTAGGGAACCCTACCAGAGCAACCAACACCAAAAGTTCATGCCCTCTAAAAACCTATGATCGTCATGGAAAACACCACTTTTTACTAACCCCCATGACTCGAGATCATTTAACTATTTAACTCTTGTTTACGTCAAGTTATACGTTGGTTTACTGCAAAACATTATTATTACTAGTTAGATAGATCGCAGAGCGAAGAATGCGGTAGAAGCACCATCACTAAAAATAATATGTGCATGTTATTTTAAAATGCATGGTCTGTATTTTTTTGCACGTTTTTTTTGTCGTTGTTAAAAAAAGTTAGTATTTCTTTGACAAGAAAACATTGCTGAAATGAAACTACGTAAAAAAATAAATAGCAGCAGTAGATTATTTAGAGCGCGTATTTACGTTAACATTTCGTGAAAGGAATGTTTGGTAAATAATAAAATAAGACTAAAGATTTACTGTAATAAAATAGAGGTTTCCTAACAGATATTTTTAGATGCAAGTAATGCATTGAACAACCAGTCTTATGTAGCTTCGCGTAAGTCCCGGCAGTGTAACAGAATTTGTGCAATAACATACAACCACTGCACAAAATTTCACAAGAACCGTAATATATTATATTCCGCGTGAACATTCGATAATTAGAATATGATTGAACTAGAAACACAATTAAACCAACATAATTCTTGAACAAGGATGCTCACATCCACCTTGGAACTAATTACGGAGTAGAAAACATATTTTTTTGTAGAAACGTCAAGGTTTCCCCTTCCCTTAATCTCATTACAGACATGTCGCTTCTGTGCATTCAGTGGTCTATGGCAAGCAGTAATAGGCTGTCGTCACACAGAACTGGCCATATCTTTGTATATATTGAAATATACGACGTGATACAATCTTTAGTCTACAGCAAGCCTTCAGTTTCCTTTTATGAGACTTCAGAATGTTTCATACTGTATAGTGGTGAATAGTGAAGTGCTCTTCTGATTTGTGTTACGAGTAAATTGGCAAGAGATTAGTGAGTGACTATGACTTCAAAGTGCTATTGGTATGGAGATTTTTGAATTATTTTAGTCATGCTTTTAGGGATGAAAATCAGAATTAATTTAGATTTATTTATTTTTATATCTCTGCATAATAAGAAAAAATATATTATTAAATAAAATTTATATTGGTAAATAAACAAATAGGTTTTAATAAAATTAAAATAATCTTACAAAGTAATAAAAATATTTTAAACACTTAATTTACAGTATAATAATTTAAGCAAAAAATCTTGACTGAAAAACTTCAATTCAAAAATAAATGTCATGAAAACCGTTAAAAATTGCCTATTGTTCTCACAGCAGTTAAACAATACAAAACATAATAACTGAATTTACATTGAGTTTTTCGCTGAACATTTTACGTGCCTGGAAAAGACATCAACGAATGACGAACTTAAAATAAAAAATTGCAATAACGTTTTTCAACAATTAAACATGCACTTAGCAAAATGTGAGTATTTTAAAAGTACATAAAATAATATTAAAGGACGTAATTAATTAGTGTTAACAAAGTTTTTGATATAAAACAATTATGTTGGTTTAATTTCTCAATTAATACCACCAAAGACTTACGTTGTTAGAGTAACTAAGCAAACATGTCAATAATATTTTCTTAATTTTCTTGAACAAAGAATGAAGAAATAATTATGATTGATGACAGCTTGACAATGTACACAATGTCATTGATCATTATTGTAATACCTCTCAACCGCTTCAGTGTAACAAATTATATGCCAGACTTGAAGATATAATCATTTGACTTTATTAAGATAGGCAAGGTTGTTATTCATCAAATAAAAATATGTTGGTGCTATTTTTAAATTTGCTCTTAAAATTATTCTAAACAGTATTCAGTATAGTTCATTTGCATTCATTAAATATACCAGTGATAGTATTAGTGTAATAATCGTTTTAGTGTGGCGATTGAAGGTCATCGTGTTAACAAGAATTTATTACTTTTCATAATGAAATTTAAAAATGCAGTTTAATTCAATGCTAAGAAATTGCACAAAAAATATATAGCCGAAACTGAAATGTTGTATTACGAGCATCTTGTGACGATTCGTCAAAATAGGCATGAACACTATTACGCTTTTTTATCAATATACGTCATAAAAGAATTGGACATTTTTTTACTAAAAGCGCCAGCCTTTTACAATGTCATTAGAACGCCAAAAGGTACCACCGTACGTTAACGTATCACCGTACGTCAACGTACCATCGTACGTCAACGTACCATCGTACGTCAACGTATCATCGTACGTCAACGTACCATCGTACGTCAACGTACCATCGTACGTCAACGTACCACCGTACGTCTGGCTGAATATTATTATCAAACCATCACATTTGAAAACCGTACAATAACGCTAACTTGTCTGCGCAGCTGGGAAAACGCAGAACACTAAAATAAATGTACCAAGTTTGACATATCGATGAAAATTTTTCTAACAAGCAACACCATCTTGAACTGGCCACATCCTAGTTATATCAAGTAACAAAAACTTTAGTAACACTTCCTTATGAATATGTGCTTCTGGTATTTATATCAGGCCACCCAAAATAATATCCAAGAAAAAAGAGTAATATGAAATAAAACAATTTGTTTTCTATACGTAAATTATTTACATGAAGACATAGCATTAATTGCCATGGTAAATTTTTCATGAGTAACACGATAACCACAGTTAATTATTTTATGTTGAAACAATTAATATTATAAGCAGCCACTTGCTGTCTTCGTCAAATTAAACAATTAAGCTTTCAATTAAAATAAATAAACAAATTACGCGAATCATTTAATTTAAGTTTTACTGATGCTAAAGTTTTTACGAACATTGTTAGTTTTGAAATCTGAGAATACGTCTATAATAAGATTTAAAAACACCCACGTCTTTATCGTCTTTATCGCCCGCACTCAGAGTAAAATAGTGCAAAATAAAACTGTGTACAAACTTCAGCATTTTTTTCTCATTAGACTTTACACCTCAGATCAAGGTAGTCTAAAGTTTAGTTAGCAAAGTAAATGTACTCGTAAATTACGCAAGCACTCTCGCAATACCCAAATTTATAGCGTCAATCCTGAATATTTGTTTAACTTCAAGGCAACCAAACTTATTATATTTTAACCAGTGCCCCGACCTTCTACATTGCATAAATTTGATTGCACACACTCTATTAATTTTAACAGTTTTATGCTAAAAATAACCTGCTCATGTGAATGCTAAAAATATAGCCGTGAAATTATTTTTTGAGCGTCCATTTAGCAAATTGATTCTTTACGTTAATTATTGAAAAGAAACGTAGAAATGTGTGTAGTATTTAATTGGTTTGTATAGTTTGAGTTATTAAATATTGGGTAGTGTGATAGTTATTGAAGGTAATAAATCTTTAGTTATTGCATTTGTAGTAAGTGATAGCCTTATTGGTGATTAACTTTTTCTATGTTGTCTTTTGTTTTTGTGAAGTAAGACACCACTTGTTGTGGGGCCTAAGCTGTACTCAAGTATGTACAAACACTGTAAAATAATAATACTGTAAACTAAAATAATTTTAAAAGAGTAACCATGGAGTTTCTTGCCGATTCTTCTCCATAGGAAACTACCAACCCGAACAGCGCACCAGTGCAGTGTGGAATGAATAATTCATGAAATAGTATTTGAATATAATTAAACGAGATTAAAGGGTTATATTGATGATTTTAATTATTATAATAAATTCTGTAAATACGTCTTAAGGTCGCGAATCATTTTTGTTCAACATACAGCCTACAAATTGCAAAAAAACATAAGAAAATTGGAATTTTTCGGACCACCTTAGCGCTTCCATCTTAAATCAAGCAATCACACACTCAGTGTCAATGTCACTGTCAGAAAACTTTGAAATGTGACTACAAAACAGGGATCGATGATGACTTTATCAATGAAACTCTTCCTAGCCTTTGTTTATTCTTTATTTATTAAACAAAAGTAAATCATAAAACCAAACAAACTAATTACAATGATGACGTTACCTTGCAACAAATTTACTTTTTGCAGCCATGAACTAATGACTAATGAACTAATGACTTGTCTAGCAGGTCATACATAATGATAATAATACATCCTTTTTGATGGGGTTTCCCCTGAGCATGGAAATTTATTTGTCGTTAGTCAGTTTTATTGCGTTGTTGTCTTGTTTTCGCTCAGTTTGATCTTGCATGATGAGATGGATACAGAGATTATCTATATTGCGTGTGTAATTACTTAATTCTTTGTTTGTACTTGCACGTGTCAATATGTCTATGGTTATTTTTTTTACTAGTTTTTGTTCCCGGCTTTTCTAACGTATTACCTGGATTTAAAAGTTTCGTATGTCCAAACCTAGGCCATGGTATAGCTAAATACCATTCAAATCCGTGAAGTCATTATTAAGGCGTGAAGTGGTAACAGACAGATGTATATAATTACTTTTGTATTTTATAATATTATTATGGATAAAGTAGACAGGCAGAACTTTTTTTTTTTTTTTGGGTTTTTGTTTCTTCCATGCAATTGCACCAGCCATGAAACTACTGACGCACTGTAATCAATAAAAAAACAAAAGAAATCTATTATCATTTCACAAATAAACATACGCTACTTTTAATACACGTGTGCCATTATTAATTCTATGATCTTATTAGCATATCCATTGTCTAAAGTGCTATGCAATGTCAAGTTCAAGTCTGACGCACCATTTCGTTCGTATAATGACGCTATACTATTATTAATCATGCGAAAGTGGGCGTGTCTATCTGTCTTGTTCATGGTATGTTACGGCCAAATTTTCTGAATGAAATTTGGTGTGGTTGCTTAGTTTTTGTATAATAAACTCCTAAAAAAATTAAAAATACATTACTTAAATGAAAATTACATTAACAAGTCAAGTATAAATGTCAAGTTTTTGAATCAGGGAGGCTAAAATGGCCATAATAGCACAATTATAACAGCATAATAATATGAAACGCTCTAAAATTCTTGAAATGGTCACGGAGGTAGTTAATATTATGAGTAGTCACTTTGTGACCATTTTCTGACTACAAATTTAACTTGTACACACTGTGGCACTTCAAGCTATACATTTCCAGTATAACGTGGCCTCGCTTTGTATAGATTTCCCGTACAACGAGAGATCCACATAAACTGGTTTTGTATAGCTTGATTGGCGGTCGTGCGTACAGCGGGCTTCCCTTGTACAAGTTAAGTTTTTGTTTAAAAAGGGGCTATTCTGTTTAACAATAAACATAATTACGTCAATAACAAAAAATATTGACGTAAACTGGAAACTTTTGTTCAGAACTACAGCGTTCTAAAGAAAAAATATTACATGTCAAATAACACATCTCATAATTTGACAAGTAGGTAAACATTATTATTTTGACCGGTAATTACCGGTTACCTCAAAATAAAATGTAGTTAATTCATGTATTTATTTTTATAAATAGCTGCGTGAATAATAATTACATAACAATATCCATTATTTGGTCTCTGCTGCAATTTTTTTCTTTTAGTTATAATGTTTATAAATATTTTTTTTAATAACACGTACGATTATTATACATAGTACAAAAATACACACACTTAAATCTAATAGTATGTTTGACTTAATACGGACCTGGCACGCATAGCACTAAACACTAATTCGCAATTTAAAAATGTTTTTGGAGATCTTCAATTTTTTTAATAACCACAGACTGACTGAGCAGAATTTGTTTTTTTTTTTATTAAAAAACAAATATTTTTTTTATAGTTTCATATGCCAGTAACAACTTTCTACGTTCACCAACAGATCTGCCAAGGGTAGTGAGTTACTAACTGTTGCAAAATATTTCGAAACACCAGCTATTTACTTTGACATTCAGTTAGAATAACTAAAAGAATAACTAAAACAATTTCGTTAACCACTTAGTTATTTTCCAGTTCAGTTAAAAAATATGGTTAGGAATAACATTCACCATTTTGTTTTGCAAATTAAATTATATTTATTAGATATGTATTGCAGTTAAAAATACTTCTGAAATAAATATGTATAATACTCGAATATTCTGATGTTCATAAATCCATATAAATGCGAATGTAACTCGGTGTTGAACGGATTTGGCTCATAATAGGTCCTAGGTACTAATTACGCCCATAACTTAGGATACTTTTTATCCCGGTTGGATGATCCTGTGGGATAATTTCCGACCTAAACTCGAGCGAAATTTCGGACAAAAGCTAGTTGCGAATTGCGATATACAAAAGAATTCAAATGTGCTGAGAATCATAAATAAAATATATCAGATCAGTTATAAAGAAGTGTACTCACGTACTAAAGTAAAGGAACATACATACAACAACGTATTATATTCATACACTTCATATATAATAGAGAGAAACAACAAGTTTTTATTGAAGAATTAAAAGGAATTAACAAAAATAAACGAATAATTGCTGTAGGTATAATAAAACGGATTATCAAATCACAATAACATTGAGTCATCGATGGACGTAAAGTTGGTCAATATGTGGTAATTGGCTTCCTCCATCCTTTGCGGAACATCTAGAACTGTTGCCGGTTCCTGAATCCGCTGTACTTGATAGTTGAAACTAAGGCTGTGATGGGCTGTATTCAGTAAACAATAATATTGTAAACTAGTTGTTAAAAACTTCAATAGAGATTCTTCTTAATATTGTAAGCAGTGACTGTAAAATATTCTCTTTAATGTTACTTACGATATTCAAAAAAAAAGCTGATTTAATCAGTCACCTTAGCCTACCGCAGACTACAGCTGGACATGTTTCTCTTCAAAGCTACGCTATATCATAATGTCCTTCGTCTTCCTTACGCAGACTGCCCCAGACAGCCTTTTATCGGTCCGTCCATCTAGAATTTATTATTAGTTAGATTAATTTTTAATTGTTGATTGAGAAACAAAATAAGAAGTGAAGTTATATTTTAGGGCACGTGTACCATGTACACGTGTGCTACCCTAACCCAACCAGGGTATGATTTTTCTTTAGCACAAAATTTATTTAAATAGAAAATAATCTAAACCTTTGAACCACGATTATTTCTGCAAAGAATGGTAGGCAAAATAAATATAGTTTTCATGAAAATATTTTCAATATCAAAACTAAATCAAAGGAAAAAAAAACAAATGCCAATGCAATTTCCTCAAAAATTACAGACTGCCAGTCTCCATTTTAAAAACAGAACGGACTATTCTGTTTTTGAAATGGACACTTGACTATTCTGATAGAACTTACATTTATTACGTGCATTACCGCACTAATCCGCTTACTATCCTTAACATCGAGGCTTCCGTCAGTCGGAACTCACTCGGTTTTCGCCTCTATCCTTGAGTGTGCCGGTTGCAATATCCGGCTTGTTGCGTGTGCAGCCACTGTGCGATCCTATTGCACAATGCTCAGTAATGCACGCTCTTTATTAATAAATGCATTGTGATTTCTTTGGAGATTTTCAGGAATAGGTTCCTTAGTGGGCGTTACGAGTAATCGGATGCCTGAAAATCTGGCAACCAGTCTTGCTAAAGGTTATCGCATTACCCAGTTCTAACTGGGTTGTGAATGTGAAATAGGCAGTCGCTCTATGTAAAATACTGGTATACAGCTGCATCTGGTTAGACTGTAGGCTAGTCCCAATATAGTTGGGAAAAATCTAAGCAGATAATGAGATTCTTTAGTAGGGAGGGGTATTGCATATTTGTTGCGTAAAACAAAAATGACAAAATATAGTCTTTGCACTTTTATTATAAGTCCAATGTGATTTTACTACGGTTGGTTCAGCCTAACAACCAGTTGGAGGATAAATATTTATAGTAATAAAAAAACATAAACAATCAAAGCCTGAAAACCGTCGCAAAAAAAACATGTGTACACTTTGAATTAAAATACGGCCTAGTATTATGTAATTAACAGTTATAATAATAGGCTGACGAAAAAAAGGCAAGCCGTCGAGCCGCTACTCGTTCTAATCACGAACTGTCAAAAACAAAACTTGTTTAATAGTTTTTTATTTTTAAAACGAACAAAAAAACGTCTGGGAAACCTTTGATAAAACACGTCTGGGTCAGAATCTCATTGATGATTCTAGAATGTACCGTTCCTCAGGTGACTACAAAAAAATATGAACTTACCTACTTGAATTATTTAAATGTTATGGGTATATTATATAACCTTTAATAACAGCGGCTTGTCCGTGGATGGGTGACCACCCATTACATACTGAGTTTCCTCCGTGCCTCGGAAAGCACGCTAAGCCCCGGCTGTCATGTGTAGATCTTTGACAGTCGTTACAGGTAGTCAGTGGCCAGAAATTCTGACAACCAGTCTTACAAAGGGATACCGTATTACCTAGTACTAACTGGGTTGTGGAGGTCAGATAGGCAGTAGCTCCATGTAAAATACTTGTATTTAGTTGCATCCGGTTAGACTGGAAGTCGACTCTAACATAAATGTAGTTGGGAAAAGGCTAGGCAGATGATGAATTATCAATAATAATAATTATATACTTTTAACGAACCTCACCTAGAATATTGAAATTTTAATATTGAACCCAATAAAAACTAGGCACATGGAAAAAAACTTGAGTCAAGCCTGCAAAAAAAATCTTAAATCTTTGTATTGTCAAGTTTAGACATGACAAAGATACAAAATATGTCAAATTGATAAATGCTGTGTTCCTGGATATTTTTTGTTGGAAATCACTTTTATGTATATATTTATTTTCACTTTTTATTCGTCTAGTCAGCATCTGATATGGATGATAAATTCGTAAAAAAAAAAATTAAGTTAAAAAAATAATTCCTACTATTTGTTATGACTCATCGATCAATGATAATAGCGCTTTCAGTTCTTAGCTGCTGAAATATCAGGAACTTATGCCTAACAAAAAATAAACAGGGTAAATATCCCGTTTTAGTGTTAATTAAAGTGTTAGTGTTAGTCAATTTAAAAAATTATAATTATCATTATCTACTCTATATTAATTTAAACTTCTTTGTGTTTCCCTCTAACCTATGCTACGGTTATGCTATGATATGGTTTACACCATCACCTAGATATTTTTTCCAGGTTACATTCAATAAAGTTATCTAGTTATTTTGACATGCCGCCATTCTATCTATGCGGAAAGGGCGGGCGAAAAATTTAATATAATATTCTTTGTTCCGCATTCATTTTATCGTGCAAGTATGATCTCCAATCTCAAATCGCCAGACTACTTGATTGCCACTACGAACCTCGAATTATCTGAGAGTAAAAAACATCGAGTATACATGTTGCAAGCCTGAGACTCTAGGTAGTCTAGACTTAGAATGAACACTAATTACGCCGGTTATTTATGATGTAGGTATTGTACCTACATCATAAATAACTTGAATTGGTCCAGACAGAACTGTTTCAAAATATTGTTGATATCGCAATACCAACGTGGGTGTAGTAGATAGTTTGGGGGTCTGTACACACACACGATTACAGGCTTATCTAGCTCAACACAGGATAGTTCGACGCAATGTTCAGCCGAGAGACCTACTATGTCATGTCGTTGCTTATATTTAATACTTTTTCAATAATATTAGGGAACCTCCACGCAGCATAGATTTACGGTTAAAGCAGCTATACCCGTGGTGTAGCCGTATAGTTCTCATAATTAATTTAATATTTGGTAATCCTTTAGCCAATCTTCAGTAAAACAAATAATGTCAAACATACGTTTTTCTAAAAACAATTAAATTTCTAATAATTTGGAAGAATGCCGTGCCGTGCCGAATAATATGGGGTATTTAACAAAATACTCGGACTATTTATAGATCTGTTGAATAATTTAGTATACTAGAGATCTGTCTGTTAGAAGATCGATATCATGGTATAACCCAATAAAAAATAAATTTAACTATGTGTAACTATGTAAATAAATCTTAGAAGTTAAATTTGACCCATAACCCAGTTTCGTATTGAGCTGAAATTTTGCATACATGTTTAGTTTTAATGACAATGCATGGTTAGCTAAGTAACGCCATTCTAAATACAAACGGCGGACTCCCAAAGACGGTGGACTAGTTATTTTTATGCATTCCTATGAAATTGGTGTGCTGAGAAAAATATGAGATATGAATGACGTCACTCTTAAGCTTTTTTTTTAACTGTTATATTTTATTTTAAAACACACTTGGGGCCTTTTTCTTTCAAAACGTTTCGTATTTCGACAACGACTTTTCAGCATAGATGTCAAAAGTATTGGAACTTTTTCCCTATCTTAATTTCGGTTCTTTTTCTTAGCGTGTCGACGTCAATGCACGCTTGTAAATAATGTCGGGTTTGGCGCCCTCGGTAGCGTCCTTCAGTTCCTGTAATGAACAAAAAACAGGACAGGCACTATACGATATACATATATTAAGTACCCCATCATTTGTAGACCAGCACAACATTTTCGCTAAAACAATCTGTCTCATTCATAGGGTGCATAAATGCTAATGGGGTTGGTCCAGAAATGCTTATACATTCTATCCAAAAAAATTCCACAGACCACGCGATTTCCTCGAAAGATGCGTTCAGGTTCTAAGACCCCGATCTGGGCCACTCTGACATTGACCATAAGGGCCGTGAGGTAGACCGGTCCAGTCAACACGAAGGTCAACTTACAAAACTTCTTTTGTAATTCATATTATTATGAAGCTCAAGATTCACTGGTACAGACCCGTGCACCAATATAAATAAAAACCTACCTAAATTTAAAAAAAAAACTATTTTTTTAATATGATTGAATAATAATGATTGAAGCTTTTTCTAGAAAAGGTTTATTCCATATTAATAGGTATGGTTTCGAAGACACTGTGTTCGTAACACGTTAAAATTTCTAGCAAATACTCTAGGGAAAAAAATATGTAGAATCTTGTGTACTTGTGTAAAGTATTTATGCTTGTGACTGTACCAAATGTATGAAGAGTGAAGAAATTAACCTTTTATGTGCCTGCAATTTATTATGCTCAAGTTAGATGTATAAGGTTGCCTGTCAAATTAATTATGTGCTCCAAATAAGTTATTCTTTATGTATTCTGTATGTTATGCTCTAAATGTAGTGTGACATTGTTTTTTTATGTGATGGTTTTCTTCAAGTACTTCTTATTATTTAGTGACTGCCTCATTTATTTAGTAACATACGGCTTGTCTGTAATCCCCGACGGGTTAGGTAGAGGTGTACCTTACAGTACACCCGCATTTCGCCAGTTATATTAATAAATCTCATGTAATAGGAAACAGCTTCCTAGGTCTAGTGGTTACAAGAGCGACTGCTGAGCATGAGGTCCTGTGCTCCATTATCAGATTAGACAAATTTTTGTTGGGTACTTCTATAAAGATTATCTCAGTAGCAGCCGGTTCATGGCATCAACAGGCTCGCTCCCTATTACGTTTGACTTAAACTTAACCGGTGGAATGTGGTAATTAACTTATTGGCTCTGCTTAACCTTTCGGGGATTACGTGCGTGAAGTTTTGTTGGATTTATTTCCTTTTGCCTTGTAAATAAAATTATCAACACTGAATCTGCAATATATTACTAAAGACAGATTCTGTATTTCATGAGAAGGAAGACTGTGGAAAAAGTACAATGTTTCGTAGCTCACAGCTATTTATATATTTGTTTTGTTCCTCTGAAATAATACGATGTAGAGCGTAACGTTGCGCAAGCTTAACTTGAACTTGGTCAATTCAATTGTTAGTTTAGAATGGTTTACAAATGCATCGAAGAAATTTTGCAAGATAGACAATGTTGCAGGCGGATAGAGAACCTTACATTGGTGAATGTTGAGTGTTATAAACGTGAAATAAATAATGCACTACGAGTTCTCTACTATCTACTAATTCAAGTCTTAGTACCAAAGAACGTGTTTAGTTTTTCTTTTTATTACACCTCTCAACGCTGCATATTTAATCTCTGATTAATAAAAATAGGCGCACATCGAATTAACCAATCATTAGTGCTTACTGGAACTCGATAGAAGAACCCATGGCAATTTTCCATTTCCTGAACTATCGTGATAACTTCTCATGAATCACAGACGTCTAACATTAGGCTCCGTGCCCATTGAAGTGTAACACCGAATCACTGCGAATCTCAATCAATCACACATATAATTAAATGCACGCAAGGCCTTCGAGTTTCCTGATGAATGGTTAGAAATCTTTAAAGTATGGATAAATGTGTTATGTGCATTTTTTGGTCTCACCGTCCGTTTTGCGTCGTATGCTCATTTTGAATTATTTGATTGACAAACAGAGGAGCAATGATAGCTAGTGGTGTGACAGTCGGATTGCTAAGTCATAGGTCTCAAGTTCGAACCCAACACAGGTACCTCTGATTTTTCGGATTCATGTGCGTATTGTATAATTATCACTCGCTTTGGTGAAGGAAAACATCGTAAGGAAACCAGCATGCCTGAGAGATATTTCTCGACGGCATGTAGAGCTAAGTCAGAGGCCCATGGGGGGTATAAAAACTTTGACACCAGGGTAGGCACTAACCACACGATAAAGAAGAAGAAGAAATTGACTGATCAATTGATCTACGACGGTATTTCCAGAAGGTACAGTAGCATCAACTTAGGCTGTCACCTGAAATGTTGCAAGGTTTGTCTAACAAACCATTGCATTGTGAAAACGTCGATGTTCTATCTCTCGTTACAATGTTAAAACAAATATAAAGTCTCTATATCGTATTTATTTTGGTGAAGGAAAGTGTTCAAGCAAATATTTAAGTCTTTGCACATTCTGAGATGAGCTCACGAGAGCCTGTCTGAGTCAATAGGTATAAGACTAAGCTAGACTAACTAGCAAAACCTCAGTTAAAAATTAAACCGTTTATTTAACCCACTGCATGTACCAACTATATAATTAGTTAAATGTAAAACCTCTCACGTCTTCGCCAAACAAAATGAATAAATCAAGTCGAGATAACGACTGAGCTAATGCAACCACTTGCGAAATAAATGCATTGCAAATGCACGCTTGAATTATTATCCTACTCATTATTTTATATTCATAATTTACGAAATAGAACCAGTAATTATACGAAATAATCTATAGCGTTTTCTACGTAGAGGGTGATAATGAAATAAGAGTATTGGATGCTTGGATCATTGCATAACCAGCCTTTAATGTTCCCACTGCTGGGACACAGGCATCCTCTCTATTAGAGTGATGTAACATCACGCCTAATCCTCGAAGGGTTATGCCGAGGTGTTCCCATTAATACACCCACATTTCGCCAGTTATGTTTAAGTCGCATGTAATAGGGGGCGAGCCTATTGCCATATTGGCACAAATCCAGACTCCGTGGCTGCTACTGAGAAATTCCTGATGGATAAACCCAATAACACTTTGTCCGACCTGGGAATCGAGCCCAGGACCTCATGCTCAGCAATCTAGACCAGAGGCAGTTGAAAGAGAGTGGGTTGCTATCTACCATGCGTGCCTAGTGGAGTTTTTGATTTTAGGACATGCCAGTTTCCTTGAATCAATGATAGGATCATCATCATCATCATCATCCACAGCCCGAACTCACCCACTGCTGGGTATAGGCCTCTCTTTTC
Organism: Noctua fimbriata; assembly: GCA_905163415.1. Lineage (NCBI taxonomy): Eukaryota > Metazoa > Arthropoda > Insecta > Lepidoptera > Noctuidae > Noctua > Noctua fimbriata. The sequence continues at coordinate 17,586,253 of LR990925.1, read as the reverse complement.
TTGTGCCAATCCCCACGTTCCTGTGCCAGCCTCATCCAGGTTTTTCCCCCGATGGCAATTCTAGGATAGACAGCATCTATGACTTCAGCTATGATAAAGACAGTATTAAATCAGCCTGATAAAGAAAATTTATTGGTACAATTCCAAAGTGACCTCGCTTTCTCTTCAAGTCTTCTTCAACCTTTGATCACCCAACGCTGAGTGAAGGTCTCTTCCAAATCTCTCCACTTTTGGCGGTTTTGTGTCATGGCTAACCAGTTTCTTCCGGCAACTTTAATGAGATCGTCTATCCACCTAGTCTTGCCGCTGGTTGTCTTCCCACATTCCTCCGTCCCGTCCAAAGGTGACCACAACCTGCCAACTGACAACTATATGAATACGGCAACAGGCATCTACGAAACCGTTTTCATGGAGTTGCATATGATCGAGTATGTCATTACGATTGCATTTGCCATTGTTCCTTTACTTAAAAAGATATCTGAAAAGCGCTCGTAATAATTAAATATATTAGCAATATGTTTATTAATAAATAATAAATTCCATTTATTTCAGGTCCGAGACCCATATAAAAACAAAAATACCAAATTAAAAACACAAATTATAGCTAAAACCAAATATCAGAACACACATTACATTAAATTAGAAATATTATTGAATTAAATTAAAACGTCAAAAATAAAATACACAACTAATACAGAATAACTAATGTCCTAATAACACACCTGCCTCTGAGACATTTGCTTGTTTGTCATTACATTAATCATATAACAATGGTTAATGTACTGACAATCAAACCTGTTCACAAATACGCTCAGGATAGTGTTGGAGGTGGTCCGGAGCCTACGCCCCAGAGATGTGCACCGCTTCCGCATTGTCGTGTAGAAACAGTCGACACGGGCGTCGGCGAACATCCCCGACGCGCTGCAGTGCCGGGGCAGCCCCAACAGCACCCTGAACGCATTGTTGTACTGAACACGGAGAGCGTTGTACTGCTTCTGGGTATATGACCCCCACAGGCTGGCTGTGTACAGGGACGTACAAAACGCTCTGAAAAGAGTTATTTTGACGGCCCCCGAGCAACGAACAAACCTGCGGGCGATCATATTGGACCTCACAGACAACGCTCTCCGCTCCCTATCGATGTCCGCATCATCCCTCAGGTCAGAGGTCACGATATGCCCGAGATATTTAAACTGTTGAACTCTTTCTAACTGGACACCGTTCAATCTGATGGGTGGAACAGAATCCGGGCAACTCCGACCCCTGGCCCGAAAAACCATGCATTCACTTTTTTTTGCGTTATAGAGCAAACCGTGATCCAGCGCGTAACGCTCGCAGAGGCCCAGCAACCTGGACAGCCCACACACCGAGGCGCTCAGTAGCACCATGTCATCAGCGTAACTAATATTGTTGACACAAACACCGTCAATATGGCAGCCGACACGAGTACTACTGAGCTCCTCTATCAGTGCGTTCACGTACAAGTTGAAGAGCTTTGGGGAGGTCAGCCCTCCCTGCCTCACCCCGCACTCCAACCCGTACGGCTCCGACAGAACACCCGACCACCGAACGACGTTGACCTGGTTAAGATACCAGTACTTGAAAATCTCTATCAGTTCGAGGGGCATTGAGATGTTATTTAATTTCTGCCATAAGACGTCATAGCTAACCAGGTCGAACGCTCTCGAGAGGTCGAGAAAACATGCATAAACAGGTGTTCTCCTATCGGAGTAGTACTTGACAGTTTGCTTCAAACACAAGATAGCTGACTCAGTAGACAGTCCCGGTTTAAAACCAAATTGGTTATCATGCGTGTTTACATACCGGTCAAGCTGTGTATTAAGCAAACCGTCAAGAACCTTAGCGAGCACTGTGGCTAGTGAGATTGGCCTGTAGTTACTCGCATCACTTAGGTCACCGGTTTTACTCTTCACAATTGGTACCACCACGGTCTTCATCATCTCTGCTGGTAAGTACGCATGTCCTATACAAAATGTATATAACATGGCAAGAACTCTGGGTAGGTGTACGCCGGCATGCTTTAAATGCTCAATGCTCAGGCTGTCATGGCCAGGAGACTTTCCACGTGACATTGACTTCAAAACTCCCCGAACATCCTTAGCTGTGAAACTAGTGTTTATCTCCTGTCCATGCAACCCTTCCACACTGAATGACCGTGATGGTCCCAATGGCGATTTCACCATAAAGTGATTCTTAAACACGTCCGCAATACATTTCGGTTCACTCACACCGTTGACGCTCACGGGTAAGCCCGGTTTGTTATTTAGCCTACTAGTGGTTTTCCAGAAGTTCCTAAAGTCATGCTTCGAATGGTGAGAAGCGAGGATATCCATCTTTATCTGGTCCCTATTATTTTGGCACCACTTTAGGCGTGATTTAAAGATTTTACGACTCTCCCGCATCTCCTCCCAAACCCGTCCTTCACTCGGTTTACCCCACAGTACCCATTCCATAAATTTATGCCGAGCTACCCCGTGAGCGTCACGAACATGCTTGTTCCATCCAATCACCGGTTGTTTTCTTCTCGGTTTAACAATAGTATGACTCTCAGAGGCGGCTTTACACAATGCACTAGCAATCTTATTATACATAATGTCAATTATACGCATGTGGTCTCGGTTGTCACAACGTTTATCAGCACAGTTATTAAATTCAGGCGGAAAATCAATTTCTTTTAAACTATCATTACATAATTTTCTATATAAATCTATTTGATCGAGGTTTCTCTCCCCCCATTTAATTTTATCACATTTAAAATTTTCCTGCAAAATCTTTGGTTTTATGTGATTTATATTACACTTAATAATTAGTGGCAAGTGATCAGACCACACCGGGTCATACTTGATGTGTGTATCGACTATAGTTTGAAAAGCCGACTCAGTCACAACACAGTGGTCCAACCATCTTAACGCCCCATTAGCGTCACTTATGAAAGTGTATGTGTCAGACAAGAAACCTAAATGAATGATATCGGCACATTTCCAGTCCAAATCGTTACAAAAATTTGAAAGTTCGTCATAGAATTGCTCACCCGGGTGAGCGTTGAAGTCGCCGAGCATGTAAACACACTCAACACCTTCATTAGCCACTACTGCGCTCAGCGTCCCCAAGCAATCCGTAAACTCGACTAGATTCACCGTGTTATCAGTCGGCATGTACACACTGAATACTAAAAATGACCTTTGCCCTATCACCACTTTAATACCGCACACTCGAGTATTATCACATCGCACTACAGTAACATTATTAAAGATTTTCTTATTCCATAACAATGCAACTCCACCCCACGGTCGTCCTGAGATCATCCCCTTTGACGTGTCCATGGGCGACACACCCGTATAAGCGAAGTCAAGTTAGTTATCGAAGTCAGTTATTAAACATTAGTTACTTTCCCAATTACAGGACTGACTCTTCAATGATCCTCAATTCTGACATTTAAGATTTCACAACACTAGCTATGAACAATACCATAACATTAAAATATGTTCGAGTACAAAATAATAGTTCAAGCAATACAAGAACTTATTATTCATCAATCGGTTTTGCAACTGTCCGTCTGGTTCAATGTAATTATTCGAATCAAGATTAATTGGTATTAAAATGTCAATAACAATTAATTTGAGCAAGGGAATATAAGCAGTTGCTGCTTAAACTCTTGCATGTTGGCATGGCAACAATTAGAGTTAAGAATAAAGAGTTTTACAAGACTCTTTACGAAGCCGAAAGGCACTTCTTCTCCCCGTCATTGCGATATTTTTTTTGTTCTAGGCCATACCTGGGAACCTTCCAGTTACGGAGATATTGGGGGTCAAAGATTCAACTTTATCACAATTTTTTTTTTTTAACATATTTTTAGTGTAAGATTTTTACTTTAAACACCTCCACGACCCTCGTACTATTCAATCCATCCATCAGTACATTGAGTCCCACCGTAAAACGTGATCTTTCACCCCAAAAAAAAGTCGTTTTCCAGCAATAGTTTTTGCGTAAAGTTACTTAGTTTGATGTACAGAATGCTTGGTTGACGGCTTCGTAAAGGGTCCGTTTACAATCTGTATTGATATGACCGCCAGACACACCCTGGCTGAAGATAGCTAAAGATGTGCTTATATGGTCAATATATTGCACCAATTATGGCTATAAAATTAGGGTAATATCGAGCAATTTGCTATTCCAAGATTGTATGGAAATTGAAAAATCCTTAGAAAAATCTTGCACCCCACACTGTGATCAATTTTCATAAGTCATAATGCCTAAAACATGTGATATTTATTTTCTCAGAATATGATGACAGAATTTCATACAATCATTCACATTTTCTATAACCACGCATCATTTGTAATCAAATATCTTTAAGCTTAAACACAAGAGCTTAAGTCACAATTAAACTTAAACTGCCCAATTATAAAGTTGAAAATTACATAAACCATTTAAACTTCTAAGTTGATTCCCACCACTTATACTTTAATTTAGAATAACGTCATTTTAAATCAGCTAACCCGGATGCTTCTTGTAGCGGTTTTTTTGCATACGTTCGTGTATTGTGCAAAGTTCGCACGCAATTAGACAACATATTTTGTATCAACTGACAAATATTTTAATTAGTAGCAATGGGACTATTTGTATGGTTTAATTTTTTATAATATGCCGGTGTCATTCGAACGAACAAGGAATTAAATTATGATTCCTTTGTTCATTATATTTAATTTGAAATTAAAATAATATATTTTGCATTTCAAATTTAGATAGACCGTGGTAATAAAGATAGACGTGGAACTCGGTGGAACGAACTCCTAAGGGACAGTTTCCACCAACGGACGGAAACGGACCCTAAACACACATGCACCTATAACCTCTGCACCAGATCAGCATATCCTCATCTCATTTTACGAGCTGATGCCGATCCAAGATTTGTTATGGTAGAGAGGCTGGTGGAAAGAACGCTGACCAGTAGAGGTGATGATTACTTTTATTTTGACTTTTAAGTTTAAGTATAACTTACAAACTTTTGCCCGCGGCGTCGATCCCGTTAATTTAGAATTAAAAAAGAAGTTTATATATTTATAATTAAAGTCTATATATTTAAATTCAATCATGATTCAAAAGACACGTGGCGATTATCATAATAACGTTATTGTTGTTTTCCTCAGGAACAGTACTTTTTTTGGGATTAAAGGTAGGGGACATTTAATCCCAAAAAAAAGTACTGTTCCTGAAGTCTTTTCGTTTCTGTACACCTGACAAAGTAACAGCAAAAATATCAGGATGATCGGTTCAGTGGTCTAGGCGTGAAAAGGTACGTTTGTTTGTTATGAACGTACAAACGTATACGTTTTTAATATTAGTTAGGATAGTTAGGAAGTTAGGATTAGGATTAGTTAGGATAGGATGCAGATGGCTTCTACAAAAGCCTATCAGGGCTTATGAAAAAAGTCCAGTTCCCTTTTTCAGAATCTTGCAGGGACCGGTTAGCTACGGATCCCCAAAAAATATTAATGTAACGATGACTTGATTAGCGGAAGCACTTAAGAATTTCGAACAACATTTGCCTTAAATACTAATCTCGTGATTCTGCTTCACACATTACTCCTCTATTTTGTTTCACACATTACTCCTCTATTTTGTAGTTATATTTTTTTTTATTAAATTTGTATTACTCACATCTGAAAACGGTTCTTCCAGTTTTTACCCAACTACGGCAACGCAAAAAACAAGGATAATGTTATTTCTGTTTATGAAATATCTTATATTATAGCAGTGATAGCCTAGTGGTGTGACCGTCGGAATGCTTACGCATAGGTCTCAAGTTCGATCCCAAGACACGCACCTCTGATTTTTCGGATTTATTGTCTAATTATCATTTGCTTCGGTGAAGGAAAATATCGTGAGGAAACCAGCATGCCCGAGATGTTTCTCAACGGCGTCATAAAAACTCTGGCACCAATCCTGGTGCCAGAGTTTTTGCCTATCCAGGCACTAATAACCACACGATAAAAAAGAAAGAATTTCTTGACCGCGTTGATTAATTAGCAAATTAGTATTTATTGTCCTGTCAAAACTTAGATAATTATGACAAATGTAATATTGCGAAACTCTCAAAAATTAAGTAAAATTAAGGCCACTGAGAGGCCTACTTTTGATATTGGTATTTAATAACTATAACGGTTTCCAAATTTTGTTCAAAGATTTTGAGTTATTTATATTCATACTAAAATTATGAATGTGAAAGTAAGTCTGTCTGTCTATTACCTCCCTCACGCCTAAACTACTGATCAGATCTTTATGAAATTGGTAATTAGGTAGCCTGGGACCTGGAGTAGGATATACTACTTACTACTGGTTACTTTTTATCGTGGATAAGTGTTTCCAAATTCAAATATTCATTTTATATTTTAAACTGACATGGTCACTAACACTACTGAAACGGGATATTTACCATGGTTACTATTATGAACACCCACCTGCAATAACTTCAGTTTATTCGTGATCATGGTGCTTGCAACAACGCCGAAATATCGGGAACTCAAAACAAATATTCATTGCCTGAATAAAAATGGTAAATATCAAAATACATCCAGACGAAGTCACGGGATAACGTGTAGTTGATACATTAGTTAGCGATAGCTCTTAATAAATTACATTAACAGTTGAAACTTTTATGTTCATTTCTACCATGGTAAGATTTTAGTTTTGAATAATTTCATTTTAAATCAGCTGACACGGGGATGTAGCTTCTAGCGACTTTTTAGCATAAGATTATGTTTTGTGCAAAATTCACACGCAATTAGAAAAAAACATTATATATGCACTTAAAAAGATTTTAATTAGAAGCAATATAACTGTTTACATGGTTAAATATTTTATGAAATAACGGTGTAATTCAGGACAGTCAAACTATCAAGGAATTATAATAAAATTCCTTTGATCAGTTAATATTTAATTATAATATTATTTTATGTAATTAGCACATATATGTATGTATATGTATTATTTACTTTAAGATCTAAAATAGCAATAAAAAAATGATACAGATAATAAATTTAAAAAAAAATTAAATACGTGCTGACTACGACGTACCGACGTACGTATAGTGGGTTTAGGATCTTTAAATGTATTACGCATTTAAAAATTGCATTTTTTTTTCTCGATCCGTGAATTACCACGACTTTTATAAGTGCCTCTGTAGACCTATGTGAAATAAAATATTTATTTTGATGTAAAGATCCGTTGGTTATTTATTAAATTTGCCAAGGAAATTTGACCTTAATATACGCTAACCATAGTTATCATAACTATCTTTTTTTTGGGACAAGCCCGCCACACTATTCCAAAACCAGGCACCTCCTGAAAGCCAGAATCAACAATGGCAACCACCAGAAAAGCGCCGAGACAATGAAAGTCCCAGAGAATGAATTTAACTTTCTTGGAACCCGCTACGAAATTAATCAGAAAAATATAGCGGAGGAGTAGGTAAACCATAATTTCCATCATCATAACCATTTAGGGCTACTAAGGCGTGTACCTTACCTCAGTATACATCAATTAAACAACTCATTATTCACCGAAACACACCTTTACTTGCATTTTCCTATACAAATGATGAAATGACAAACAGTCTGAATGTCATACTGTTTAGCTGGTCAATGGGGTGAAGGTTCCAGTGATACGCATCACGTTCTGTTGACTAGCGTGATTTGGCTGAAGACAAATAATTTCTTCACCTGTCGATAGTTGATAGTTTAAGAGTTCAACCTTGGGGGTTGATATACTTGAATGTTTTAATTTTAGTTTGGTTAAATTTATTTTCTACTGTACGGTTTACGTACACACCGTCTGGCTGCAAACTCAGTAACCTACTTTTCTCTTTCGTATTTAAAACAATGTTTAATATAATTTTAAGTTAATTGACAAATTACATACTTACGCGAACACCGCTGATTAGCATCCAACCTACTCTTACTTTGTTGTGATCGGTATTTTAATAAACTTTTAGTGTTACCAAACCTGTGTGTGTTTACGTCAACTCACCTAACTCCAAGTACTTACTTACTACTTCTTACTTAAACTGCAAGTGTAAGGTGCCAACTAGTACGGGACCTTACATCTACCTTAGTTATAAACGATGGGGTGTGACTTGTAATTCGTGAAAAACGGGATTTAGATTTAAAAATGTGTAGATTTAATATTGAAGTTACACTGAGCTATGGTTACACAAAGGGAGAAAATCCCCTCAAGAAATATTATAATTGAGTTCTCAAACCAAGAAACGCTGGTGTGGTGATCTGCACTAATAACCGATCGGTCGGAGAAGGAAATGTTTAACAAAATTGATAAGACCTGGAGGAGACCTTTGCCCAGCAGTGGGACAGAATAGGCTGATATAAAAACAATGAGTTTTGTAACCAGTAACTGGGTTGGGAAGGCTGTCGTTCGTTGCAAAACACTAATAGAAAAAAATACTTCTTCATCCTGATACTGACTGAAAGCTGACACCTACACAGTTGCCTAGCAGATGGTTTTTTTCTTCAATTGATGTTCAAAAACAATCAGAATCATTGAATTCTATGCTGTTTCCTGTTTAGATACGTTATCAACATAACATAAATAACATCATTATCTACAAATGCAATTACTACATGCGTGCAATTAGCATGCAACTCTTTGTTCCATCGGAAAAGATTAATATCTTGTGAAAAAGATTAATTGCAAACATTACAAACCTTACTGGAACGATTCCAACTTGTGATATATCCAGTAGCTGTACCTAGTTTAAATAATCAACAATAAAAAATAGGAAAGCGCTACTGTTATCAGCGTAGAATTTACTGTGTCTCTGTTCCATCTGAAGTTACAGGAACAGAGGATATGATTCCTACATTAATTCTAAGGTACTTAAAATACAGATTTTTTTGTTAAAATTTGTACTTAGTGCTAAGTTTTTAAAACACGCTGTAGGCTAATGGGTGGATGGGATACCGACGCAAAACAGCTTTTCCTAAAAACTGAAATACCTTCACGGTCAAAATGTATGGAACAGCTGTTTTTTTATGTGGGGAGGTTCAGAATGATGTACTGAATACGTGGTAATGGTAACCGTTTTATAATCGGTGTTCTTTCCACCTCGTATTTTCATCCATTCATCTGCCCTTTCCCAACTGCATTGGGGTCGGCTTCCAGTCTAACCGGATACAGCTGAATACCAGTATTTTACATGGAGCGACTACCCATCTGACCTTACCATCTGATTACCCAGTTAGTACTGGGTAATACGATACCCCTTGGTAAGACTGGTTGTCAGACTTTTTGGGCCTCTGACTACCTAACGATTGTCAAAGATCTACAAATGACAGCCGGGACCAACAGCTTAACGTGCTTTCCGAGACACGGAGGAAACTCAACTAAACAAGCACGGCTTAACCTAAAGATCGGGCCGAGCAGCTGTTATTATTTAGCCACGAGCTCGTCGACTTCCACCTCGTACAATATATAAGATAAAATATCTATTATCTTATTGCCCTTGTCCTATCTCATTTGGGGTCGGCGCAGTACGTCTTCTCTTCTTTTCTTCCCTTTTCAGTTTTCCATTCATCCTTCCATCTTTTCTTTCGTCTTCCTCTGCCTCTCCATCCATCAATATTTAATTGTATATTACATACGCATATCTTGCGATTCACCATAGGCTATGAAAATGTAAAATAAAATTTCTTACTCTACAAAAAACACATTAATATTGTAATCAAATAAAAACACAGAGTTCATTAACATTTTAGGTGATTATTAGAGCAGAGGCTTATTAACACATTAATAAGCTAATTAAATTTAAAAACAAACCTCCAATTGTTTAAGGACATGAGAAAATACTTCCAAAGACGTCAACATAAAATTAAAATAAAACTGCAGTTAACAAAACAAAGTATAAGAATTATTTTAATTATTTATTTTAACATAAATATTCTTCATCATCATCATTTCAGCCGAAGGACGTCCAATGCTGGTAATAGACCCCCCCCCCTCAAGTGCCGCCACATTGACCGGTCCTGTCCGAATGGCATCAAGCGGCTCCCCGCAACCACGTGCAACATAAATATTCTTAAAGTTTCAAAATTACAAAATTACCATTTCTGAGCTAAATGTTTACTAAACATTCTCAGACAATTTCTCAATAAACGATCTAAAGTTAAAAATAGTATCAAACTTTATGAATAGAAAATGCCAAAGTCGTTTATAGAAGAAGCCTTGAACTAACGTTCATTATGCAAATAATATGAAATCGTAACAAGAGTAATGAATAAATCATTCAAAATTAATGTTCTGGAAGGAAATTAAACAGAGGAACTAGCCTATTATGTTCAATATGAATGGATGCAAATCGTTAATGATGATTTTGATGAAACAATTTCATAATAGGCGATAAATCTGTAATCATACTGTGTTGAACTTTATGTTCCCTTACGACTGGCTTCTAATGCTTGGCAAATGAAATAGTCGTTCACAGCCCATACAACTATATTTTCTTAGCTTTTTATACATTGTTCTGACTTACAAGAGGATTTTGTATTGAAAAAAATTACCTTTGTCCTTTATCTTCTAATTTTGCTACTTCTTGCCATAAATAGACCATTCCGTTTCATTAAACAAGGTGTAAACGGACCCTTCACGAAGCCGTGGACCAAGCATTCTGTACAACAAACTAAGTAACCCTATTATAGCTGGGAAACGACCTTTTTTTGGGTGAAAAATCACGTTTTAAGGTAAAAACTAATAGCAAACGGGTCATGGAGCTATTTAAAGTGAAGTTATAACTTCACTTTAAAAAGCTCCCACCACACCTTAAAAAGAAGTTAAAAAAAAAAAACTTGTGAAAGAGTTGGAATTTTGACCTCAAATATCTCCGGTACCAGAAGGTTCCCAGGTATGGTCCAAAACAAAAAAATATCGCAATGACGGGGAAAACAAGTGCCTGTCAGCTTCATTAAGGGTCTTGTTACATCCTTTATATTTTAACACAACAAACAGCAGTAAAATACAAATAATAAAATATATAAATACGACTGAATACAAGTAAGTGTACGTTTTCTATTACAAAACCGAACCGACTGACATTGACTGTGAGAAAAGTGTTACAAGTTCATACAAATATGTATAGTTGTGGTGAAAGCGACTGGTGGCGCCGCCTAGCTGAGCTTTGACGAACTGAACAATGTTTACACGATGAGTTGATGTTAGGGATATGTCTGAAGATAGATTGGTGATAAGTATCTATTAAAAAGTTTGTTTCAAACTTTTTTTTAAAACAGTTCGATATTAAATAGCAATATCAATAAATATTAAAATAAGGAAAAAAATATGTAAATTATTGTCACTTACGATATTTACGGCTTTTGGTAGGCCGAAAGTAGATTGCGTACAGTTATTAATAAAAATATTACACCACGCTTAAATATAATCATAATAAATGATTTCAATTATTCAAAACAAAAGTCTTACTTTTGCAATTAATCAAAACTTGATATTAGGGCTATTAATAAATTCATTCATTTTAATTTTTGTTGTGTTTATTGACGTCCAAACATAAATTAGTAAGCTGTTAATTTCTGCCCCTGTTTTTCTGGAATAAATATTGTTTTATCTTTAGAATCACTTAGGTATAGAACATGAGGTAGGACACATAGTAAACTTTGAGAATTTTTGTATTCTTGTAACACTACTGTATAGACACGCATTTTAAAGCCAGACTATTACAAAATTACTTTAATTTAATGAGGGTATTTTCAAAATAGTGATACAGCATTGTTTTTGTTGCGTTCTGTATGGTGTCCGGACGTAAAGAATAGCACCATCCCATATCTTCCCGTGGGTGTCGTAAGAGGCGACTAAGGGACTTACCAGTGAATGGGCAGCAGCGTTCTCTGTGATTTTTTTTATAACAAACATACTGCGATCGCCAACCCGCCTGCCAAGCGTGGCGATTATGGCAAAACCCCCCTTGGGGAGGCCTATGTCCAGCAGTGGACGTCTTTCGGCTGAAATGATGATGAATGATGATGATGATTGTTTTTGTTGTATTTGGTCAAGGTTTAGGTTTATTTGTCAGGAACTCAAACTTTTTGCTTGTCAATTGAATAATCGCTAATTAGTAATTACTATTATGAAGCACATGTAAAAACACTTACTTGAACATAGAAAAAAATGTTTACGTATGTAGTTTGTGCGTAGTCGAATTAGCACGTAATGTCATGACACGATTGTGTGTTCATTGTTATTGTTATACCAAATGATTTGAAAATAGTAACCATGAAGTTTCTTGCCGGTTCTTCTCCATAGGAAACGACCAACCAGAACCGTGCACCTTTTTGTCGACGTTTTAAAGTGCCCATCTAGGCCTATGTGAAATAAAATATTTTGATTTTGTAAGTTTTTTTAACTAAACCTAAAATGAAATTGAAAAATGTTTCAGGACTTAAATAATTGTATAACATTTGCACTGAAAGAGAAGATTCATTATTTTTCACACGTGCATTTTATAAGTAATGAACAATTTAGTTAAACTATGGGATTATCCAATGACGTAAATACTGTCTTTAACTTTATGTGTTCCGTCTAAAGGTTCTTTACTCTTTGCCCGCGATTATGCAATTATGTAAGGTAACAACAACAATACTACTTACAATTATTTTATTGACGTATGAATGACAGACGTATATAAATAAAAATGAGGTAAAGAAATCAACTCTTCCATCAATTGAGGAGTACGATGTACTTAAATTGCCTGTGAATGGTTAATCATTCTTACCTGGTATCAGCAAGTGCACCTGATATCTATCAGCTATTTAAAATCAATATTTGACTTCATTGAATCTCTTGGATATTTGTTGTTGAAAAGTTATGTAAAAAGAACCCATACATAAAAAAAAACAAAACAAAATAAATCTTACTTGATTCTTAAATATAATAATTTTAACAAAACACTACCGCACTTAAAACTGTTATATTTTATTTAAAAAATAACTTATATCTTATCCCAAGGTGATGAGTAGTGTAGTACAAAATCATGTGTAGTCCATGATCATAATTGTCCACAACATTATTGTAACGGGTAAACATTACAGATATCTGAAGGTCGATAAGTCCGAAGATATATTGCTAAATCGCAATCACTTGTGCGTCCAAGTGCACGTTGCACAATATTTGACGTCTGATGTGAAGCGAGCGCGGATTTGCGTTTTCACTAGCTTAGCCCGCGGCGGCGTTTGTGCTAAAATTTCTTGAAGTTCAATGATGAAAAGTACTTGTAATTTAATATGGTAATCCTTATAATGGGTTAAAGGTTACATTATTGATTAGTTTATTATTATCAGCCTACGATCTTCGCACTATTGCGACACAGGTTTCATTGTTATGTAGGTACACGTAGCGAGAAATATTTTTCGGTTGTCGTGGTAAGGGCATATGATGCGGAGGAATAAATAATAAAAAAATAGAGTAGATGAAGACCAAAGAAACGATGGATGGACTGTGTTAAGGATGATTTGGCAAGAAAGGAGGTGTCTGATGAGATGGCGAGTAATAGAGAAGTATGGATGAAGAAGACATGCTGCGCCGACCCCAAATGAATTGGGATCAGGGCAAGAGAATGCTGATGTTGAACTTTTCTAAATCTATGATGGTTTCGAAAGATTTAATATCAAAATTTCTTTTACAATTTTTATTTTCTCTAAAGTTCCTTTGATTTTTATTTTTAAACGTACCCTGTGAAGTTTATATTGAAGTAACACTTCAATAAAAACTTTTTTAATGAATTTTAAAGTTCAAAGACCGAAAAATGACACCTAATAGTTTTATAATTAAATAACAAGAAAATAATGATTGCAAAAAAGTTTTCATAAAAATAGAAACACTGTATTTTTTACTCCGATAATTTTGCCACTTATCAAGCTTAGGTATCACATAGAAAAAGCTTAATTCAAAGAAGTAAACGATCCCTGCTCTTTTTGCAAGATGCAAACTGTATTTTCCCATTTTTTAACGAAGTTCTTTTGATTTTTTTTGTAATTGCATGCAATCTTAAAAAGACCGAATGCGCAGATAGAAATAGCCCGATCAATAACACACTGACTCTTAGTACAAGTAACTTTCCATAGGTTTTAGTTTTAATACTAAAAAATACTTAAAGTCTGTCAAGTGACTTCAAGTTTATTTCCAGGTGCACCTGCACTTGAATCGCAGAATAATAGAACATGTTTAAACTGACATATTATAACATAATATCACGCATGAAATTCCCATTAGGTAAGGCAGAGGTGTTACTATTAGTTCACCCACATTTAGTACCCTAGTTGTGTTTGAGGTAATAGGGGGCGCGCCTTGACTACGGACGGATATTAAGCAAACCTAATAAAACTTTTGGTCGACCCGGGAATCGAACCCAAGACTTCGTGTTCAACAGTAACGCTTGTAAACAAAGACCAACGAGGCAGCACCTATAATTATAAAATTTCACCTCAATTTTGTTTATTTCGTCATCTGCCTTTTCCCAACTATGATGGAGTCGGCTTCCAGTCTAACCGGATGCAGCTGAATACCAGTATTTTACATGGAGCGACTGCCTATCTGACATCCACTATACAGTTAGTACAGGGTAACACGATACCCCTTAGTAAGACTGGCTATCAGATTTTCGTTCTATATTTAAAACAAATAATTATTTCGATTCAGGAACAGGAAGTAGGTGAGTTGGTGTTAGGTACTCAAATACCTTCTTATTTCAAGCAATCCATATAAAATATGTATATAGATACTTAACGAAGCCGAAAAGCACTTGTTCTCCCCGTCTTTGCGATCATTTTTTTTTGTTCTAGACCATACCTGGGAACCTTCTAGTTACGGAGATATTGGGGGTCAAAGTTCCAACTTTATCACAAGTTTTTTTTTTTTAATACTCGTTTTTATGTTTTACTTTAAACACATCCACGACCCCCTTACTATTCAATCCATCCACCAGCACAATGCTTTGAGTGCTTTCCATCGAGTCCTACAGTAAAACGTGATTTTTCACCCCAAAAAAAAAGTCTTATTCCAGCAATAATTTTTGCGTAAAGTTACTAAGTTTGATGTACAAAATGCTTGGTTGACGGCTTTGTGAAGGGTCTACACCCTGTATTACCACACAATTAATGCTTGTACATTAAAATATTTAAGACTTAATTTTTGTCGCCAAATACATAATAACGCGGTGTCATGGACATATTTCTTTCTTTGTCTTTCAAACTATTCTCACGTTTTTACTTGTAATTCTTGTCTAATTAACCTAGTATTTTGGTGAAGGCTATGTAAATACTAGACATACAAGAATTTGGTTATTAATAAAACACTAAGTATAAATAGGAAAAAGGCTGCAAAAATAGGTTGCATAAGTGTACGTAAAACACAAAAGAAAAATATATATCTATCGTAATACAAGAATCCTAGAAGTAAAAGATCCTTCCGGAAACCAGAAATGGATGCAGCAATATTTTATCTACAAGATCAAACACTTGCGTGGGAAAACCACAGGTACTTACGGACCCATTGTATTAAATAATTTCAGCTAAACGACAAAAAAATTAAATAAAACGAAACTAAAACACTGCGCTACGTAGTTGGAAAATACATTCGCACTTTGAACTCCGCAAGAAATCTGACCGCTCTAAAACACAAGGAAAAACCGGTTGTTTGTGCAGGTCATAAGGTTCAATATTCTTTGACGGCGTCATGTAACTTGTGTCCTTGTGTTCGCGTGGGAGTAGGAAGGCTTGTGATTGGTGGAGTAAGCGCGGGCAATTCAATTGTGGCTCGGATATCGGCGTGCGCACACTTTCGCAAAACTTCAGTTATGTTTTCGCTTTCATCCGCTGAGATGATGTGCGCACGTGTTTAGTATTTTGACGATTAATAAATATATTAACGAAAAATGCTGGCGACGAAATACCATCGGTAAAAATAATTTTATCGTGATTTTAAAATCTAAATTGTTTTTAAATATTTTCGTAATATTTTATTTGCTGAGTGAATATTTATTTTAAGTATTAAATTAAATTAGCAGTTATTAAAAATAAGGATATTTTCCAACAAAGAAAAATACCATTCTTAAAATAATAATTAATAACCTACAATTTTAGTTTAAAATTCTCAATTTAATATTTAAAAAGTTGTTCGTTTTAAAATTTTCAAGATCCAATTAAGTTTTTCAATTATCCATTCAGGCCCTTTTGTCTAATACAATTTGAAGTTACAGCTAATTTACTTAAATGCTACTTTCACTTACTTTCATAATTTGACTTGTTTTCTTTTTATTTCAGGTGACAGCTTGCTCAGCGCAAATTGTTACCAGGACTGTCAACGAGAAAAAGACTTCATAATAGTGAAGTGGCAGTGACAAGTGAGAAGTGAGACTGACACAATAGAAATAATAATCATTATTTTAATAATATTAGTTCAGTGACTACAAAAAATTTGTAAAAATGACGGGTTTTGTGAAAATTGCCATAGACGATTATTATTCAGACAGCAATTGGACGACGATCATTAACAAATATTGGATGCTAGCAGAAAGAGTGTCAGGTAAATATTTTTTCTTATTTTATTTCATTTCATCATTATACTACAAGACATTTTCTAGTCCTCCATTATTCAAGAACTAAGACCATGTGAAACTGTTTAGCTCAACTAACACCAAAAAATAATGCATTAAAATAACTAGGTCTTACGTAGAAAATAATGGTTTCTAAAAATTATACAAACAGCGAAATCTTCCTGCACCCAAACATGTAAGTATAGACATCTAAACATATCGAGAATATTAAAATAAACACAAATCCATTCAATTATTTTGACAAGCTAACATGATACATTGCCTAATTTAATATTTTATCTGAGATTACAAATCATAAAAGTCATGAAAGAAAGTTTGTAGCATTCCTAAGCAAGCACTAGGTTCACTTTCTAGATTTATTGACGCCTATCTTGAGGATCAGATAAAATCTAGACTATGTGTCAATCAAGATGCCATAGATTTTTTTTGCACTTAAAAGATGTGAAATAATGAGATATGTGTTACTCACTAAATAACCCCAAATATAATATTGTTTAAGTTAACTGCTAGTCTGCATATAGATGTTATTATAATTTTAATAGATAGATAGGTATTAATTTTGTTATTAATTTAATCACAGGGTTTTCTTTTGTAATCAACCATCAATGGAAATTCTCAATGACATCACAGTCGGTTCAGTTTACTCAAATATACTATATTTTTTTTAAATAAAATGGGCGCGATAAAAAAAAGACCCACTCAAACTTAAAAGGCGTTAAACATTAAAAGCCCTTTCACTACAGAAGAGAGACTGACAAACCAACCTCAAAATATCTTCCGTTCGTCCAACGGAACGGAACAAACTCTCCGCACATACAAAGAATATTATTTACAATACCTGCACTACCTTATCACGCAATATATAATGAACCTGTTATATAATATAATTGTATAACAATGGAAAATTACTTCCGACAGTTTTAATTGTTGTAACATAAAAACATGTTATTAGTATTTGCTATGGCTCAGACAGGCTGGTGTTTGTGATAAATTGAGGTTATTTAAGCCAGGCTGTATTAATCTAGAATCTTGCCAAGGACGAGCACTTTCAAAGACTTCTTATATTTTTCCTCGTATTGAAAAACAGCTAATGCTATGGTGAAAATATTAACCAATCGGCACTGTGGTAACTAACGGTTCTGGCTGGAGAGGACATCTAAAGCAATTAAATATGTAAAAAAATACAGAAACTAAAAATAGAAAAAAAAACATAGAAAGGATGTTAAAGGCTAAGGCTAAGCAATCTTAGGTAACCGTAGCTAAAAATGAATTATTACGAAAAGAAAGATCCGGATAGTGTTTTAATTTGAATCTTAAATTCCAAATTGAGTCATACGAATAAATCAAAACTGCAAAAATAACTTAATCAATTACGACCTTGCATCGACGAAACTAATACATTCAGTTAAATATTAATATAACTATCTATCCTATGCAAATCGAGAGTGAAAGAAAATGCAGTATAATTCCGAGATCCCGTAGAACCGGAATAACTAGCGACTGCTGCCTAGTCAAAGTGTGTTAGTAGTGGTATGGTCTCTACGATGGGTTAACAAGACGCTTACTGGCTTAATTGGCACCGTAAGAACTCGTACGGAATGAATATGCATAATTTTATTAATTGAGATATAAGTCATAAAGATATTTAAGGCATAAGAAAAGAAAGAAATGCTTCGTCGGTTAAGCACCGGAACTGCTGAACACGAGGCTTGGGTATGATCCACAAGTCAGGCCAAGTTTTTTTGGGTAATGTACAACTGCCGAGAAAATGTCTTTCTAGTCCTTCTAGAAACTCTTTTCTCATGCAACTGGAATCACCCTTAGTATGTTATTAGGTTTTTCGAAGTTGAGTTTGTTAATATCAATCGCAGATTCTGGATAGCAATCGATTTATAAATAAGGCTCAAGCCTTTGCCTATCCATTAGAGAAATGTGCGCGTGAAATTAGTTTCCGAGTACCTAGGTTTCGCCAAAAGGTAACCGAATAGAAATAATGCTAATTAAATAGACCACATCATAAAAATAGTAACCTACTAATGTATCCAATGAACATAAACCTTTTTTACAATACCACCTAGCGATATATTTATAGGATCAACCTAATATTATTGAGTAATTCAAATTCATAAACAACTAAAAATCTATAAATAAATAAAAAGTGGAAAGACTTCAAACAAAGCGGACCATAAAAATAAACATAACATTTAAAATTCTAGGTTTTAGTGTCAATGTCAGATCTGACAGTTTTTCGTTTTCAATGCCATTACCTCACGCGTTAGAACCACTTGTTTGCAAAGCACGTGAACGGCATAATAAAGTTTATTTTTTTTATTTTAGGTATTGAAAGTAATACCTAATACGTAAATCGAATTATTTTTTAATTTTTGATAATATTTAAATTAAATGGTAGAGAATAGGTAGGTCTACAGCTTGCACTATTGCTTAATACATTTAGCTCTAAAATAAAATAACCTATTCATCCGTTTCTGTCAATTGTTAGAAGTTATAGTCTGGATGTCTTCAAGTTTCGAGTGAATTGGTATGTTGTGGGCAAGCGTGCTCCACCTTAGGCCGCAACATCGCCTCATATCATGCGAGTTGCGGACAAACGCAAGCATATTTGGTGTAAAAAAGAGCTGGCAAGACAGAATTAAAACGTTAAATGTGTTCGTGATTTGTAATTTAGAAAAGTTGAACTACACCTTCGTAAAATCAGCTAACCAAAAATAAAAGAAAGTGTTTCTTTTTTTTTTTCTATTCTTAGATTATCATAGAATCATTTTAACTAATTCCGAATTTTCAAAATGCTTAGCATATATTCATCATTAATTTATATAAAAACGTCTACTTAGAAGGATTTAACAGAAAGCTGCTAATAGTATCTTTGTCCTTCTTTTGTAAAGACAATAAAACATGTTAAAATGAATTCTAAAGGGTGATTGTGTAAACTAAACGCAATAGCACAATAATAATGGTGTCAAGGACTAAATCCATAAAATAATTATTTGAACAAGTTTAACCATCGGCACTGAAGTATGAATCAAGTGTTCAAATGCTTCATAGTAGCTTTAATAATATTCTCCTAATCGAATTCTAGCCTAGTTCGCAGGAGATATTAAAGTGCACAAGTGTGTGTGCGAACACAGATGTACTCTCTGTTCTTTAACTCTCATAGTCTGATGAGATGGTAATCCAACACGATCGTTGAGAGACCAGGCCTAACACCAACGGGGTGTCACACTGCCACTGAGAAATTCCCAGTAGATTAACGATTCCCCATCAGGGATTCGAACCCAGAACCTCGTGTTCTCTAGAAGCTCTTTCTTTCACAGACCTACGAGGCAGTTCCAACTAAATATATTTATGCCTTAATAAAATATGAAAGATGCTTTCAGTTCTCATTTAAAAAATAATTACGAAGAAAAAAACATTGATTGGTATGAAAACAATAATAATTCTATATAAATAGTGAATTAATTGAATGTCTTTTGTTAATAATGTACAGATAATAGTTTTAATAATGTTTAGTTCGTAGTTTTAATAATGTATAGATTGTCTAAACAATAGAAAGCAAGATATCATCTTAGAGCATTGGAGGAACAATGATACGCCACTTTCACATTCTGGTTATGCGCAGTAAGCTACGCTGACCACGATGTGACCACAGGTTACACTCGATCATTAGGATGGCTGATGTCATAATTTATTTACTTCACACCATGAAGACAAGTTTTAGAAAAATGTAGTTTTTTTTATATAAACCCTTTTTTTCTGAGCATGATAGGAGTACACAACCCATAGAACGTGTCTATATTAATCGCAGCAGTTATTTTTTTTCCATTTTTTTTGCTAGCCTATATTTGTCCTACTCCGGGGCAAAGGTTTCCCCGTCCATTCTTTCCACTTCTTTCGATTTTGCGTTTTTCTCGTGTATTTCGAGGAAACCATCCAAGGCGTCCTTTTGAGTGATTATTTTAATAATTAATCGTAGAAATAGTTATTGCCATAATAGTAAGCGAACTAATCTCTTATTACGCGTTGATGTCTTTTTAACTGAAAATTCTCACAGCTTGCCAAAAAATGTTGTGTGTTGTTTTAATCGGAATTATTTATACTGATTATTAAAACTGGTATTTAATTTCGTAATAATATGACAATATCCGATAGTTGCATCTTAATTGCAATTTGTTAGATGCATTATTCATATCTCTTACAATATTCGTTTTGTTCAATAAACACTATGGATTAAAGCTTTGGCTTTTTGTGCACTGAGAATATGATCTTAACCTTTTAATCATAAATCTTATTTAATCATCATGATGAAATATCACAACTGAAAGGAATGGAGTGATATTTAAAGGACGGGGGAAAATTTTAAATCAGAATTCTTTTGCCCAGCAGTTTTGACAAGTCAATTATTTTCTTTATTTTTTTCGTGTTAAATGTCTACATATTTAATTCAAAATGGCTGACATTGTCGTGTAATCAGTGCATCGCTTGATTAAGTACTTTCACTTTCAAGGGCTTTGACGTAGTAAAGTTGTAAATTGTATAATATAATTGTAATTGCTTTAACCGCTACATCATAACTTACCGTAATTGCATTCTCTCTTTACTTGGTAATTCACACAACGGCAGCGACTTTCTATTTTGGATTAATTGTTATAATTGTACGTTTCTAAAATAAATACGAAAATGGTGTGAGATTAGGTCTAAGTTAGTTGTTAAGTGATTTTTTTTTAAGAAAAAAGTCTGCAACCAAACGCGGTGAAACTTGCTGTAATAAACACATTTAAAAGATAATAAAACGGTGATAATTACAGAAAAAAAATAGTTTTTTGATTGAATTATTTTTACATAAAAAAAACATTCTTATGAGTTGTGCAGAATTAAAAATGCTTTGTCTTGAAACAAATGTCGGCTGTAATTTACAATTATGATTACACCATCTAATCACTTCCTTGACATTGCTATTAGAAGCAAGGCTGCCTAGCGTGCTACTTGTCATACGATTAACTGTAATTTTCATACATTATCATCACAACAGATCATATGAAAAAAATGTTTTGCAAAACAGACAATCATACATAAAATACCAAACTAATGAATGAACCCTTCAAGTGTAAAACCAGTTTAAAAAGGTATGAATGAAAAGAATCAATGAATGAAATTATTTTATGATGATTGCCATTCAAGGTGCTTCATACCAATTTATGATGACTTTTTTACTCTTAACGTGTAGTTTTTTGCTTCTTGAGTGTGAAGAACATGGCGAAAGTAAAAGGAGGATTGTCTTTTGCAATTTGTTACTATCTGTGCCAGCGGTTTTACCCATGTTAGAAAATTTGCGAGGTATTTAACTACCTATTCATAAAAATCTGTTCAGTCTTATTATTCTGAAAACCCACTTAGATATGATATGTTACCGGAAATGTATGAAACCTAGGAATTGTACACAATTCCAAGGAAATATGTAAAATTAAGAGCCTACTTGGGAAATGTGTGAAATAATGTTTCAATGATTCTTTAATACACACATTTCCTGAAACCTACTATTTTCGAGAAATTTTATGCAATTCCGAGATGATGCTAGGAAATATATAAAAACGAATGCTCTCTGAGAATAAAATAAATAAAACAATGTAAGGCGTTGTCAACTTAGCCCCGCTACGCGGGGCTCCTATTTCTGTCTGCACGGTTTAAAGTAACCTAACACGAAGGGATCGCTTAGATCGCTATTTAGGAAATGTATAGATTTCCTAGGAAAAGTGCATATGACAAAATATGTCATAGATTTCCTATCTATTTTAGGAATTGTATGCAATGACGAATCACATACATTTCCGTTAACGGATATACTAAAGCAGACAGATTTACATGTAAATTGCACAAGAAATAGAATCGAATATTCCTTATAAATATCTAAGAATAGAATATTATACCACGCACAAGTAACATTCATAAAAGAAAACATTCCACATAGGGCGTCACAATGGGCGGTCTTATCGCTAAAAGCGATATCTTTATGATAACCTTTGGACGGATTAGAGGAAGAGGGTGAGACAACACTGTAGCTAGTCTATAAACCAATTGAACATTTCCCACATTTTACCTAGATATAATATGTTTCATAAATGACAGTGTTTTTTTACTGCCAAAAAACTTAAACTATTTTTTTTTTAATTCTATTTGGGCTTACTCTTGACCTCAATCAAGTCCTGAGGACAGAGATGAGGTCGACGATGGAACGAGCTAACCCAAAAGAAGCCTATTAACTCGCGATTTAAATAGATTGGGGATTGGGGATTTAATTAGTACTTCTTTTAATTCTCTTCGCTAATAAACACAACTGATCATTTAATTTTACGCAAACAGTAAAAGAAAAATACATCACAATATTAATAAAACCGTAACTACTGCGAGACCGTAGGCTACGTTCACACTAATACGTATAGTCTGCCGCCGACTGTGAGTCTCCAGTACAAAATGAACGAAAGATTTACTTCAGCCCACTGATTCGCATTTGTTTTTCAAACATTTTCAAAATCGGCCGGGCCGATTATATGAGTGGTATTGAATGTGGCCTTAAAGAAGAAACTCCGTGTGTCCTCATTTGTCACAAGCACTGTCTTATTCTTACTCGTCTATTAACATCTGCCTTTTTTTTCCAGACCCCCGAGTCCAAGGATGGTTCCTCTTCGACACACCCCTGCCCACTGTGGCCATGGTGTGTGTCTACCTGGCCTTCGTGATGGTGGCTGGCCCACTATGGATGGCCAATAGGAAAGCATTCCAGATCCAGAACACCTTAGTTGGGTACAACGCGTTACAGGTGTTGCTGTCTTCTTATATGTTTTATGAGGTGAGTGGCTCTTTTCTTATGATTATTATAAAGCAGTAGACTAGTAAAGGCATTAAAAAAAAGATTATTTCAATTCCATAAAACTTAAGAAACATGATTTGGAGATCACCTTTTTAGCAAGGAGATGCTTGTGTTAGGTGAGTTCGCGCTTTCACGTATGCAATTGAAAACAAAATCGAAAGAAAAGAAAATATAAAAATTCAAAATATAAATTTATTATTAACAAGTACGGTAGGCCTCACCACAGCGGTAACAAAACCATTATAATCTGGTCTCTGATATCAGTGACATTCCGTACTACACTAGGCCAGGTTAAGGTCGAAATGTTACAGCTGACGTTTGGCTTACTGTACATAATATATTCTACGTTTGAATAGTCAAGACGACATAGAGAAAACGGGCTAAAGACTCTTTAGTTACTCCTTAGTTAAATATTTGTCTAATGCGTCGGTAGTACGTATTTGAATTTTGAAAGCGTCTATATCATAGGACTGGAGTAAGTGCTTCTTCCTTGAATTTGCATATGAAAAGATCAGAGAAATTCTCAGTAGGTATTGTGTCTGGCTACTGACAATGGGCTGGTTGTCTACAAGCTACTTATGAACATAACTGGCACAATATGAAATCTTTCAGAGGCCCTAAGGTTGCTCACACATCATCATCTCATCTTCCTGCTCTTGTACCATGTTACAAACGGGCGGCGAAAAACGTTTTTCGTCAGGCTATCATTTACTACACACAATCGGTCTTAAACAGGTCGGCTACACAGGCGTGAAAATTCGTCATATTAATAAATAAAGTAGTCGCAATCACGATTGCTGAGCATGTTTCGATTCCAGGGTCAGGCTAATTGTTATTGGGTTTTTCCATAGGGAACTTCTCAGTTACAGCCACGGAGTCTGAACTTGTGCCCGGTTGATGGCAATAGGCTCGCCCCCTACTACATGGTACTTAATAATTGGCGAAATGTGAAACTAATTGGTGAAAATGTTTCGGGGATTACAGGCGTGATGTTATGTTATGTTATGTTATGTTATGTTTATCCCAACTGATTCAATACAACAACTGCACCTCAAAGGTCACGTCCAGATGGGACGTGCTCAAGTGCAATAGCACTGCGGCCGTCACCCTTAGACCAAGATGAATATTCTCATGTGCACAGTTTCTCTAGCACACAATTACAAAAAGCCTTTGTACCGGTACTTACACAGTATTATTTTATCATTGAACTTGTTCGGATAATGGTTAAAATGATAATCTTACAGTGATAGTAGGTTTTTTTTTAGTAGAGTTTTTTGTTTTGTTGGTATTTTTTTTTACTAAGTATTATATTTTTGAAGTTTATCGAACAACCTTTTGATACACCATATACCTCACACAGTTTCTAGTGTTGCCTGTATTGTTAGAACTACATAAGGCGATTACTTCAATGAAATAACATAACATCACGCCTGTAATCGCCGAAGGGTTAGGCACGGAGCCGCCGCAGAGTCTGGATTTGTGCCCGGTTCATGGCAATAGGCTCGCCCCCTATTACATGGGACTTAAACATAACTGGCGAGATGTGGGAGTACTCTTGGATACACCAAGAGTACACCCACATCTCGCATATCTTGCCAGTTATGTAGAGAAATCCAGACTCCGTGGCGGCTTCGTGGCGCACTGAGGAATTCCTGATAAAAAATCCAAAAACAATATGCTGCAAGTCGAGCATCTATTCTATACCTAAAGCTAAAGAAGAGGTTGACAAGTTGTAGACTTCAAATACACAATACAGAAAGCAGGTGAAAGTATTCTAAAGATCAAATTGTTAACCTCTCCATAATTAGTTTGTATTCTTTTGTATTAATTCAGGAAGTAGCACAGCAACTTCTCATGAAATAAATAGCCACAAACAATTTAACAAGACCTTAGACAATAAATTTTACATTGTGCCGTCTAGACACCGAATAATTCAATTAAGAAAAAACCTCGGGAGGCCATTTAATAAAAAAAACACCAAAAAACCTATTATAAATTCGAAATATGAAATTATTAACTACCATAAATAATAACCAATAAATTAATTTGATATGCAGACTTTTTGCGTTAACTGGTCAATTAAAATTACGCCCACTAATCAGCAAAACTAAACAATTGCTAATTTGTTTAAAGCTTGTACAATATAATCGTTCACGTTCACATAAAAACTTTTTGTGTTTGAAGTATGGATTAGGTATAGAGCGCTGTATTAGTACAAGCAAAAATATGGAAACACTCAGTATTTTTTAAAAGTGATTTTCTTCTATTGTTTTAGTTCCAATTTCATTTTGTTACGAACATAGTACATATTTTAGAACCCATTTTATTATGAAATATGGCTTATCTCAATCTTGCAATTGTTAATCTACGAGAAAATGGCTAAGCAATTTAGGCAAGTGAATGCATATTAGTGCCGGTGACTTTGTGTATGAGTAATTTTATTATTATTGAATAAATGAATGAAATTAAATTATAAGAAGTATGTTTTTTATAGTTGCATCTAATAATTAATTATTGAGCTCCGTAGCTCAATAAAAATGTTTATTTTCACACTGTTTTATACATCTTTCAGTTTTTTTGTCAAGAACATTGGTCCCAAATGACCGTAACATTGAAATGTCATATTGTTACATTCACATATTGCCTTACTCACCTTGTTTATTAGAAAAAAAACTGATCGCCGTATGTTTTAGGTTTAAACCTTATAAGAATCATCTGGGTATCAATTTTATTTGCAATAATAATCTATTATTTGTGTAGAGTCTGTTTATACGGTATAATGAGATTTGTATCTCTAATCTAATACAAACACACATACAGACATCTGCTATCTGTATAAGGCTTTATCATAGCATTAAAAACCATTATTTTTTTGTTACTTACCAAATGTCGCTAATTCTGACACACATTATTTTGTTCATACGTTAGCAGATGGTTCTATACCTTGTCTTATTCATACCCCAAGCCTTGTTTCCACACAGACAACGCGAAACAATTAACTAATCGATTGTTCAACACAATCGCATAAGAATCGCACGGTTTAGCAACATGACATGTCAAGGCAGTTTTGACAATTTCATAGGCCCGTCACGATGCCGTGTATTACACCTTAACTCTTATGTGCAGGAAGTTACAGTTGAAATTAGATTAGATAAGAAATAGTTCAGAAAAATTGAAATTGAAAATGGATGTAATTTTACGGGCTTTAAAATTATTTTCAGTTACAGTTAGTTACTGTAGATGTTTTATTTATGTAATTTTTTTTTCGATTTTCAAATTATGTAATGAACTTTCAGCATTTAAAATTCTATGTTCTGTAGATACGTAGATACATAGAAAAGACAGTGACTTCTTTAAGGTACTTGATAAGTATTAAATATACTTCAATTCAATCGAACACCACTATAATCGGATACCTGATAACTCAATAAAACATTTTATGGGTGTGTTAATATGACATGTTGACAGCATGTAGGCACAAATTAAAATAATAAACTCGAGCAAGCCATCGGAGAAAGCTAACACCTACATCATCACATCGATGCTACGATTGATTGTCGTGGTTTTTGCAAAGTAACGGCTTTAAATGATACTTCGATAGTTTTAAAGAAAGCATTAGGTATTTCTGAGGCGTTTGTGAAAAGTAAAATCACATGGGTTTTTTTACCAATCTTCCGCTTTCGTAAAAATTTCTTCAAGTTTACTTTATAC
This sequence comes from Noctua fimbriata, assembly GCA_905163415.1. Classification (NCBI taxonomy): domain Eukaryota; kingdom Metazoa; phylum Arthropoda; class Insecta; order Lepidoptera; family Noctuidae; genus Noctua; species Noctua fimbriata. The sequence goes on along the minus strand of LR990925.1, from coordinate 17,559,008 downwards.
AATCTCAATCTCCGGTTACTTTGGAAGCCGCCAACATACTTAGGAAAAGATTACGCGTACTTACAAACTATCTCTCCGTCTATGTCTGTTCTTGATGTCAAAGGACAGGCTAGGAGATGTCCTGTAAGACAGTCAGGGACCAAAAGTCATTTTAGCATAGGATCCGAGGTCAAAAGGCGAATGGCCGAAACATTTGTTAAAAAAAACAATGGTCTCGTCATAAAATTAAAAAAATCTGCAAAATCTGGATGAAAAACCCTCTGACTGTTGATTGAAAAAATACAAAAAGGAATATTGGTTGTCGTGCACTTCAGAGGCAAGCGCCAAGCTAAGCCGCAAAATTTAAATTTTCTTAAGTTTTTTGCAATTTGCAGGTCAGTTTCAGATTGTAGATTGTTGTGATTTAAATATGAATTTCAGGGACAATTTAAAATTAAATATATTTCTCCTAAACCTGAACTCCAATAGCCAAATAACATCGTACCTCTGGCCACACGACTCCACGCTGCGTGAAGACCACGGTCCATTGATCATTGACGCAACATCTGACAGTGTGACAGTATCTGTGCAAAATAGTCACCAAGTAATAAGGTCAAGGCGATTGCAGGTTGCTGATCTAGAAATTGTGTCTTTCTTTTTCTGCGAAATTGTCTGTTTTTTTTTTGGTTGCCGTTGTTTCTTCAGAGAGACGTAACTTTGGTGTTGTAGTTGAGTTTATAATCAAGGTTCATGAAAGTCGTACTCTTGCACCAGACGTTATTTTGCTGGGACGTTTGTTCCACCCTTCTTTCCAGCTAAAACACTATGTGGTAAAGGACAGGTTTTGGAGATTATCATAATATGCAATTTTACATTGAAAAGGTGCTGATTCAATGACTTATAATTTTGTTTCTGATATCAATTTTATACACATAACATCACGCCTGTAATCCCCGAAAGGTTAGGCAGAGGTGTACCCTAAGGTCACAAACGCGACTGCTGAGCCAGAGGTTCGATTCCCAGGTTGAGCATAGTGTTATTGAGTTTTTCCATCAGGAATTTCTCAGTAGCTGCCACGGATTCTGGATTTGTGTCCGGTTGTTGGCAATAGGCTCGCCCCCTATTACACGGGACTTTAGCATAACTGGCAAAATGTGGGTGTACTGACAACAATTTTTGCTAGTAACAATGGATTCGGCCAGGTTGAAAGGTAGAATTACACTGAAAGTTTTTCTTCGTGATGTCGACAGTCTATTTAGGCCACTGTAACTGGTAATGTCTGTTGGTAACGTGTAACCAGATGGGTTCTGGTTCTGTAGAGAAAGAACTAAGCGAATATACTAAGTCCCTCCCATACTTTCTGTTCAAAATGAGGCATAGACTCAAACCATCATTTTATTTTGACGTACAATAAATAAATAAATTATTTATTACCACAAAGTTCAAGTACATTGCATTGGTTACAGCATAAAGGTCTTAATTTAGGTCTAGAAAAAAAAATAGATTCAACCCTGTCCCCTAGGCCTGTATCTTAGGGGGGAGTGTCCGACTATGGGGTATGCTTATAGATGACAAAAATGATCACAGTACACAAGTGAAAAATAAACAGAACTCACAGCATTAAAGATACAAGCAACAAATTGCCTATCCATCAGCCATCTAAACATTAAACCTATTAACACCAGGAGGTATAATATTCAATACAAAACTTACGCAATCTTAGACGGTACGAATAGATAGTGCAAAATTCCAGACAAGCTGGTCAAGGCAATATTGGTTTACAATATACAACAGACATAACGTAAAATAAAAGTTACCGAATTATTACTATCGTTAATTTTATTGTGCTACGGCTTGTTACGTATCTAGTGCTAGATCTAATTGAAATGTGGTCTAGGTTATTTCAGATTATTGCACGCTACACGCTGCTGTTTGGTTGTAATTTATATGTAGGTGCTCACGAATACTGCCTTGTTTCTTCATGATTTTTAGTTGTAGGTCTTATTTGGGCAGAAATTGGAGAAGTCTAATGCATCCTTCAGTGGCAGTCCCTTGATATCATTTATAGGCTTCTTTAGATTCAAAACAAAAATTATACTAGTTTCAAGTCCCTAATTTAAAAAAAAAATACAGATATCCGTCCGTTGTTCTGTATGGTGTCCGGACGTAAAGAATAGCACCATCCCATATCTTCCCGTGGGTGTCGTAAGAGGCGACTAAGGGACTTACCAGAGAATGGGCAGCAGCGTTCTCTGTGTTTTATAACACCATACTGCGATCGCCAACCCGCCTGCCAAGCGTGGCGATTATGGCAAAACCCCCCCTTCTTGGGGGAGGCCTATGTCCAGCAGTGGACGTCTTTCGGCTGAAATGATGATGATGATCCGTCCAAAAAAGAACAAAAAAAAACCGAAACCGAAATAAATTTAAAAAAAACCCCATGACGTCCGTCCCAAATAAATATTTTGTCTTTCTTTCTTTCTAATTATTAACAACTAGCTTTTGACCGCGGCTTCACTCGCGTTAATTTAGAATTTAACAATCAATTCGGGTTGTACTCTGCTTGTAATAATATAATTCAATCATGATTCGAAAGACACGTGCGGCCGTCTATTATCATAAGAACTTTATAGTTGTTTTCCTCGGGTACAGTACGTTTTTTTCGGGAAGAAAGGCACCCTATGTCCGTTTTAATATACCTGACAAGGTATATGCAAACTTTCAGGATGATTGGTTCAGTAGTTGAGGCGTGAAAAGGTAACGGGCAAACAAACTTACTTTCGCATTATTTTTTAATATTATAGTATGGATACAACCAACCTACGATACCTTCCTCAATCATGGCGTAACGATCGGCCCTGTTCTTCGCGTATCCGTTCTGTAGATTGTTGTTATACCTTGTGGCTTGTCTACTACTTCTACACCAGGACTTTTGGGCATCTGTATTGGTCATCGGATTTGTTTTTCCCAGCCTGCTTTGTCCCACTTTTGGGCAAAGGTCACCCGCTGCACATGGTAGTAGGCAGAAACCACAGAACGCCACCTGCTACGATCCTCACATCCTCATTTCGCATTCCTCCACTCCTTTCATTTTTCGTAAACAAACGTCCCCTCCTTCCAGTTTTGTCGGGAACCCATTCAGTTCGTCTCCTCATCTACTCCGTGGTCTTCGCTAATATGTAACATAACAGCACGCCTGTAATCCCCGAAGGGTTAGGCAGTGGTGTACTTAATAGTACACGCACATTTCGCCAGTTATGTTTAAGTCACAAATCCGTAGAAAACGTAAGACTCCGTAGCTGCCACTGAGAAATTCCTGATGGGAAAACCCAATTACAATTTGCCCGACCTTGGAATCGATCCTAGGAACTCAATACAACAAGCTCAACAGTCGCGATTGCGACCACTAGGCCAACGAGGCAGTCTGCGTTAATATTAATTAATATAATGTATTTGTACTAAATTTAATGTTTTTCTTGTCCTCAGCACTTGGCGTCAGGATGGTGGGGAGACTACAGCTTATCGTGCCAGCCCGTGGACTACAGCGACAGTGAGAAAGCGAGACGGGTAAGCAATAATGAATCTTATTACCGTAGTAAAGTGTGTCACAGAGTTCAGTAAGTAGAATTATAGACTATGAATATTACCGTAAAAGGCTATAGTCTTATAGAAAAAAAAAACTTAGCCAAATTACTGAAATTTTTGTGATATTGGATTATACGACAAGACCTCGTAAGCAAATACAGTAATAAAATGGAATAATATTGTAGAGTGAAACAGAGAGTGAGTATATCCCTCTTTCTTATGCATACCAGCCCCCGTAGCATGACCACCGTAGACAAGAATTTCACACATAAAATGACAGATAGTGCAAAAAAATCTGTCATTGTGTCGACATAATCTGTCATTTTGACGATACCCTCGTCAAAGAAATCCTTGTCTACGGTGGTCATGCTAAGGGGGCAGGAGAGCGATTTTATTACGACAGTCCTCAATAAAAGGAGAAAGGAGGTGTCTGGTGAGATGACGAGTAATAGAGAAGTATGGAAGAAGAAGACATTTATTTTTTTATGTATTATGGTTCTCAACAATGAGTACACTGTTACATTATAATTTGTACATTGCTAACTAAGTCTAAGAACCTCATCACTTACAGAGAAGCACAGCATACATTATGCGCAGATAATTAAATAATTAAACCGAGAAATGTACAGTTAGAAAAAATAAAATAAAACTATTAAAAATTACATTGAATTAAATTAAATTAAAAAACATAGATTAAAATAAATTAGAATAGATTAAATTAAATTAAAATGGATTGAATTATTTTATTAAAAATTAAATGCTAACATGCTGCGCCGACCCCAAATAAATTGGGATAAGGGCAGGAGAATGATGATGATGATGAGTCCTCAAAACAATAGTTTATTTATTACCAATTAGGTCATGAATGTTTAAATGCATTATACTCCGTCAGTTTACCTCATAATGCAAACTTTAAGAGAAATCATAAAGCAGCGTAATTCAATTATCACCTATTCAGGAGTGCCACTTGATCTCATAATTCGCATGCCAAAACGTCACCGTGTTATGCGAAATCAATAAACTTTCTACGTTTACATACATTTATTAAAGTATCACCGTCTAACGAGACTCTCCACGCATCTTAAGGTGTAGAAAGTAAAACCACCATTAAAGCATTCATAGATTATGATATGACACAGAAGGTCCGTTCAACTTCGGTACATTTATGTATAAAGGGTGTAAATAGACCCTTAACAAAGCCAAAAGGCACTTCTTCTCCCTGTCTTAGTGATATTTTTTTTGTCCTAGACCTGGGAACCTTCTAGTTACGAAAATATTGGGGGTCAAACTTCCAACTTTTTCACAAGTTTTTTTATAAATACATGTTTCTAATGTAAGATTTTTACTTTAAACACCTCCACGACCCCCGTACTATTCAATACATCCATCAGCACATTGCTTTGAATGCGTTCCATCGAGTCCTACCGTAAAACGTGATTTTTCACCCCAAAAAGAAAGTCGTTTCCCAGCACTTAGTTTTTCGTAAAGTTACTTAGTTTGATGTAATGCTTGGTTGACGGCTTCGTGAAGGGTCTTTCAACACCCTGTAGGTAAGAAGGCCTTGTTTGAAAGATGGTATGGTTAGAAAGGCGTCGACTAATAGACAAAGAAGGAAGAATCTGATGAATCCAATTAGTTCGGGATAAGGGTAGGAGTTTCGATGACATTTTACATACATAACAATTAGGAGTGCCTCATTGGTTTTGAGACCGCAAACGCTACTGCTTGGTTGTAGGTTCGATTCACAGGTTGGACAAAGCGTTATTGGCTTTTCCCATTCAGGATATCTAAGTCTAGATTAATGTCGTAGATGACAAGGCTTGATAACGTTGGATGACAAGCGGAGCTCGTGGCTAAATAATAACAGCCGCTCGGGTCGATCCTTAGGTTAAGCCGTGCTTGCCTAGGTTGGTCTGTGGATGGGTGACCACCCATTACATACCGAGTTTTCTCCGTGCCTCGGAAAGCAGGTTAAGCCGTTGGTCCCGGGTGTCATTTGTAGATCTTTGACAGTCGTTCGGTAGTCAGTGGCCCAAAAAGTCTGACAACCAGTCTTACCAAGGGGTATCGTATTACCCAGTACTAACTGTGTTGTAGAGGTCAGATAGGCAGTCGCTTCATGAAAAATACTAGTATTCAGCTGTATCCGGTTAGACTGGAAGCCGACCCGACTGATGAGATGACAAGGCTTGTAAGTTTTTATATGGGTGGGACTTAAACATTACTGTTGTAAATGTGAGAGCATTATGCACACTGCTGTCTCCTTTGATGAACACGCGTGATGTTAGATAAGGTAAATCTCATTACATTAAAGCAATTTTTGACGATTTATCTGATGTTTAAACTGTGTACAGTTCCGGAAAGATGGGTTCCAAGTGCTAAGCATTATTTAATGACTTTGTGTTTCTGTTTTTTAATCCACATTCGTCATTATTTTGGTTAAGTAAGAGGCTGATTTTAAGATGATGTCAAAAATGTTATGTAATTTAAGATTATGTAATGTACATGCGTTCTACGCACTTTTATTTTAAACTTAGATCAGTTATTTATCATGTGCGTTAACTTACATTCTTACAAACTATTTTTGGACACGCTAATGACAAATTGAAAAGCTGTGGCCTTATGTTTTGGACATGAAACGACACTCTCATTAAAATTCAATTTTATATGTAACGTAACCATTTCCAAAATATTATATAACGATAATCAAGAAACATCGTCTTATCGAATCTGAAAACTTAAAAACAAATAGCAACTTAGCTAGCGAAATGTGGGTGTACTATTACACCTCTGCCTAACCATTCGGGGATTACAGGCGTGATGTTATTTTATGTTAAATAGCAACTTAGTGAAGTACGGAAATATTTTTATTACGTTGTGCAAATATTTTTTCGAAAATTATGTTTCACATACTGAAGTGAGACAGAAAATACTAGTGTTGACGACTGTGCGTCACATCTATTTTTTTTTTTAAATAAGTAAGTAAGTAAGTATATTTATTTGCTTAAAATGTGGTATATACAGGTGTTATAAAAATGTTATAGAGCAGGACACATTCCGCCATAATAATAGCATGCAAAATCATCTTTTACATAAGATAGGTACATTAAAATGAACAACATAGGTACGTACCTATGTTATATAGAATATATCTTTACATAAATCTCCGCTAATATAATCTAAGAATAATTTAAATATACTAAGCTAACCATCACTAAACAAAACAATAATACTGAAACACCTACATCATAAACACATCTAAATATTCTCTGAAACCACAATTATTTAACAAAATAATAAAGAATATTAAAGACATACAAGAACGCATTATCTCATCAATTTGACATTAGGTATTAGGTTGGCTATTCTAGGGCAGGTTTGACAATTGTATTTGATAAAGTTTTGTCGCATGAAAAAGTTAGGCTAAAAAAGTATAAATAATAAACTTCAAGCATAAAGATAGTTAATTATGTACTTGAGAGAATAGGTAGATATCTGACCCTTGTCCGTTGTCAGTTCTGCCTAATTCATTGGTCACGAGAGTCACGCCTAGAGGCGTCAAGAACTCAAGACCATCCAACGGTACCGACTTCTCGACATAAATGGCTTAGCTTTCGAATATTTTGTTTATATACAAAAGTGAAATTGCATAGTTCGCTATTTATTGTGTTGGTTTAGTGAAAAGGAGAAGGCTTTGGGTGCGCAGAGATGTATCGCTGATGGGTTAAAATGTCAAAGACTTACATAGGTACAACTTTGGAAACGAAAGTCATGTATTTGTGTCATATTTGTGGTTTAAAAGAGACAGTTTACTCTTTTGAAACTCAATTAGGTTTTTAACTTACACTTTCAGGCAAATACGAGTAAGATTGACTTCAGGAAAAGCATCAAATCTATTATGCTATATTTTTAGTCAATTAGCATCTGCCTAGCCTTTTCCCAAATATATATAGGGTGTAAATAACAGCCCTCCACAAACTGACAGGGTGCATTCAGCTCCTTATTTTGAATCATTAGCCACCAGAATTTTTCTCTTTTTTTTTCATTTCATCATCGACGTCCACTGCTGGACATAGACCTCCCCCAAGTGTCGCCACATTGACCGGTCCCGTGCGAGTCCCATCCAGCGGATCCCTGCAGCCTTCACCAGGTCATCGGTCCATGTTTTTTCTTTAGCTGCACTCCTTTTATGTAAATAAAACGGCTAAAATCAAAAATCCAACAATGGATGTTGAAATGCTCTAACGAATGACCCGTGAAATCAGCTGTTCACTTCCTGTCTAGCTACAGAGTTCATCGAACTCGTCGTCGCGCTTGCCGTTCTCTACGCGCGTTTTGCCACGGTAACGATACATTGCGTATGAGGAAATAAAACAAATCAAATTAATTGGATTCCCATAACATTCCTGAAATAATTTTTTGTACCGGTCATCTTAGTATGATATTCTGAGTTCACCCCATCAGTTTGTAGAGGGCTGTCCCTTACACCCTGTATATTGGTCGGCATCCAGTCTAACGGGATGCAGCTGAATACCAGTATTTGACATGGAGCGATTGCCTATCTGACCTCCACAACCCAGTTAGTACTGGGTAATACACCCCTTGGTAAGACTGGTTGTCAGATTTTCGGGCCACTGGCTTGCTGTAACTAATCTATAGTTTTAGATAACATACATTGAAAAATATTCGTTAATACATAGGTGTGATTGAGTAAATACCACCCTGTCTTAAACGCAGTTGTATTTCTTTCTTCGATAATTCAAATAAGGTAACGCCGACTCGCTCGTATCTACAACATAAGTTTTAGTATATGCAAAACCTGATACACGTGCCTACTTTTTTATGTAAAGAATCTATGCACAAAATTTCAAAACTGTACCATGAAAAATCTCAAAGTTATAAGCTTGTTCTGTTACCTAGTTGTCCGTACAAAAACGTTGTCACCACGCAGCGCGCGCCTCCAGCATCGTCTTGAGCTCATTGATAATAATAATTTGGCAGTAGGTACCTAAATTAGTGCGCTAGGTACTCAAAGTCGCTCGGTGTCCAACTTTTAACTTTTTTAAATATTTTTGGGAAAAAATAGAACATGGTTTAAAAATTATTGGAATCGATTCAGTTACTTATTCTGAACAAACTATATTCAGGTTTCGCATATTCTAAAAATAATGTTGTATAGGTAACATGGAATCGATTATCCATAACGAGTGATAATTAATTTGAACAAATCACTTAATCGTTTTCCAAAAACGGCTCAATAAATCATCGAATTCAGAAGCCCATCGGTTAGTCATGCATGTATCATTTGTTTAAATTAATTGATTACCATTTATATTTTAATAGCAGATACCTATTTTTTGGAGTCTGTTATAATGACGGATTTGGATAAAGATTTGTGTTAGGTGTATTTGCCACTCTTTCTCTTGTGTTTGTATTTAGGATGACTCTCCATGATGAGGAGTTATCTAGGAGTAAATACTAGTGTACTTAATGAAGTTAGATACGTAGGAATTACTACATACTAAATACTATCTTTTTTTCATTTTTGGATGGGAAGTCATCAAATGACCCCTAACCCCACTCACGAAGAAAGACACTCGAAAAAGAAGAAGTCTGCTACTCCCTTCCGCTCCGCCCAGAGCGGAAGGGAGTGTCAGACTTCAACTGACTAAAACCCATCCATCTTTGCCCTTTGTGTTCCAGTGCCGCGGTATCTCTTTCGAACAGTCCCGCAGCACTAAATACTATCCTAAGTTTTCGATGAAACCAATAGTGCATTTAATTTTATTCATAAATCAAATTCAATGTCACTGCATCTTACAAAAAAGTCTACACACAACCACATTTTGATGTTCTTTTTGTGAATACATATTTTTATAATCATGTTTAAAAAGGGGCTATCTGGGGCTGCCCCTGCGGCTGCAGAGAACCTCAAGCGGCGTAAACATAGTAACCTTATTGGTAACTATATTTTCGAGCCGTTTAGGGTTGAAACTCTAGGACCGTAGGGTCCGAGTGCTCACAGCCTTTTCAAAGACATTTCTAAACGCTTATTTGACACTTCCCGTGACCCAAGGGCTGGCTTTTACCTTGGCCAAAGACTTAGCGTTGCCATATAACGTGGCAACGCCGCCAGTATTTTGGGTACATTACCAGTTGACAGCGTTGAGGAGGAGTTTTTTGACGCCATTTTTTAAGTTAGTTAGGTAATATTGATTATTCTAATTTATAAATGTATATAATATTATTTAATTTATCATGTATACATGTAAATATTTTTCTAACAATTCATATCGGACCTCCACGCTTACATTAATACCAATTTATCATAATTTTAAAAATAAAATCATTATTCATTTTTCTGAAACCTATTCTTCTATGCTAATGCTCGTATCGTTGACCTCAGGTATGGCAAATCTGTTATTATACAATAATTACGTAATACAAACTCGTTTCGCATCGGATATTTTACGATTTGTTTATAATTTTAAATATCAATGTCATGGCCGTCTATGAACAGATGAGAATAATAATTATTTTTAGATATTCAATAACGGACTGCCTCGTTGGTCTAGTGATCGCATGCGCGACTGCTGAGTATGAGGTCCTGGGTTCAATTCCCGGGTCGGGCACAGTGTTATTCAAACTCAAACCCATCACAGGTACTTTTGAATGTCAAAAATTGGGTTTTATTAGGTTTTTCCATCAGGAATTTCTCAGTAGCAGCCACAGAGTCTGGATTCGGGCCCGGTTGATGGCAATAGGCTCGCCCCCTATTACATGGAACCTAAACGTTAAACATAACTGGCGAAATGTGGGTGTACTATTTAGGTACACCTCTGCTTAATCTTTCACGGATTACAGGCGTGATATTATATCAATAACGGTTTTATAATATTATTTCGAATCGTAACTCGTGAGGCGACGAATTTAATAAATTTATTTGAAGTCCTATAAAAATATTGTTTTAGAAGATTTGATGCGCGTTTTCACTAACACACAAATGAATGTCTAAATAAAAGCGCGGTCTTATATTCTCAAATCTTGGCTCAGTGCGTAAAGTTGAAAATTCAACAACCCGTTTTAATTTAGGCATTTGTTTTGGTATCGCTTAATCTCATATTATTATGGATATTAGTGCTTACATAGTCTATTCAACAGCTTTTGTAGGTCACACTAACATTGTATAAAACAAATACTTGATTGAATCAAGAACACTGTTTGAATCAGACTCAAGTGCAATCCAAATATTGGTTTTGAAGTTGTAACAGTGTTTAAATTCTACTCAATTGCAGATATTGATTAAACTAACAATATGCTCATTGAAACCAGTGCTAGTTTTTCAGTGTGGGTGAGATCAGATTCTAGGCCAAAAATATCGCATAAGAAGCAGTTTTTGTGTCAAAAATACCCGCCAAGGTACTTACTGGGTTGTGGAGGTCAGATAAGTCGCTCCATGTAAAATACTAGTATTCAGCTGCATTCAGTTAGACTGGAAGCCGACCCCAACATAGTTGAGAAAAGGCTAGACAGATGATGATGAATCTCGCTTAGGTAAATGGGCTTATTAAATTAAATTAAATGACTGACTGACTGCCTCCTTGGTGTAGTGGTCGCAAGCGCAACTGCTGAGCATGAGGTCCTGGGTTAAATTCCCAGGTCGGGCAAAGTGTTATTGGGTTTCTCCATCAGGAATTTCTCAGCAACAGCCACAGAATCTAGATTTCTGCCCGGTTGATGGCAATAGGCTCACCCCATCTTACGTGGGACTTAAACATAACTGGCGAAATGCGGGTGTAGGTACTATTAGAAACACCTCTGCCTAACCCTTCGGGGATAACATGCATGATGTTAGGTAAATGACTGGACATTTAAGCCTGCCGGCACTACAAATCATGATATACATTTAGCTACCATTTCTGACAATCATGTGAATTTGACGGAGTCAGATGGATGTTTAGCGCTAAACGCATTTAATGTTCTATGGTGCAAGCGGACTTCACGCTTTAAAGTTCTGAGGCCAATGAAATTATAAAGAAAGATACGTTAAGTTAATACTGAACGGCGTTCAAATATCGTTCCGTTGTTACGGCTGCGATAGATAATACGGAACGTATGATACAGAAAGAGATAGCTATTGCGCTTGAAGTACTTAAATTACGACAATTGTCTGAATTTGTCTCCAACAATTTGCGCGCGCTAATGCGATATCCGTAGCACGAGTGCACGGTGATTTAAAATTAAAATACTCGTTTCACATATAATATTTTCATAATTTTAAGATTTATGTCCGTGGACGACAGTGATTGTGTTTGTTGCAAAAAAAAATACTAAAATGCTATATGATAATTGTATTTTCGATTCATAAATCGGCGAATTTACGTTACTTCTCGCGCTCGCTCACCCTTCATAAAGGAAGTATATAACAGGAAGCTAAACAACTAATCAGTGTACGTTTTACACTTAGATTAAGTAACTCTCATTTTGTTATTATCAAAGTCACTAATAACATAGGAAAAGACCTTGCATACAGAACCTAAGTAACAGAATGTCAGATTTGGCACATATAAATTACTTCACCTCTAAAATTTAAATCAAAGGTACTAAGCTTGACTTTAAAAGTTTTATTTAGCTTATCAAATCCCCAGACAGGCTTCGTAATTGATATTACCAAAAGACTCGATCTTTAAAATGCGGAAATGCAAGTTAGTCCGCATTAGACGGGAAACTCAACACATACTTTTATTAAAACTTTAAACACTAGTATGATAAGTAATAGCATTACACTTCGCTAATCATTCGGAAACAAATTGTTTGCAGTACCAAATAATGTGCGAATTCAATTTGCTTATTTGAAGATACAAATAAATATCATTTCGGTTAGATAACCGAAATGATTATTTATAGTTTTTTTGTTATGTGATACAAATAAGTAACCTAGATAAAACTATTGTTGCCTTTATACGAGACCAGTGCGATTCGGTGCATGTCATAGTGTAGGGACCAATGTTGACTGTTTTCTGAGAAACTAAAACAAACTAACTGAAAAAATAAAATACTTTAAATAATGTTGTATTTGCCATATTAATCTTCCAATGACGCAAAATCTAATAATTCTTACACACATTAAAGAGGAGGAAACTAAGTATATACATTATTTATTAAAAACTATTCATCATCATCATTTCAGCCGAAAGACGTCCACTGCTGGACATAGGCCTCCCCCAAGTGTCGCCACATTGACCGGTCCCGTGCGACTCGCATCCAGTATTAAAAACTATTAAATAACTTAAAATAAATAAACAAACGACAAACTATAACAGGGCATCGAAAAACTCCTCCTCAACGCTGTCAGCTGGTAATGTGACCAAGAGACTGGCGGCGTTGCCACGTTGTATGGCAACACTTAGCCTCTGGCCAAAATAAAAGTCAGCCCTTGGATCACGGGAAGTGTCAACTAGGCGTTTCAAAATTTCCTTAAACAGACTAGTTTCGACTTCAAACGGCTCGTAAATTTGGGAAGAAATAAAAGAAAAAAAGAACCAAAATTCTCTGATACGTGTTCTATTGTCCAGTTTCCTCGTACTCTCACAAACATTACAAAGTGTGAAAAAAACCATCAAACTTTAGAAAGTACGTACAAACCCACATAAATATTTTCAAAACGAATAATCAAAAACGATTGTCTGTGGTTTAATTTCAAAGAGAAACGCGCGCTTCGAAAATGCTAATGTGCTTTTTGAACCACTTTGCCATTAGTTCTTCAATTTAGCTTTTGAATTCACACTTTGATGTTAAATCCTGGCTACTAATGATCCTCATACTAAAGTAAGAATATTTTGAAACAGATTGTAAGCTGAATTTTAGTAGTTCATCATCATCTGCTGAGCCTTTTCCCAACTATATTGTGGTCTGCTTCCAGTCTAACCGGATACAGCTGAATACCAGTATTTTACATGAAGCGACTGCATATCTGACCTCCTACCTGTAAAGACTGTCAAAAATCTTCAAAGAACAGCCTCCCGGCAGCCAACGGCTTAACGTGCTTTCCGAAGCACGGAGGAAACTCGGTATGTAATGGGTGGTCACACATCCATGGACCAACCTAGGCAAGCGCGGCTTAACCTAAAGAAGGACCCGAGCGGCTGTTATTACTTACGCAAGAGCGCTGAGTTCTAGGAGTTATCCTACTAGAATAAACGGAAGATTAAATGATTTTAAACCTACTCCTAACCAAGCTCCTACTCTTCAGACTTCAACAAGGGATATCGTGTCATTCAAAAACTGGTTTATTGAGGTCAGATAGGTATGATCGTTCCATGTAAATTCTATTATCCAGTTGAACTCTCGCTTGGCGTTATCCCCTTTTCAATAATGTCAGAAATTACAAGATATTATTTTAGTGGCTTGGTTTGGGTCTAAAACGTAGGTAGCACCGGTTTATATAATATCAGCTGTTCCTACTCCAGGACATAGTAAAGATAATGTCTATTAGTACTTATCTATAAAATGAAGGCTATTATTAAATATTTCTTCCCAAAAAGGTAATTCGTAGAACCTTGTCTCATACATTTTATCTACTGACGTCACTTCACAGATAATCTTCTTATTTATTTTTTGCGACCAGCATCCTTCCGTCAGATAACGATACAAAGCAAAAACTGCCTATTTTCCTTATTCAGAACTCTTAGTATTCACGACTATTTGTTAGGAAATAATAAGACCTTTTATGGATCTTCTTCGTATTCAAGTAACCTATTGCGCAGGAGTGGGGAAGGGTGAGCTTTAATGCTAAAGATGAGTAATGGGTGGATCGACAAGTAAATGATGTACTTTGGATGTTACAAGCAGAAAATATTCCGTTATAAAGGATGTGACTGCATAAGAATTAATATTACCGATTTCAAAACAATTAAGTATTATTAAAACGATTTGAGTCCTTACGTCGTAATGTTTTACAATAAAGTTGGTCTATTGATGTGGAAGGAAGCATTGCATAGGTGCTCATAGATAGCCAAATTTTGAACTACGTAATTATTGGACATGACAGTGCGCAGATCTTTGAATAGATCGGACCAAGGCTATGGCTATGATAGGCATAGTTAGGGGTCCTATCTTGGTACAATCTTTTGGCGTTCTGTTCCTCAAGGCTCGGTTATCTGACTTCCGCGTTCAATCTACTCCTACAGTGCTATGTCGTTAGAACAGAATAGAAATCACCATCTAGGAGCTCACCTCTGAACCCACCAAAAACATTTAAAATGTCACTCTTAAATGGTACAGGACCTACCACACAAATAACTTTAACACAACAATTTTGTCATCAATACAACCTATAAAAAAACGAGCTCAAGCCGCAATGTCAGTTTCACTTTCAACCGGAGAGCGATGACGTAATAGCAGCTGAGCCGAGGAGGCTTTCACTGAACCGTTGTGCGGAAGCAAGTTCATTCCGACGGTCAAGTGCGCTGTTGTTGTAGACCTTGGCGGTCTTGTGACTTTGGTGATGTTCTCAAGAACAGTACGATGATAGGTGAATCTGAGAATCTTTGTATTAAACTAAATCAGTCGCTGGGGCCATGATATGATTGTATCTACGAGGACTGTATGGATAAGGAAAAGGGCTCCCGGTTTCTTTTCCTGGAAAGAAAAATAAAGTTTCCTTTGCCCAGCTGTAAGACATAACAGGCTTTATAGATAAAATTGTAATTCCTTGAAACTTACTTATTTTAAAAGAGTTGAAGAAGTCTCGTATCATATTTGTGATCGTGATAGATTCTGTCATTTCGTTTTTTGTATTAAATGGACCTGCTCTTGAATCCAATCTTGTCCTGAGGACAGACATGAGGTCGATGAGTGTGATCATTATAATGCTTCTTTTGGGTTAGCTCGTTCCCTCATCGACCTCATGTCTGTCCTCAGGACAAGATTGGGTTCAAGAGCAGGTCCATTTAATACAGTTTTCACTATAAGCTTAAAGTGAAAAAAGCTTATAGTGAAAACTGTTGTCCGGAGCATTCCCATCACATACTATTTCTTCTATGCTCTATCAACATTGATAAAATTTATCTCAATGGCTTGTAACATAATCAACAATTAAATAAATAAGCCATGAGACACACTTTCCATCAGGTGGGTGTCGGCCACTTTATCAACTTCAACAACGCACTCGACTGACACTGTATCCTCCACTGTATTGGCACTTGGCACAGAACTATACTCAAGAATAAAAATAGTTTTTGTCACTTACAGTTTTTGACTAATAACTTTCTTTCTAACAACGACCTCCAAAACGAATTGTCTAGACAAAATCTAGACTCAATACCAATTAAGACAGGTTGACCGTGAAACAAGTAACACTAACTACCACCGAATGTAGATTAGCAAAATATAGCTTTCAAACGTGTAGTCTAAATGTAGGCCCAAATGCTTTATGCATTTGAACTACATACATAATATCTCGTAATTTAAAAAAGAAAGCCTAAGAATATAAAAAAGCAATCAATGAACAAGAAATTCCGGTTTAGGCGCATACCTTCGAAAATCATTTCCGAATGCGAGTGTAATCAAGAATTGATGTCTGCTTAAGTAATACTTACTGTAATGATTTTAAAAAACAAAATGTATTTGGAGATGCACGATCCATGACGGTAGTATCCGGCAGAGTTAGTCTTTAAAATAATGAGACATTTGAATAGGAGTTAAGTCCAGTTAGTATTTGAGAGTTTTAAGGGACTAACAACTGGTAAAATATCTGTCTGTTATAAATACACCTCTGCCTATAGTTGCGATGTTACAATGTTCAATAATCCTTCATACAGAATAACATAATCGGTCTATAACGTCTCCACAGCTGGAACACAGGCCTCCCCTCTGAGAAGGGCTGGGTCATAACCCACCACGCGTGAGTCCAGTGGGTTAGTCCTTCGAATTGGCTATTTTCTCCTCATAAATACCCAAGTCCTGGTGTTGACACGAAAATTTTCCCAACTTATAAATTCCTTCTTTTCCAGATGTTACATCTATGCTGGGTGTACTACTTCTCGAAGCTGTCAGAGTTCGCAGACACAGTGTTCTTCGTGCTCCGTAAGAAGAAGAGTCAGATCACCTGGCTGCATCTGTACCACCACTCTCTGACGCCGTTCGAGGCGTGGCTGCTCGTGAAGTTCATTGCTGGTAAGTGTACCTTGTTCATTGGGGGTATAGTTTTAAGTTATACTTAAAACTCTTGAAAAGTTGCCTGCAGACTAAGTTACTTCACTATTAAACATCGGCCTCTAAATTGACGGTCAGAAAAGAGCAAATAAATTGATCATAACGTTGACAATCCCAAGAAATGAACCCATCCAGAGGCGGTGTCGGAGTGATGGAATCAAAGGTCACTGAACTTTTCTTCTTTACTGCATTTCCGAATGCGATGATCTAAAATTTCGTTTTATCTCTCAGAAATCTAAACAAGCCAGAATTCGTTAATCGGGGATACGGACATAAGAAACAGACCGTTACAAATTGAAAGTGAAAACATCTTGGTGGCCATAGAAGTGACCAATAAATCAAGGTCAAATACAGCAGGTCTTGTTGTTAATAAAAACAAATTCGTATTAGGAATAGAAATGAGTTGATGATTAATGTTTATTGTCAGTAATTGAGAAGTTTCACCGGATAAGCATATCATTAGATTTTAATCATCTAAGATCGAAAGCAGCAGAATAGGGAAATCAAAAAATTGCCAGTACGATCAATATTTGGCCATGTCTGAGCGTGTGACCATTTTATCGACTTATTTAACTGGCAATCCTTTGTATGTCACATTTCAATAGTTTTTTCTGTGCCTCATGGTCTCGGCTGTCATTTGTAAACCTTTGACAGCCGTTACAGGTACATTAGTCAGTGGCCCAAAAGTCTGACAACCAAGTCTTACCAAGGGATATCGTATTACCCAGTACTAACTGGGTTGTGGAGGTCAGATAGTTAGTCGCTCCATGTAAAATACTGGTATTCAGCTGCATTAGGTTAGACTGGACCCTACATAGTTGGGAAAAGGCTAGACAGATGATGATTTTACTAGTTTTTCTAAGAGGCAGTTTCTTTGGCTCTATTCCATACAGACCATTCATTGTAGAAAATAATATTTACACTATCGCATTGTTATAATAACTTACAGAAGTTGCGTTCAGTGTTTCTTCGGCAAAGGTTACAGGAAAAAACGTCGTAAAGCATTATAATCTTTAACAATCAGCAAGATAACATGATCAGTGATTGTTTTCTTTTATTTTACTACTACTAGCGCTTCCCACAGCTTCACTCGCATATTTTTTGTTTTCGTTTTTTGTTATAAAGCTAAACTTTTGATAATATCGAAATCATTTGCTTTGGTGACTTGTCATTTATAAGTATTTTCCGTATGAAAAAATATATCTAAAGATGTTCACGTTTATGGGTACTAAGTATTAGGAAGTGAATCTGTCTTTGTGTCTTTTTGCTGGCTTGAAACGATAAATAGATACTAATCAACTAATAAAGATGTTGTGAACGAAAAAAAAAAAACATTTTTTTTTGGCACGTAAACGGCTTCTCAGGGACGAACTACCGTCAGATATGGCCTGTGTTAGTCTTTCTTCAGCTTCTTCAAAAAATAGCTAGTCAGCAATATGGAAGCTCGGGGTAGGAGGGACGTATTGTCTAACACATTATGAGGCTATATCAATTGATCCATCCATCCCCCCCATCTTGAACAACTTCACTACTACCCTACTCTCACACCTAATATCTTTAAAATGTTCTAGGCGGTCATGGAACTTTCTCGAACATCGTGAACAATCTGGTGCATGTCATCATGTACGGCTATTACATGCTGGCGGCGATGGGACCTCAGTACCAGAAATATTTGTGGTGGAAGAAGCACCTTACCACTCTGCAACTAGTAAGTAACGATTCCATTTTATACAATGTTTCAAATTCAATTTTTTTTATAGAAACTTGAACTGTATGAGAAGATAAAGTTTTCATTGAGAAAGATGACGGTTTGTAGCCATTTGAATTAATCAAATATCCTCCTTATGTGGCTCTACGAGTACTAGAACAACTAGGCATTTAGATTCGTTTTAATTACGTCGATTGCGATTTCCGAAACATTAAAGACCAAGATGGTAGAGGGCAGCCAAAATCGATTCCTCCGGTTTAACCAACCTTCTTTGAATAACACAAGAGTAATTGACACAAACACACCCTTAAGGATGATTTCCACCAAACGGTTCGCATCACATCGTTTCGGAAAGGATACGAACGGATGCGACAGCCGATCGGCAGGATGGCGACGTACAGTCGCTTGCTAACGTATTCGTTTCTGCGCCTAGTCAAGTAGTTTCATTCCTAGCGTGTCGGACACGACGACAGGCGAACTGAGCCGATCGCGCGTCGCAGAAGACGCCCGCAGTCAAACTGCTGAGCGCGGCTTGGTAATATAGACTTTAAATACTGTGTACACGATTTAATATCGTTTAAATATTGTAAAATCCGTTCCGATCCGATGCGAGGCGAGCCGTTTGGTGGAAATCATGCACTCTTTGATATTAACTCGCTTATCATTAACTCTAAACAAAGGATCACACACACGATCACAATCACGGTTAAACAAGATGCATGTCAGTTTAAAAAAAAAAAGAATTCGCTTATTCAAATATTGAAGATTTCACAAAATGGAAAACGACGTGTTGGTGCTCATTCTGCAAACTCTCAATTCACTAGACACTCTAAAATAAAGTCATACAAATCTGTTGCGGTTCTGTACCACTAGCAGTACTCCTCTAGCTAGTACATCTTTGTATTTTCCTAGACTTTTCGCAACATGTCGCTGGAACTAGTACTTAATTCCGACACCACGTACAGACAGATCAACACTCAGTTATCTAGATAAACTACAAGCACGGTCTACTTGGCGGTTACCTCGCTAATTAACGGCACGAACAGACTAACTAACTCTCTTAGAAAATTTCACAAACTAACCGTTTAATTGTTGCATCGATGAAATTGTTTTATTAGTTTATGGTAGTTTTGGTTGTCAACGTGTTGCATGTTTTTATTCTGGCCTTTTTAATTGTAGTTCTATCTTAAATAAAGAGTATTTCATCTATTTATTTATGTTACAACCCAGAAAAAAAAAACTTTAGTACACCTACAAACAATAATAAGTTAATATTCTATTCTATTCTATCCCTTTAGGTAGACGCAGTAAACTTGCCACCAACAAAATTATTTTTTATACAGAAATATCACCACTTTAGTATGGGCAGTGGCCCATCTACTGTTACTAAATTTTCCACATATTTACAAATTACACATAATATTAGAATAAGATTTAAAAAAAAAATGTTTTTTTATATTTTTTTTTTTACAATTTAGTAAAAAAAATCATACATAAATTTCGTTTTCCTACCACTTCCGGTTTTCTCTGCCTTATAAAGGGCTATTCCATCCTTTCACAATTTCTTAAGATTATATTATGGCTTAAGAACGACGATAATATTTAACTAGTAAATTTTAATGTTAGGTATGCGAATACATAACTTTTTATTAAATGGTAATATTAAAAATGATTTACATCAATTAAAACGACGTATGATAAATGACGGTTCACTTACTAGCTTAACAATTCCAGTATATTAAAATTCTAGATTGCACATTACTTACACGAGGTAAATTAAACGTATTTTTCAAGTTACAAAAATATATTCAATTTAAATAACTAAGTACAGGTTTCAAATTAAAAAAACCAGTCAAAAATGTTATGACTTGTAATCACCAAAATTAACATAACCACCCACTCAAAAAAGCAGTTTATATTAATTAAAAAGTACGATTAAAGTTATATGTTTATCTGTGTTTGGTTAGCATATAATTATGAAATATTTTGAAAAAAAAACTCTAAAAAATCATCAACCTGTAGTACACACGAATCTATCGACACAAGATTCATTTTCTTTGGACATAATTATCGCTATTGCTATTTGCATTGTCTGTGTACAATTCCACCATAACCTCATAATATCCTGAAGTACAAACCTCGGCGACCTCGGCGATTGTTTGCAGAATTTCAGTACTCATCTGCCTAGCCTTTTCCCAACTATATTGGGATCTGCTTCCAGTCTTATCGGCTGAATACCAGTATGCTACTGCCTATCTGACCTCGACAACCCAATTAGTACTGGGTAATACGATACCCTTGGTAGGACTGGTTATCAGAGTTTCGGGCCACTGAGTAGCCGTACCGACTGTCAAAGATCTACAAATGACAGCCGGGACCAACGGCTTAACGTGCTTTCAGAGGCACGAGAATTTGCGTACTCTGGGTCATCATCATCATCATTTCAGCCGAAAGACGTCCACTGCTGGACATAGGCCTCCCCCAAGTGTCGCCACATTGACCGGTCCCGTGCGACTCGCATCCAGCGGATCCCTGCAACCTTCACCAGGTCATCGGTCCACCTAGTGGGAGGCCTTCCAACGCAGCGTCTTCCGGTTCGCGGTCGCCACTCCAGAACTTTTCGGCCCCATCGGCCATCCGTTCTGCGAGCAATGTGCCCTGCCCACTGCCACTTCAGTTTGGCTATTCTTCGGGCTACGTCGGTTACCTTGGTTCTCTTGCGGATGTCCTCATTTCTGATTCGATCACGCAAGGAAACTTTTTTCTGTTACTCTGGGTACCAAATATAATTTGTTAGTTATCTTTCTATACTGCTGGGAAAAGTCTCCACATTCTTCCAGTCCTCTCTCTCTCTTTCGCCGCCTCTCTCCAGGAGGAAAGAAAGAGTCCAGATATACCTAAATTATTGCTTAAAACAACATTATTTTAGCTATAAGTACGCAGTCTCTACATAGTACAGTAAAGCTGTTACCGCGAATACTTCCGTCACCAACGTGGAACCACCAATAAGGATCGTTCACCGCGCCTAGCATTCCTTTCCACGGAGCCGCGCTTGCGCAAGTCGGTAGGATATACCACGCACGGTGCAGGTGTACTGCGGTTGTAGAATGAAATATTAACGTTATTTTAAAGGAATGATAGTCTTAGTGTCAGGATATTAGATCTCCCTATACAATATCCTTGGCTAAAATTCATGAAGTTATTCAGAAGGTATTTTTTCAACATTAATTATATATTTTGTTTAAACTAGAACATTTTATACGGACTTTCAATACAACTGCGTGATAAACTTAGTCCCTTCAAAACTGCGTCTTCAACCTGCTGACAATCGACTCATGGTCTTTTTTAGAAACTCGCCCCATTCATCAATCTCCTGCCATTATACCAACTTATTTGGAGTCGGCGCAGCATGTCTTCTTCTTTCATACTTCCTATTACTCGTCCTTTCAGCAGTCACCTCCTTTCTAGCCATATCACATATCATCCTTCACACAGTCCATCCATCGTTTCTTTAGTCTTCCTCTACTCTTAAACTAAGAAACTCGTCCCAATGTTTCTTCCAATTCCAAACACGATGTGGTTCTTGTCCATAGTCATTAGTGGGATAAATATCTATAGAATTCATGTCCTAAGTAACAAGTTATTCCCAAGTTCTTATTTACCAAAAAGAAGCTAATTATATAGAAATCAATGATCGGACCCAGTATTTCCACAAGCGCAGTCCTAGTAACTCGTGCGGGGGCAACATTTAGCCACAGTTGCAACACAAGCCAGCGGAACGCGTATCCTTTCTCCGTTAGCGTTAGCAAACACACGTTCTATAAAATGTTTTACACTTAAATTGACGTGGGTACTGTAACTACCGGCCATCTTGGCTTAGCGCGATGGTGAATTAAACCATCTGTGGGAGACGAAGATTTAAATCGTTAGAATCAAGTTCCCTACTGTTTAAAGGCTCGCTACAGACTACAGACACTGACAGATACTCTATTATTACCTACATTATCCTTGCTATAAAATTAAAAAAGCCGCCATACAATGCAAAAATAAGTCACCGAATGGCTAATTGTCCTTTATCGGAACAAGCTCGAATTTTAAACAAATTAGCAGCTTTTGTTTTAAAATAGTTAATTGTTAGTTTTAGTCTTACTGTTGATCTTAATCAACAGTAAGACTAATTGCTAAGCGATATCGCCCTATAAGTATGGCGACGTTACCGCTCAGCGATAAAGCCCTCTGATTTAAGAAAAAAGTCAAACAACAGTTTTTA
Source organism: Noctua fimbriata (assembly GCA_905163415.1). Lineage (NCBI taxonomy): Eukaryota > Metazoa > Arthropoda > Insecta > Lepidoptera > Noctuidae > Noctua > Noctua fimbriata. The sequence goes on along the minus strand of LR990925.1, from coordinate 17,536,251 downwards.
CGGAAAGCATCGGTAGGCACACAAAAGATTTTAAATGCGTCATATCTCAAAATCGCTATTTTGGTGTTACGACAGTTTTTTAATAGACGTGCGATGTCTATTCCATCTGTAAATTTTCTAGCTTTTTCTCTTCTATTGCCGTTTACGGGCTTGCTAGGAAGGCCATTTTTTATCTGCGAAATCGAAAAAAAATGAGTATTTTTGTAACAGGATCTGACAAGCTGTCGTGATGGTTGCAGATGTTAAATTCCTTATTCTTCTGCTAATTTTCGCCTGCGGCGTTCGGTGCTTCATAATTGAGTTATTTACTGTGTGGATATTATTACCGTGCCGTGGTGGTTGACTAACGTAACGATTGATAGTATAAATATTTACTTTATAGTATTAGCTTTTTATAGTAATAGAATGTAACCAACGACCGTCAGATCAAAAAATGAAATAACTGATTAAACAGTAATGGACGGTTTGTTACTTAGCGGATTTATATTATTTGGTGTAATTCTTTTACTGCATTATACTATAACGCTACATTTATCAACAAAAAGTAATTTGTAATAAAACAAAAATAATAACACCTTAGGTGCTTCATCGAATATTACATACACGATTTGCAGTCATACAATTTGTAACGGAAAGATATTAAGTTTTCACATGATTGCAATTTCTTTATTAAAACCCAAAAATTATGTTCATTGCGAAAGATATTTGGCAGCATCATTTTCTTGGAAGCCCTTAATATGAAATATATGTTCTTACTTCAATCCACCTGTGAATCATAAAATCCATTTGGCACAAAACAACAGAGAAAGTTCGAGAACTTTCTCCATTTTTAAAACTAATTAGAGCCCTCTTGGTGTATAATATAAGTAATTTAATAAGCCTATTAACATAACGCATTCTAGAGTGGTACTGGACCAGTAGGGGCAAGAGCGTGACGATATTGTAGGCTTTTCTTTAAATTTTGTCAACGCCTAGATACCATTACAAAAAATTCTGAAAGAAATAAAGAGGAGAAACTACAAAATTATTAGAGATGAGGATGATAAACAATTGGTCGTACTAATAACTGGGCATACTCAGCTATATTACACCCATACAATCACACTGTGAGCTTGTGGGTTAACTTGCGACGAACAAAGCAATTTATTAGAACCTCAGATATACAACATTATTTTTAGTACATGCGAAACCTGAATATAGTTTGTTCAGAATAAGTAACTGAATCGATACCAATAATTTTTTAACCATGTTATATTTTTTCCCAAAAATATTTAAAAAAGTTAAAAGTTGGATACCGAGCGACTTTGAGTACCTATCGCAATAATTTAGGTACCTACTGCCAAGTTATTATTATCAATGAGCTCAAGACGACACGCTGGAGGCAAGCGCTGCGTGGTGACCGCGTTTTTGTGCGGACAACTAGGTAACAGAAAAAGCTTATAACTTTGTGATTTTTCATGATACAGTTTTGAAATTTTGTACATAGATTCTTTACATAAAAATACTAGACACGTGTATCAGGTTTCGCATATACTAAAATTAATGTTGTTTAGAAACATATTATCCTCTCTTGTCATAGATATCTCCAGTGCTGGCTGAGGTATAAACGCTGAATACTGTAGCCTTAAATTAATTACTGTAATCGTATGACCACTCAAACCATTGTATCTTTTTTCCAGGTCCAATTCTTCATGGTGCTGTTCCATTCGATGAGCGCCTTGGTGTACGACTGTGGATATCCCAAGTAAGTTTTTCTCTATATAAACTACATTATCAATATTGAGGCCAAAGAACCTTTTAACGTCTTCGACATCTTCTCAAGTTCATCAACAATATTCGTATGATTAAGCTCTATTTTTGTTATTTCGTATCGATGGTGCGTCATGCCAAATATCATGACCCAGTAGGTAGCCATGGCGGTGTTAGTGACGTTTTTATGCCTTCTTAAGTGCAGGTGCAGGAACACTTCAGACACTCCACCAAGAGATCCATGGACTGGTCAGAGGCCCCGCAATCACGCAGAGTGCAGGAAGGATCTTGAAATAATACCTAGAAAGACTTCTATCTGACCCATTCATAAAACCAATAATGTATTTGTAAATGTACTGTAAAAACTCCACTATCGAACGAAATACAAAGGAGATTGCCAATACTTCATCTTGTAAAATTCGAGCCAAAAGCACAAGGCTTTTCCTAAACTGTAATGTGATTAGATAGTACTGGCTACGCAATTTTACATCGTGCGCAATCAACAGGAGCGTTGGAATCGTATCGGTCATCAAGTGCATGTGCAAATTTGATGCTGATATTGTGTTTTTGCGAGCTATGTTTCTGTTGCTCCAAAGCGTGATGCACGAAGTGTATCAGGAAATGTACTCGGATAATGTGTATGTCGAAGCGCCGACGCATATCAGTCGGTTTGGATCAGCGCCATCTATCTCTCACTGGAGGAACTATGTAGTTAGATTTGACAACTAATGTTTGGGAACGTCAAGTAATAACTTGGGGATGGTTAGCGTGGAGTAATGGCGACACTGAGCGAATAATCGAGTCAAATGTCGATCCGGAAGTGTAATCAGGTATTCGACACTGACAGGTACTGACGTTGACAGGTAGGTTGGCTAACCTGTAACGGGGGTAGTACACGTGTGCGGTGACAGTTGAGAGAGGGCACTTTGAATCGGTCCGGCAGTCTGGGTAGACGTTCGTTACTCCGCGCTAAACTTCCCGCGTTCCTAAATTCTTAATCGAGCCATATCTCAGGCATCCTTGATTATTTTGTATTGAGTGCGTGTTAGCAAGTAATTAAAAGTGTAAACGAAGGTTTTGTGAGTTATTTCCGATGTCGCGACCCACTGATAACGAACCTCCGTCATCAGAATTGGGATTGAACCACGACGACCCACGTGTTCAAAATGAAGACGCTAGCGACGAAAAATGGATGCGTTTGTTGGAACAACAGAACCGCAATTTTCTGACGCTGATTCAAGCCATGAAAACACCCACTACGTCGTCACATGGCTTTCGTTTACTGGATTTCGATCCTGAGAAACAAGATGTGGATGCACGTGCTTGGGTGATGACTACAGAGATGTGCTTGACGGACCAAGACCAACATGGCGCCCCGCTTATGGTCGCTCTAAGCCGCGCCTTGAACGGAGGAGCTTCTACCTGGCTATCTACCGTGTCGTTTCCTGGGATGACGTGGACCGATTTTAAGCGACTTTTTATTGCAAGGTACGATAATTCCACTACTATTGCTTCGTTTCTGATTGATTTGCAAAGTAGCAGGCCTAAAGAAAACGAGTGTCTTGCTTCCTACGCTGCTAGTTTAATGACATCGATCATGGCGAGATGGAATGGCCTTAGTACCGAACGTTTGGCTATTGCTACTATATTGGCTCACATTTCTCAATTCGATCGCCGTGTGCAACGCCTATCTTTCACGACTGATATTCAGACACGTGGCCAGCTACAGCAAGAGCTGCAAGCGCTTTCTTTTATGAAGAGAAAGCTACCTAGCGATGACCGCGATGCTCCTGAAAAGCGGTACAAAGCGAATAGTACTGTGAAGCCTCTGAAGTGTTTTATCTGCGGCAAGCTGGGTCACAAATCCGTGCACTGCTACCGCAAGGACGTGAAACAGGATACTCAAGCTACGCCGAAGCACCACAACCACGGCAATGGCAACGGAAGTGGTTCATCGACAACTGCGAAGTCTCATGCATCCGGGATCACCTGCTTCCACTGCCACGCGCAAGGCCACTACGCATCGAGCTGCCCACGGCGCAATGAGAGGAGCAGCGCCGACTCCGGGTCATCCAAGCCTGTCAATGAAAAGAGGGTTGACCTGTGCCTCCTGAACGCGCCGACTGGGACTCTACGTCACTCCGGTGAGCAATTTTCATTTCATTACGACTCTGGTGCAGAGCGTTCTTTAATTAAAGAATCTGTAGCCTGTAAATTTAAAGGAAAGCGTATTGATGAGACTGTGACTATGACTGGGATAGGGCAGACTTCCGTAACTCTACGATACAGATTTTGGCTTTGGTAGAGATCGATGACATTAGTATTGAGATTTGTTTTCATGTATTGCCTGATCATTTTCTACGTTATGGTATTATGATTGGACGTGAGATTCTAGAACATGGTTTGACTGTTAAGATGACTACTGACCGAATTAAGATCTTTAGGTATCCTTTTATTGCTTCTTGTAAGGTAGAGCGAACTCCTGAAATTGACTGGAACTCTATCGATACTGATGTACCGGCGGAACGTAGAGCAGAGTTAGTGAGTATCTTGCAGTCTTTCGAGAAGACTATTTGAATACGAAGTAGTCAACTCAACATTTAGAGTACCTAGCATAGTAAGAGTTTTCTTATAATCTGTAACGTTATAGGAAAAATAAAGTAACATGTTGAACAGACCTACTTTAAAAATTATTTTGATAAAGGCTCGAAATGATTATCTTGATGGTGTTGTGTTTGTAACCGGATGGAGGTTACATGTGGAGGTAACCGGATAGAGGTTACGTGTTGAAGACCGGATGGAGGTCGATTGTTTTGATGCTTATGACCGGATGGAGGTTATAAGCGTGATGTTGAAGACCGGATGGAGGTCAGAGTATGAGCACTGTAATATTTTAATGAGTTTCCTATTATTTGAATGAGTATGGGTGTTGTTCAACATGTCAGCTTTGAGAGAAAGAGTTTGTTATGATTTTCATTAGAACCTGTAATGATTTTGATCAGAATACGTTTTACTCCCCACCCGCTTGGGCCAGGAATGGCCGAACGACTAGTACGAGTACTGTCCGAGAATTTTCTTTCATTTCAGGTACTCCACACGAGGACGTGTGATCATCAGGACGGCCGTGTCGAAGCGCCGACGCATATCAGTCGGTTTGGATCAGCGCCATCTATCTCTCACTGGAGGAACTATGTAGTTAGATTTGACAACTAATGTTTGGGAACGTCAAGTAATAACTTGGGGATGGTTAGCGTGGAGTAATGGCGACACTGAGCGAATAATCGAGTCAAATGTCGATCCGGAAGTGTAATCAGGTATTCGACACTGACAGGTACTGACGTTGACAGGTAGGTTGGCTAACCTGTAACGGGGGTAGTACACGTGTGCGGTGACAGTTGAGAGAGGGCACTTTGAATCGGTCCGGCAGTCTGGGTAGACGTTCGTTACTCCGCGCTAAACTTCCCGCGTTCCTAAATTCTTAATCGAGCCATATCTCAGGCATCCTTGATTATTTTGTATTGAGTGCGTGTTAGCAAGTAATTAAAAGTGTAAACGAAGGTTTTGTGAGTTATTTCCGATGTCGCGACCCACTGATAACGAACCTCCGTCATGTAGATCATTCATCCTTTGCAAAATAATGTTTCTTAGGAAGGATGTTCTCAAGTATAATACTAATTTCATATTTAATTACTGTTTAAAGTGATTATAATCATTCGTCTCGAACAAGACCCTCGCGAATTCAGGGGGTTTAAACAAGTGGCTATCGGTTTCAGAAGGTTTCATTTTTCTACAAGTACTTTCAGCTCATAGGTAGAAGAATGTCCTTCTTCTAGGTTGTCTTTTTTGCACAGAAAAAATAAAAAAATACTTTTTTGTTTCAGATTCATCGCCGCTGGTTTAATTCTGCATTCCACCATCTTCATCGTCCTGTTCATGAACTTCTACCTGCAGGCTTACAAAGATAGGCCGAAAAAGAAAGCCCTACCAGTGGCCGCCAACAATAACAATAACGATGAAACTCATATCGCCAATGGAATGATCAAGACTGAGGTTAATGGACACTTCAAGAACGGTGATCTCAATGGACACCTTAAAAACGGGGAACTCAATGGTCACCTCAGAAACGGTGACTTGAATGGACACCTTAGAAATGGTGGCCTAAACGGACATGTCCAAAACGGTGACCTAAACGGACTTATCAAAAACGGTGACTTAAACGGTCATATTAAGAACGGAGACCTCAATGGCTATGTTAAAAATGGGGACCTGAACGGTTTTCTAAGACACGAAGCCAATGGACACATAAAACCCAATGGCCATTTACAAAATGGCTACACGAACGGTCAAGTGATACATGACATAACAGATAAAGAAAAAGTGCAATAGCCCACAATGTATTGTTAGGTTAGATTGTATACTTTTTATAAATTCCATTTGTATAGAGAGTTGGAGGTACTTGAGTTCTTGTTGGTCCCTTCTTGGTTATTTAGTATAAAAAAGTAAGTAGATGGCTGTAGAAAGTGTAATTTCTACGAGTTACGCTGCGTGAAGCTTTCAACCAACTGAACCAACATCACGTTTTATGTAATTATAATGTGGTCAACACTATCATTCTTGTGAATTTATTGATGGTAGATACCTGAAACGAAACATACAAACACGAGCTATATGAAAACACTTCAAGTTTTAAAAGCGAATTTCTCGCCGACTGGCGATTTCAACTTTGAAAGAAGACCTATTTAAAAATAGCAATTTATTCCAGAATAATGAAAAGAACATTTCAATTAATAGAGTAGGAGAAAATCACTTATATTAGTGGCTAAGCAGATACATATCTACACTATAATATTATAAAGAGGAAAGATTTGTATGTTTATAACGAATAAACTCAAAAACTACTGGACCGATTTAAAAATTCTTTCACCATTTCAATACTACATTATCCCCGAGTGAAATAGGCTACCATAACGCGAGCGAAGCCTTGGGAAAAGCGCGCTAGTCATTTATACTCGTGGATGTAGGCACAGAGTATTCACGGAACCAGCTGATTCTAAAATTAACTTTCGACAAATTTAAATGGACACCACAGACTCAACAGTACACTCCAGAACTCTTAAACAAATATTGTACAGTTAGAACCAGTGTATAAACAATAATTATTTCATGTGAGCTATTTTTAACCCTAAAATGGTGCATCTACGTTTTAAAATTATATCGTTTGTAAATAATTCGTGGCAACGAATGTCCTGACTTGTAAAAATTGTTAAACAATTTTTCTTTTTTCTCTTTTTTTATTAACAGTTTAACGTTAAAACTACCTCATGAGTGGACTTATTTTATGTATAAGATTTTAGCCTCGAATTTGCTAAAAGTTTAAGCCGCATAATGAGGCCAGTGCTCAAATAATATAAAATTTTCTCATTTTATTGCGAAATCTTTGCTCACTAAAATACTGTATACTGTAAAAAGACTTGCCTTTACAAGGCATTACTTCCAATACTTCCGTCCATACTAAGCTTTATTTAATTATAAGTAACAATAGCTGTAAATAAAGTTTTAAGTTATTTTTTGTTCATGAAAGTACAAGTAATCATATAGGTAATGTACTTTTCACAAACTCATAAAGATAAAGTTTTTTTAAATATTTATTTTCTCGATTTTTGTTTTGTTTTTATTGCGAAAAAATATAAAAATCAAGTACAGTGATTGCTAAAATAGGTATTATTAAATAATGTAAATATAATTAAATGGATTGAGATTAATTACATCTTATGTGCGTGATGGGAGTGATTTTTGATTATTTTTACAAAATAATAATTAAAAATTTATTATATTTTTGTATTTTATCATTCTCGGTGGGTGAATGGGAGGAAACTCCCTTAAAAAGATATTTTTGTATAATTGCTAAATAAACTAATGAAAAAGAAATTTTAATGATATTATAAATAGGTGTTTTATACATACATAGACTTAATTATTATAAGTGATATGTGGTAAAAATTGTATACCCTTTTATACGATAAGTTTCAAAAATAAAATATTTGAAATTATGATTTATTTTTGTCGTGTCGATTACCTATAAAAGTAACCTGTTAGTAATTGGAGTTTGGTAATTATTTGACTAATTGGCCAGAGAAAGAAAAACACGGAGAGAGTTGAAAAGGAATTGAGGAGGTTTTTGCCCAGCAGTGGGACAGAATAGCACCACTTGCACTAGACCGCTTGCGCAAACTTGACTGATCTCAATACTTCCGCATAATCCCACTAATATTAATATTCCCACCGCTGCACAAGGACAAAGGGCTCACTGAGAGAAGGAATGAACCCACAGCAACTCAAAGGGCTGGTTGACGGATTCCACAAGTCTTCCATTTTTTGGTTCTAAGACATTCTTAAGATTGTTATTCTTCTTAGATTTTATTTCAACCGTCTGACTCTATGAAAAAAATAGATTGATTTCGTTGATCGATTTCATATCCACTGGCTCTACATAACTGCATATCGTGTCGAGAAGCCCTCTGCTTGTACTACACTTAACTTTCACGCCGGTACATACTGTAGCAATCAGAGCCATCTGTCGACATAACTTAGTAACAGTTGAGTACTTAGTTAACCCATCGCCTGCAGCAGACATTTGTGTTTCATGTTACGCTACGCTGTGCGCTTACTTTCGCTGCGTTTTGTGAGTAGTTTAGGGTTGGATATAGATGTCGCTACTGGTAGGTGCCTTTTTTTTTACTGTTTTGATGGAATTCTTGTAACTAGGTAGTCGTGATTATTTATGTGGCTTGAAGTGGAATTACTTATAGTTTTATAGAAACAATAATAATGGGTATGAATTTTTGGTGATTACTGAGTTTACTGTGCCATAATTTTTTTGCCGGGAATAACTAAGTAGTATGAAACCAAAACAACGATTTTAGATAATGGAGAAATTATTTATCAAAACCATTTTTAATTACCTAAAAAGGTAATTTCCCTAAAAATCACAAAGCACTTTTAATAGCCAATTGAAAGAATTAATTGCAAAGAAAATCGAGCTTTAAAATTTAACGGTGTGTCGATAACAAGTTGGGCCCTCGCTAAACCTTAATTATAGCCCTGCAGAATGTCAATAAACCTGACATTGGAACATTTTTTCATCCCCTTTCTAATTTGTTAGCCCTAAAATCGTAACCCTACTCAACCAGTTTAACCTGACCTCTAAAACTTACCAAAATTTTCTACCAGATAAGTCTTTGTACGTTGGTTATGTAACGTGTATTGAGAAGGGTAGATACGGGGTTGAGGCACGCACTACTCTGTCACCTTTTGTAAATGATGGTAAGAAAGAGATAGATAGTGCCGTCCTTGTTTATCGACGTTACGTTTCACGGTATATGAGGGTTGGTTTGACGTTTTATGTTACTAAAAAAACGTGCAGTTCTAAAAATAAGTACTTGAAAACATTATATGCATTTTATTGAAATTCTTTGCTAGTGATTTGAATAAATATTAGAGTAATCACATTGTTTAATTCAAGCTATATCGTTTCACAGCTCTTAGAGTGCATTTAAATAAATTAGGAGATATAAATTATAAGGAAGTATTAATTATTATTTTCCCATAGGTTTTATTCTTTTAAACACAAAAGTTATCATTTCGTGTAATAATTAGACTTAAATACACATTTTAAGTAATTAAATAACTGCTATTTATTTTATTATTCATTAATATTTACCCGAAATTTTGAATTAAACTAAAAGTACCTTATCGGAAATTGAGTAGTACCTCAAATTAACCCCTCAAATGATGATATAGTTTGCGGGTACAAACGACAAAAATTTCAGAAAGGAATTCCAAAATATTTGTCCAAACCGCTCTTCCATAGAACCTCTCCGCAAACAATCAATATGGCCCGTAAAACGGAACGCCAGTTCGCCGGCCGGGACGAAAACCCTAGCCAGGGGTAGGTACCTTCACTCAGTCGAGTGCGCGTTGTTGCCGCGCACGCACGCGCGCCGCGTCCCCGCTCCTCAATCACACACAACAAAAAACCACAAAATCTTAACAATCAACCCAACGTGAATAACATTAGTGCTACAGTGTACCAATAAGTGTTATTTGTTAACTATTACAGTGATAACAAACAGTGACTCAGTGGAAATCGCAACAGAACATCGCTCAGCGTCCAACCATAATGATATAAAACATTTTCTACGATAAATCGCTTGTTACTGTGTTTTAATCGGTAATGTGCCTTCTTTGAGGATTGCTTGTGTTATATATTAATGTATTATGTTCGCCGACCGCAGTGTGGGGGTGGAAATCTATGGAATATGCTAATAAGTTGGTTTCTTTTAACCCGCACACAAAAAGGTCTGCACTAGACACTGCAGTGCGATTTGTGTTGCAAATTTACCAGAATTTATATCTTTTCCGTCTGTACGTACTATTTTGTCTATTTTCATTAACTAACTCAGGGTTTTGTTCGGTTTCTGTGAGGTATTTAAGGTGGCTACTAATTCAAGTTTGAAATTTTTGTTTCGAGTTCTGTTCTAATCAAGCCTAAATTGTTTCAACTGTGTTTCAATTAATTGGTACGTCGAATTTCGAAACAAAATTCTACCAAGTTGACGAATTCGCAGTGAGAAATTCGATTACAAACAATTTTCACTTCATAATAGGAACGGGTAGTGTCATTTCCTTTGTGCCAATAGTCTATTTGCTCTAATTTCCTGCTTTGCTAGTTATTAACGTGTCTGCATCAGATCTAGGTTTAGATTTGTCGAGCTCAATCGGTCTATTAGATTCGATTGATTCGTACTTCGATTTGAATTTCAAATCAATCGGTTATTTGTTTTGCTTTGATAAATTGATTGTCTTTTAGTAAACAAACCGTGATTATTCTAAAAGGCGGTGAACAACTTTTGTGTTTTAATGGAATTGATCAATAGACCAGTTACATTAATAACTGACGAAATTAAATTCGAGGTTACTTGAGCTTTTTGTCGTAAGGGTAGCAATTCTGATGACGTCACTGAAAAGGCTATGAAGCAAAATAAGCCGGTGCCGTTGGTTAAACATTTGACTAGCAAAGTCATTATGTAGATTCTAGACGTATGTAAGTCTTGTATAATAAATAAGACACATTACTAAGTAGCGACAATCTAAATTATTGTTGTAGTTCAAATAAAAGCTACAGTTTGAAAACAATAGTTTAAGCTACTTCAGATACTTGTTACTATTCTAGTTAACAAACAGGTAATACCTGTAAAGTCTTATAATATAATTATACAGTTTAAAGTACCAGGTGCGTTCGTACTAAAACCACAAGAATATTCTTTGTGGCATAAAATAGATTCAGCAAATTGCATTTGATATCAAGCAATCTTCCATTGTTCCGGTGCATGGCTAGTGGCTACGGACCTTGAAATCATGGATCCAATTTCAAGAAATATCTTTTTATAAAGAGCCATGGATATGTATGATAATAGTAAATCGTACAATTTATCCAAGAACACAACAAAAACTGTTATTAAAGATGATTAAAATGAAGATACGAAAGGCGATAAAACTAAATACGTAATACTAAAGAAAGAAGATCAAAATTCCGTTGAAGCTATTACATACTTCGTGACCTAGACCTTAGCAGTAAAGCCAAATCGATATGAAATTGATAACGAAGTGGAATCGGAACGGGTATTTAAATTGGAGTTAGAGAAATATTTCAATTAAAAAACACGGTTTATACGATGTTTTACGTTTTTGAATGAATTGATGTAATGTTGGATCAAACATAGTATTTAGGAAAAAGGTTTTGTGAAATTACTTTTTGAATCATTTCCATCTTAATTTTTGACACACTTTGTAATTGTAGTTCATTAGCCAGCACCACAACGTATTGAATACATTACAAATAATGTGAATTCTTGAGGAAGTACCTAAAGGACAGTTCCTTGCTTTTTAAAAGACTTTTCTTTCTTCAAAAACGTATCCAATAAGTGCCATTACAAAACCACAATTAAAATCTCCCGATACGATCATTCGAACCAGCATACCGTCTCAAAACATCACTTTCCATTTTACGAAGGCTTTTTACTTGGAAACGATATACAAATCGGTTTCCTTTCTTCGTAACGTTAGGCCAGTCTATTGTTGTCATGCCAATCTCTCTGAAATACGTCTTCCCCAATTCTTATTGATAATTCAATTTCGTCAATTCCATGTTTTCAGCCTAGATTTGTGAGGGCTTCCAAAAGGTCTTATTCTAGGTCTAGTCTTTTAAGTAACAATGCAGTGTAGCTATGTGGATTTTGCAATGTAGCTCATAGTTAGAATAATAGTCTACTAAGCTCTATCCTATTATTATACGTCCATTACTGCAACCTTTGTGTAGAACGGCTTTGTTATTGTCATGTATGACTTTAAAGGTCCTCACGAAATTCACATTGACACCGTTTGAGTGCCATTTAAGCTCGTAGAAGAAAACTGCAACATTGAATGTTAGCACTTGAAGAAGATAACAATAGACTGTCTATTCTACCTTTAGTGCATGTATGATTCGGGTTAATAAAATAAATAGCGAAGCAACAAACAAAACGATTGAATGTATTTTAAAATATAACTATATCATACATACATATAATTGTAGCGTCTAAATACAGATACTGATACTAATTTGAACGACATATATTAACCTCGTTACCTTTGTCTGTTAAATTGATAACCTTTCCAGCTTCCGAAATAATAGGGTCCCAGACGGACAATTCGGAATTTGGAGCTCCATATCAATCGAATTAGTTATTTTTGGCTCAATCAGGAGCAAACAAAAGTTTCCTTTATACCGTTCTATAGAATGAGACTACAATTAGATGGAAAAAGGAAGCGTGAGTACACACGACAAAAGAAAGACCAATACATCTTCGGTGCCAAAATAGAATAAAACACGCGAGCTTAAAAATAAAAGCATACGAGAGCTATCCCGACGACTTATTTCTCGTCCGGAAGTTATCAGAGCAACCGGTTATTCTACAACAATCAGGCCGGTTCTTATACGTACCAAATAATATGAAGATGCAGAAGATACACTCTTAACAAGAACACAAGGAGAAATGACAATCAATTTAAACAAAGTAAAGAATTAGCTATGAGGCCTCTTATAATCAATTTGGTCATGCTGTCATTGTCATTTGTTACATCTGCCAACAAACTGTATGTTTCATAGACATTATGTTTTCTATTGTATGTTTAACTAATTTTTTCCCACGGCTTGACTCGTGCTATTATAGGAAATTACCCCTTGGGAAACTTTTAATTGATACTCGGGGATAATATTAATGGTAACAGTCATAGGTATCTTTCAGTAGTTCCAAAAATCATCCTCTACATCCTAACTTTAAAACGTTACCTCTGTATATTAATAGTGTAAGAAGATTTTATATGTGTTCTGATCTTACTTTCTCTGTGACCATTTTCATTTGGATCGTGTATGCGTATGCGGCGCTGTTGTGGCGTTTTTATTGGAGCAATGTTTATTTATTTATTGGTTGGTTTTGTGTTGTTTGAAATTGGAGTAAGAAGTTGTTTATAGTCTTGGATTATTGTATTTACTTCGTGATTTACTGGAGTGGGTTCTTCTATTTTTTTTACTGTTATTCTATATTCTTGTCTGTTGTAACTTACCTTTTCTATTGTGTCTGTTTATTCAGTATTTTGAATTTATAAGAGTCGTGGTATCTCTTGAAGCAGATCAATACTCTGTATTAGATACTCACCATGGCTGTCTTTTCTGTTTATATCTGAAACGTAATTCCTTTTTTCAACCGTGAGTTCTTGTCTCGTCAAGATATTATCTACCTTTTACTTCTTGATATAAATTATAAACTCCATCAATGTTTCATCAATTTGGCACAACAATGATAAAACCAGTTCTTTACAATCATTCGTATCTCATCTATGCGTACGAGTTGATTGAGAGCACGATCTGTCTGCCTACGGTGCATTTTTTATTCAGGTTAGCATTTGTTTGGTCTCGATCAACAAGCTATCGAGTAAACCCCATTGAGTTGAGGTTTTGTGTTGCGGGAAATTGGACATAGCTTTTATTTTTGTGTGAAAGAGAAACGAGTGAAATAACGATTGGAGTTTTTTCATTCTTTCGCGTTCTATTGTTGTCTCTATTAATGACTGGACTATGTTTAAGCTTCCTATTATGTTTACTTATAATTCTAAAACATACAATCACGACTATTTTCTCCAAAAGGTTAGACAGAGGAGTACCTAACTTATTACAATACCTACTTCTACCCTACCCATATATGTTTACGTACCATGTGATAGGGAGCCAGCCTAACGCCATCAACTGGATAATGTGTAAGCTGTAGTTACCTGTAATTGAGTGTGCGTTACATTAAGATAATTGTAATGTGACTCGTTGGTAATCCAAAATAAATAAATAAAACTGGATACAAATCAATACGCAACGGTAAAAACCCTGACGGAAAATCAATAGCACTTTGTCTGACCGGGGAATCGTACCCAGGATCTCAAGCCCAGCAGTAGCGCTATCGACCACTAGACCAACGAGGCAGCATGTATTTATTTTCCATCAAAACATGCAAGCTCACTAAACAAATATTCTGCACCCCAAAATTCGGGGCCCGAAATCAATCATTCATAGCCAAATGTTTAACCCTAAAAAAACCCAATCATGCGAAAAAACGATCTACGTCTGGTCGTCATTTCCTTACTAAACGGTTAATGTATCGTCCTGTGTATTTTGGGCCTTATTGCTTAGATTTTAAGGGTTGTTTCAAATGTGTTAGTGAGGTCACAGATGAACTAACACAGCACGTGTCACGTCGAACCCTTAAAGATAAAAAATGTTTGAGCAAACGATGCGAGTAGCGTTGTATTCAATTAGTGATGTCATTATTTCTGTTAACCAGAATATTTGAACTCGTGTGAAATAAAAGAACATCTGGGATTTTCTATTTTTTATTAGACTATGTTATTCGTTGTATTCATTAAACATGATCTTCAAGTGGGATCATATTTTCACCAACAAGTTTTCTTCCTGGAAAATAAAAGTAGAACAAATATGTTTTTACTAATATTCTATATCTATCTCTATGTTTCAATGTTTACCATATTTTCTTAATTTATTTTATGCGCGGGCGAAGCACACATTAAACTGGGCGATACTTTAGAGGAATGGTTAGCACCATTCCTCTAAAGTATCGCCCAGTTTAATGTAAGACTCCTTCAGTACTAAAACAAGATAAAAACAAAGACGTGTGTTGGTCACCTCTTTAGACTTACCTTTACTTTTTACTACCTTTTGACTTAGATTTCTTAGATGACTGTTCTACTCCCGTAGCATGACCACCGTAGACAAGGATCTCTTTGACGGAAGAATCGACAAAATGACTAAATCCTTGTCTACGGTGGTCATGCTACGGGGGCTAGAAAGACATTTGTTTTTCTCTGTCATAATATCTTCGAAGTGCCTAAACAATACAAAACTCAAGATAATCAAGACTACAAAGTGCTATCAATTCAAAAACAACTAACTTCTTTTCCTGGTTTCGTATTTAATTACAACCTTAACCATCAACACCGAAAACAACCTCAGAAACATCTGTAAACATAAAAACATCGATAAACAACGAAATAATCTTTGTGGCTAATTGCTTTTACTTCGTATTGGCGAATTAATTAGCAATAATGGTTGCTCCCCTATTTTTACTCTTAGGTCGAGTTTCACCAACGAATTTCAAAGCAAACAGTACATATTTGAACTGAGTTCAAATAATTGCTAAGGAATATTGACACTACAGTGCTTTCACTGCTATTACGCTTGACTTTGCATCATCATCTGCTTACCATTTTGCCAACTATGTTGAGGTCGGCTTCCAGTCTAACCGGCAGCAGTATTTTACAAGGAACGACAGTCTATCTGACCTCCACAACCCAGTTAGTACTGGATAATACGATACCCCTTGGATGGACTGGTTGTCAAACTTTCGGGCGACTGACTACTAATTACTATCAAGGTCTACAAATGACAGCCGGGACCAACGGTGTAGCTCTGGAACTCAGTTTAGATGTGCCTATCGCGTTCAGTTTCATTGTGAAATACACCCTTAGTGTTGTTAAAAGTTGTAGTTGTAAAATCGATGCGGCTGGACTACGGTGTCTTTGGATGGCACATCGGATTTCCCATACATTGCGAAGGGGCTATACAATACTATACATTGATCCCTATGGCGCTCTTTACTCGTTTGGGGAGTAAGGGACACTTTCAAAATCAATATGCGTGGTTGGAATTATAGAATTTTAGTAGTACGAGTTTTGTTGTAATATCTAACTGTGGTACGTACGTACGTAAGTACAATCTATTTAAATGTGGTGTTTTGTATTGTGTACATGCTTTCCGCATTATATGTATAGGTCTAGTATGATCAACTTCATCAATATCATCATTAGCCACAGCCCAACTTCATCCACTGCTGAGTATAGCAAGCAAAGAGATGCATCTCTTTGCTAGTGCCAAGCTCCACGTTCTTGTGCCAGTCTCCTAATCGACTTACCACATTTGAATCATTTTGGCGGAATCTATGCTGATTGATAAGACAGTATACAACATTAGTTTTAGTATATGCGAAACCTGACACACGTGTTTAGTATTTTTATGTAAAGAATCTATGTACCAAATTTCAAAACTGTATCATGAAAAATCATAAAGTTATAGGCTTGTTCTGTTACCTAGTTGACCGCACAAAACCGCGGTCACCACGCAGCGCGCGCCTCCAGCTTCGTCTTGAGCTCATTGATAATAATAATTTGGCAGTAGGTACCTAAATTATTGCGATAGGTACTCAAAGTCGCTCGGTATCCAACTTTTAACTTTTTTTACTATTTTTGGGACAAAATATAACATGTTTTAAAAATTATTGGAATCGATTCAGTTACTTATTCTGAACAAACTATATTCAGGTTTCGCATATACTAAAAATAATGTTGTATATTCTAGAATATAATATAATCACATTAGAGATGTACTAGAGCTTACCTCTTACAAAAATTCACCCTTCGCCACGGCTGTCTAGTGTCATACGCCCGCTTGTCAGGTAGCATTCGTGTGTCAAAATCGAAGATTTTATATGTAAAGGTTCCTAATGTCCGCTCATTAAATCTTTCAAATCCCTTAGCTTCTCTCACACTAATATTCTATATCGAATGTAACAGCAATCCGACAAGACTGAAGAAATCAGACGCTGGACCAAACCCCAAACTACTACTGAGATTCATAAACATTCACAATACCGTCAAAGATGGAACCATGTGAACAGCATACATATAAAATCTGCCTTGAACGAAAAAAATAATAATAATAATACAGAAACACAATTTATTGCATCTCACGCAATAGATATTTACAACCACAATATAAATATATTCCGCCATCAAATCATTTGATACCAGATTCCCATGATAATTATATGGAGTATTACAGTAACAATAAAAATTTATAACACGGCTCGCCATGGGAGATACGCAATAAATATCGGTTACTCATAGCACCGCCTCTAAAAACGTTACGAGAAATAGTATTTTGATGAAACATATAGAAATATGAACCGTTTTAGGGAGGCTCGGAGGTTTACTGCAATTGGAGGGAAAAAGACAGAAAGAAATCATTTTTTTTTATTTAATCCTGGACAAAACAAACGACCAGTGGGCCACATTAGCCCTGGATCGTAACAACTAAAAGTCATGGGGCTCTCCCCATGACTTCCAGCCTTTGCCCAGCAGTGGGATGACGCAGGCTAACAGTATCAGTATCAGTGGACGTATAAGACATCCAATAATAATGATACTTTTACATGACATTCATAATTGTGGTCGGAAATTATCCCAAGGGAATGTAGCTTCCCATTAATGAAAGGATTTTAGGAATCGGATCAGCAATTCCGAAGATTCTCCCTTCATCTTAACTTAAAAACTTCACCTCTGTAGTAATATTGGGCCAAAGTGGCAACAGATTGGGTTCCGAACAACAGAACCCGGCGACGCGGTAGGCCCAGAAGGAGATGGCGTGACGAGCTGGACTCTTATCAAAAGGATTGGGCCCAAATAGCCAAAGACGAGGTACATGGAAAGAGGGAAGGGCGGCCTTTGCCCTGCAGTGAGACACGTCAGGCTCATAATAATAATGTAGTAAACATAAACAGAAACCATCTTTCGAGGCTCTCCTTAGGCGGTTGGACCAAGGGCCTGATTCAGAAGGCAGTACTCCTCGATACGGCTCGCATTGTGAGGAGGTTCCTGTCTCTGGTACCTTAACCACCGGTAGCTTGGACCCTGCTCCTGATACCGGCGGATCACTATTTTTTATATTTTTAAATGTTTTTTATATGATTTTTTTTTATTTATTTAAAAATGTAATTAATATGTAAGAAGATAAATAATCGAAATGTAGTAATATTCGTTTAGGTGAACTGCTATCATACGATGTGGGAAGAATCATAATAGGATAACAATATGAATCGCGTTAAAATTCTTAAAAGGGTCACAAACAAAGTTAATTTCGTAGAATTCTCACTTTATTACCATTTTTCTAATTGTAATAATTGTTATCCTATTATGATTCTGCTATAGCGGCCATTTTAGGCCCCCTGGTCAAGCTTTTATCGATCAAAAGTATTTTCTACAGAACACTAATAAATCTCAAATCTTACTTACAAAGTTTTGCTTATACAAAATAACTTTCTGTCCAGGAATATTACTAACCATCTGGCAAAGAGTGATTATATAGTATTGCTAGTGTCCTAAAAACTCTGCTATGTAGTTAGTCGTTTTTGTATTTATAAATAGAACAGTTTACTGAGATAAGTCAGCTGTTCACAATAACCAGTACTTATTATACAAAACGGCGGTACATAAGTGCCACCTGTCACAAGTATCCCGATACAAAGAGGTTTCTTTGAAAAATATTCTCAAGAAAAAAGAGGAAAGCACTATAATGTGACAGCTATAATAATCATAATAAACATCAGGTTTGGATAATGATGATCGTGTTTGGAGGTATAGATTTCCAATCATTGGACGCAGCATGAGCCATAACGGTAATTGCAATGCGGTATTCACATAGAGTGAAGAGAAATGACCTTTTATAAGATCACTCTTGGGCAAAGGCCTGCCATAACCAATTAGTCTAACTGTCAGCATGGCTAGGACTAGGCACCGGCCTCCTTTCGATGAGAGAGACCATTTAAGCGACCAAATCGCTACATTTCAAAGCATCTACTGAACATGAAAGCTTCAACTAAACATCGAGTCGCCACTAGCCGAGTGCAACAAGAAAACAACTGTTTCAGACAAAGAAAAAAGAAACTGTACACATTTCCAGTATAACATGGCCTTGCTTTGTATAGGTTTCCCGTACAATGAGAGATCCGCAAAAAGTGGTTTCGTATAGCTTGACTAGCCGTCGTGTGTACATATCATGTGTAAACGCCGGTTAAAATTTACCAAGAAGATACAACACAAAAAAAAACATGGGAAAAAACCGCAGAGCAAGCAACGCTTCCCCCATAAGTTATAAGTTCCCCTTTAGTACGGGTATTTAGTGGCAATAAAACCAAACATTTAGAAGAGATCCCTTATACAAATAGATGACAAACAAACATAAATACTAATACTGGGCACAATAGATAGAATTTAATAGACTATTGTTACATTACAGCACCATTAGTTTGATGAAAACACCGCAGTAACCGATATCACTCCTTGTTTTATTTAAAACTAGGGACATACACCTGCTTCGCACGGGTGCTATATACTGATATGGACCAAAACATCGAGATGTCTGGGCTTTAACTAAATAAAATATTAAAGTGTAACCGAATTAATGATTTAAATGATGGTCAAAACCGCAATAAAATCCATTGATTTAGAAGAACTAAGCGACACATAAGCGACTTTGTGTTACACTATGTTCAGACATACATGTACAAAGATGGAGTTAAAAGGCACTTTTGAATGTCCAACTTTGAAAAAACAGAATTGATTGGACATAATTTTAGCTTTGCAAACTTTTTAACATAAAAAAACAGCATCCTCTCTGCTTTTCTCAATGAAGTATTTAAAACTCTTTCACACAAGGTCTAGTTTCGCCAAGCTCGTACAGATATTTGTTACTTTTCAACTTTGCAACGCTCCGGCAAACCCTTGACGTTTCAGATCTGTAACAAACTGCGCTTTCCATCGTCAGATAGCATCGACCTGCTTACCAAACACCTAAAACATTTTAAAACCTTTCAATATCAACATAGCAATCTAGATTAAGCCCTACTCAGCTCTTCGGAAGACCCCAATACATACAGCTTTATGTACCTCAGTTTTTAAGCCAAGATTAAGCCCCTAAACACACAAAGACCCTTATTACGTACACATAATATAGTATATTCCCTTTGTAAGCAAGTAAAATATATTTCAGTACCAAGTCTATTCGATAAGGAGTCAATAAGGTGCAGTCACAAGGATAAAGTATTGATTGAAATTATAACGCACATGGTATTTTTTTGAAATTATACTTTAACGATATACTAGCGGTTCGTGGCTAAATAATAACAGAAGTGATAGCCGATCTTCAAAGTTAAGCATTACATTCCTCAGTGTCTCGAAAAACACAATAAGCAGTTGGTGCCGTCTGTTAGTTTAGGGTTGAGGAGCTCGTGGTAAAATAATACCAGCTGCTCGGCTAGATCTGCAGGTTAAGCGCTTGCCGCGTTTGCCTAGGTTGGTCCGTGGATGGGTGACCACCTATTACATACCGAGTTTCCTCCGTGCCTCGGAAAGCACTTTAAGCCGTTGGTCCCAATTGTCAGTTGTAGATCTTTGGCAGTCGTTACAGGTAGTCAGATTAGACAGCCAGTCTTACGAAGGGTTTGTGGGTGTCAGATAGGCAGTAGCATACTGGTATTCAGCCGATAAGACTGGAAGCCGACCCCAATATAGTTGGGAAATGGCTAGGCAGATGATGAGCAGTTGAGGGGGCATTCAGAAGACCGAAAATCTGACAGCGTCTTGCCAAAGATATCGTTTTACCCACTAAATGGGTAGTGGAATCACTGAGGCAGTCGCTCCAAGTAAAATACTGGTATTCAGCTTCATTCGGTTGGAAAGAAACTGACCCCATCATTGTTGAAAACGGGTTAAGCAGACGGTGATGACTTTGATGAAAAAGCTCTCTGTCCAAACTTGCACCCGTTATTTTACGATAATACCGCTTTTGAATTCAGCTTATTTGTAAAGTAGCTCATGATTGTACGACTCCTAGATAAATAGCGAAATAAACTAGCCATCTTATTACTACATCCTTTCCTACATACATTTGAAGATGTTTTGGGGGAGTCTATTAACTGGGGAGTGTTTTTTTTTCTGTAAAAAGCTTTTCGGCTTCTGTCATTGTATCGTCGAATCGATCTGTATTTCTTTGGGAACTATTGTCTATTCCTTGCTTGTTATAGTTGGATCAGGATTGAATAGTCGTCTTATTTCTAAAGGAAAAAGGTCCTTAAGCCTTAATTAGTTTGATTCAATGTCCATCAATACTTTTGGCGGAATATTTTTTGATGGCGAAAAATTGGTTCGAGTGCCTGTTACTACGACTACTGGGGGATTATAGTTTTATTCCCTATAGGACGACAAAAAACGTCTATGCTTAGGGTAGGTACGTTCTCACGACCAAGGACCACAGAGGAAAAAATATAGAATGCGGGTAACCGCAATAAAAGTGGTTCATAATGATGAGTTTTTATTTATCATTATGACCTATATTTATCAGGTGTTTTTAGTCACAAATTACCAGTAAAAAATAAAATAATAATAAGTAAGTAGAAGTAGTGAGTAGTAGTAGTAGTAGTAAGTAGTAGTAATTGTCCGGCCCTTATATGGCCGGACAATTTTCCGAATAAATTGTGAATCTTCAATTATGCTTTTTTTAAAAAAAAAAAAAAAACGTTGCCCCACACTAGGAACTTCTCCTGTATCGTGGGTGCGTTTACAAACATTTAAACTCACATACACAAACAGCCAGACCCGGAACAACTACCTGTAGGCCATACAAATATTTGTTCCGTGCGGGAATCGAACCCGCGACACACAGCGCAGTAGCCAATCGCTGAGCCACTGCGCCAACCGTGGCGTCTATGCTCATGATACTTAACAACTTATACAATGATAACGCAGACTGACACACGCACCAACCCTATAATCATAAAAATATCCACCGCAGACACAAAAAACGTATCTCCCAGTTTCCCACCAGCAATTTTTAGTCCGAAACCTTTAATAATTTCCTCAGAACGTCTCTTTCAATACAATTCCTCTTATTTGTCCCTCCATCCCTCTTGATTGACGTGTGGAGTGCGGATGCGGTCCCAGTTGCGTCTACCCCACAGTAGAAATTTTAGTATCTACATACAGTATTTCAACTTAGAACAAATGATCGGAATCGACTCAAACATGCAAAGCGCTTACATGAATTCTAAGTATGCATGCAGTAAAAGGTTACTCGTGAGTAAGTCAGGGCATTCGCAGTGTAGTGCAATATAACAAAAAAAAAATTAAAACTACTCTACCATTGTCTTCACAAAAAGGGCTTACGTCCTTTTTCACGTATTATATGTTTAACATCTTCAGTCCAACAGCATCCATATATATCACTACATAGTATAAAACAAAGTCGCTTCCCGCTGCCTGTCAGTCCCTATGCTATAGCTTAGATCTTTAAAACTACGCAACAGATTTTGATGCGGTTTTTTTTAATAGATAGAGTGATTCAAGAGGAAGGTGTATATGTAAATATTGCACCCATGCGAATCCGGGACGGGTCGCTAGTTTTCAAAAAAATAAAGTTCACTATAATTTTGACAGACTTGCCTGAGAGAACAATAACATTATTAAACAAAAAGTATTCATTTGACTCGCACAGGACAAAACAATAATACAAAATTAAATTTAAAATTTAAAAAACCCCAATCGCAACCAAGAAAAGCTAACAAACATTTGAAAAGTCAATAAAATGGCTGAGCCGGTTTTGATAAAACATGTCTAATTGTAATTTACACATCATGCCCTTTAATTTGATACCCCACTTGGGTATATTTAAAAATATTCGATTATTCATCACCACGTTCATACCCCATGTCTAGTAAATGTCTGCACCGATTTTGATAAAACATATCAAAGAACCACCGCCAAGAAACTAGCTTTCAAATAAAAATAACTGCATCCTGATTTGGATGCAGGTTCACTCGTTTAAGAGCTACGGTGCCAGAGACAGACACACACACATTGCGGTCAAACTTATAACACCCCTCTTTTTGCGTCGGGGGTTAAAAAGTAAATAAAAACGAAAACAACCGAAATTTTAAAATAAGATATACATTAAACTAAATTGGTCCTGAACGAAGCCAAAGGATAGTGCTATTACATTTAAAAAAATATTTTGGCTAATAGCATAAAGGATTTTGACAGCGATATAAGTGTGGAGGTAAAATAAATTTAAAAATACTGTTGTTGGTTTACTGGTTATCTTTATACAGTGTCTAAGCTAAGCTGTCACGCGCACATGACGTCATAGCCTCCACTACAATGTGCGTTTCATTTTCTAAAATTAAACGCTACCCGACGTTTACATAGTTTTGGTTTTAATATGTTAGGGTATTGGTTTTTCTGCCGATTCTGGCGTGTCACATGTCAAGGACTATATGCGTGGCCAGCATCGTCGCAAGTTAATATGAATTCACTGTATTCAATTCATTTACTTGTGAACTAGTATCCTCTTGTGCAAATCTAGCAGACAATGAAATTTGCTGTAAGAAAACCCAATGCCGGATATTTGAACAGCTGTAAGGTTGCAATTTTCATGTATATTTATTTTTTATTTTTGTGCGTATAAACGACGACCGATCAAGCTATGCATAACCAGTATAAGCGGATCTCGGATTGCACGGGAAATCTATACAAAGCGAGGTCATGTTATACTGGACATGTATAGCTCAATATGTCGCCGTGAGTACAATAAAGAATAAAAATTTATCAATTGCAGTGAGTTGCTTATTTCAGCGAACCTGCTGTTTATAGAATGATAGTAAACAGAAATATATCGATTAGTATAAGATTCCTCGTTTAAGTCTTTTGGAAACCGGTTGTAAACAACCGAGATAATTATCATTCCTCCACAATGTTATTATCTGCAACAATAAAAATGAATCAAGAAAATAACAGAGTTCCGAGAGACAGAGGGAGAGAGCTGCTTAAAATTTTGGTCATTCGTCGTAAGTCCTATCATACTTTTGTACCCCAATCATTAACACAACTCAAAACTCCATTTCAAATATCGAACGTTTCCTACAACGTTTTCTAAATATGACCTTTAACCGTTACTATTTTGAAAATAACATTCCGAATCGCGTGTTCTATTTAGTCGCGGTTCTCGTTAAAAGAATCGAGTATTCGGAACAAATCGATTGTAGGAATCACTACTTGATTCCTAAATCGGTTATTGACTTGTTGAGCTATGGCGTAACCAATGTTAAATTTATGATATAAAAGGAATTCTGTTATGATTTTTTAGTGAGTAAAATTGGTGTATTAAAAAGGGTCACGTTATATCGAACGCTATGACACGATAGTGCGGTATTAAGTATTCATAGAAGATCAAAGTGAATGTTTCCATCAATTTCATGTTACGACAAAGTTATCACATTTTCGATTTAACCGCCACAATTTCGTACCTTGATGTTCATGTATTCCCGACTTAACCTAATAAAAAATAAAAGAAGATAACACACACACTCTTGCTCAAAACACTCTTTTATATCAATTAAGCTAGAATTCAAAATAAAACGACACATCATATTTTCTAACAGCCACAAGTGCCACAACTAAATCGAAAACGCATCGACACAAAAAGGACAATAAAGGAATTCATTACAGAGTAAAAAAAGAACATTTTATTGCACATCGGGGCGCACAGAGGGGTCTCAATCCGTTTGGAAATAAGTCGGTCAGACGGCCAGTGGCTGCGTGGGAAATGCAAGGGACGTGTAACGCATGACTTGGTAGGGAGATGTGCTGTAGACGGCCTGGAAACTGTGGCATTTTATTTATAACAAATATCTTTTGAATTGAAACATGGGGATTGTTGAAATTGTAGAAGAATATTCGTGAAGATTGAATGTGTATGATGTGGTTGCTAGCAGTAGCAGTGATAGCCTAGTGGTGTGGCCGTCGGACTGCCAAGTTATAGGTCTCGAGTTCGAACCCAAGACGCACCTCAGATTTTTCGAATTCATGTGCGTATTGTATAATTATCACTTGCTTCAGTGAAGGGAAAACATCGTGAGGAAACCAGCATGCCTGAGAGATATTTCTTGACGGTATGTAAAGCCTAGTCAGAGGCCCATGGGTGGCATAAAAACTCTGACACCAGGTTAGACACATGAATAAGAAAGATGGAGATACTTGCAATCCAATAGATTCTATAACATGTGGGTGTACTATTATAGGTACCTCTGCCTAACACTTCAAGGATAATTTATATAATAGTTTCTGTAATTTTGTATGTGTAACGTGTGTTCCTCCATACGCACAATACGTGCTTTGGAGGTGGAGTTGCGGACACCAGCCCGTTATACTATACAATGTGTAGTGTTGTATGACATAGTAAATAGTTATTTTAAGTAATAATTATCATAAAAATAATTGTGAGAGTAGCCTACAGACGAGTCATAATACAACTATGAATATTCAAAAGAAACATACCTACATCGCTACATCAACTTACAAGAGATCTTTTCACATCATAAACAGAAACTAGAATGAGGATTTCTGTGAATGTTTTTTTTTTCTTTTTTAGTATGGATTATAAGCAAGAAGGTCACGTAATCATCAGTCCTGTGAACTATTTGACTACGACGTGACAGGAACTGGAATAAAGATTCGAGATTTATCTCAAAAGTTTCCCGAATAAGATTTTAATTTATTGGTCAAAGTTGTTGATCGATTTGAGTTTGAATCGAGATTGAATCGATTGGAAAATCAATTCAACGAAAAAGGAATTAACTGTTCCATGGTCACACTAAAGTCTATTAAGACATTTAGTTTGTCGACGTTTTTCGGTCTATTATTAAAAGTCGTTCAAATGCATAGATCCTTCATCGTAATCTGCCTAGCCTTATCCGATAATGATCGTAATAAATGTCAAAGAAAATAATTTATCTTGTATAAAGAACCCTGCTTTACACCAACTGGCCATCTTCTCTCTAATTATACGCTTAAGCATAACGTAATTAACCTATATCGTTCTCACTTTTGGGACACAAGCGTTTTCTCTGCGAGAGGGAGGCTGTGATCCACCACGCGGGCCCAGTGCGAGACCGCAAGTGGTAGATACCACCACATGTCTTCGAAATTTTTGACTGTAGTATATACCTGTTTCCTCACGATGCCTTCCTTCGCCGTTTTGAGCGTGGATCCCTCGGTCTTAATTTTTAAAATAGCATGCAATTTATCAAGATTTTGTGTATTTACAAGATCATTACTACTCTCATCTCCATTCCCCACAACAACTAATCTTCGTTTAACGGTTACTTAAAGATGAAATAGTTGGTGTCACTTGTGCATCTTCCCACGTATATTATGTAGTCAGTTGAGGGTCAGTCCTGTGGGTGAGGGCGAAATAATTACCTATCTTCGGTATTTATTTGCACTATTTATCTTTTCATAATATCTCCTGCTTGTCAGACTGCAGTTAAGAGAGTACTAATGTGTTAAACTTAAAAGATTTTCACCGCAGTGTAGATAATATTGTATTCATTAGAACACCTAAAGCAACTACATCATTGGACAAAGTTTGCAATCTGCGGTCTAAGTAGAGCCTAATCGACTTGTCGTGGGTCTAGATAATGACGAGGACGATAATAAAAAAATGAGAGTGAGAGTCAGTTCAAAGTACGCCTACCACTGTTTGTCTCTGCATCACCCAAAGGCTGACTGGTAGAAAATGCCTATGGCATTAAGTACGCCTCTGTACTTTGTGCTTGAAGTGTTAAATAAATAAAGTTATTGCAGAAAGACGAAACGCTTCCAAACCGATTGCAGCTTCCTAAGGCTCGGCTATCTGGCATATATTATCATATTTCACTCTTTGCACCAGTGCGTGACGATACACTTAAACTTCTACACAACATACCATATTTGTATAATAGCCTTGTAAGTCCCACTGCTAGGCAAAAGGCTTCCCCCATATCCTTCCAGGTACTCTTTTCCTGAGCCGCTTCGAACTAGCCTTCGTAATGGGCGTCAAGATCATCTCGCCACCTCTTTCAAGGCCGGCCTTGTCATACCATAATAATTTAATTAAAAGGATCTGTCAGATAGTTTATAACTTTCTAAGTCTACAAGAACAATCTCAACAACAGACTGCAATCTTGTTATCTTCGTCCAGAATGAGTCCTACGTCATAAACATTCAATATTACTGCTACAAGACATTTTAATGATAGACGAATTCATGGTCTTCAGTTCGTTTTTCTGTAGTTTCATTTTCTTTTTCAGCTCTCTTGTACTTAAAAGCATTCCGTACAGAACCTTGCTCATTAGCTATCTGATTTGGATCCTCGCCAATACAACATACTCTATATGTTAATCATTTTAATTTATTGTCAGCTAAAAATACTGACTTGACGGCACACTGTCGTGACGAGATTTGTATCTTGTTTGATATTCAAACGTGGCCCATGTCTTGGGAATAGTAATAGAACATAGGTACAATCGTGCTGGTTTGTGCCGTATGTGTAGGTAGGTGGGTCGTGTAACGAAGTATTCATAGTCATGACTTACAAGTTGCTAGTAACTTCAGGAGCTGGCCTTTTGTCTTGGGCTGGAGTGTGTCGTTGATGTGCTATAGTAGTAGTCGTAGCTACTACATAGGGATGCTTATCTGTTCAATATTACTTGTCTGCAGTCCACAGGATATAAGTATTGTTATTTAGTTCTGTGGTGATGTTTCCTATTTCTCTTAACTTAAGCAGAAGTAACAACATACACTTTATAAAGCGAAGCACACCTACTTCAAAAATGTTAGAGGAGCTCGTGGCTAAATAATAACAGCCGCTCGGGTCGATCTTTAGGTTAAGCCGTGCTTGCCTAGGTTGGTCTATGGATGGGTGACCACCCATTACATACCGATTTTCCTCCGTGCCTCAGAAAGCACGTTAAGCCGTTGGTCCCAGCTGTCATTGTCATTGCAGATCTTTGACAGTCGTTATAGGTAGTCAGTGGCCCAGAAAAGTCTGACAACCAGTCTTACCAAGGTGTATTACCTGGTACTAACTGGGTTGTGGAGGTCAGATAGGCAGTCGCTCCATATAAATTACTAGTATTCAGCTGCATCCGGTTAGACTGCAAGCCAACCCTAACATAGTTGAGAAAAGGCTGGGCAGATGATACTCCTAAAATGCCCCATAAACATAGCCCAGTCCAAACATTTAAACCAAAACATACCAAAAACGTCACTATAAATAATTTAACCGTAAATTTTCGATAACTAAAAAGTAAAAGACACGGCCAGCCACAAACACCTGCCTAACTTCAACTAATGCTGTAACTAAAGGTGCATTGGGACCGGTTCGACATGAATCACTCGGTCTAGTGGGCAGACGGTTTTATTGTTTATTTATATTTATTTTATTTCTTATTAACAGTTTGTATGTTAATTTGTAAGCTGATTAAGAATGATAAACGGTGGATTAGTTGATTATTGAAAATGTTTAGGTTTAATAAGAAGGCAAGGCTTTACGTACTGAAGCAAAGATGAATGAAGAAAAACATTGCATCTTGAACGAATGTCGACTTCAAAAGCATGAGAATAAAGTTAGTTTCTGAATGACGAAAGATCGAGTATATTGAGTGAAGATTTCTAATCCTACTGTATGTTATCATTTTCTGAGGGGCTCATAATATGTAAAATGAAAACTAACATAGTAATCATTATATGATTTGTGTGAGAAATACTCTTCGTTTTGATTGTCTAATCCTTTAGCTATTTCGATATAAATTTAAGATTCCAAAGTTATTATATGAAATTAAATTACATGGCAACTAAACCCTATCGCCCCCTATTACATGGGACTTAAACATAACTGGCGAAATGTGAGTGTACTATTAGGTACACCCGTGCCTAACCCTTCGGGGATTACAGGCGTGATGTTATGTTATGTATGAACGTCATAGACAAAAGAATTTAAAAAGTCATCATCATCATCATCTCAGCCGAAAAGTCCACTGCTGGACATAGGCCTCCCCCAAGAAGGGGGGTTTTGCCATAATCGCCACGCTTGGCAGGCGGGTTGGCGATCGCAGTATAGTTGTTGTAGAATCAGAGAACGCTGCTACCCATTCTCTGGTAAGTCCCTTAGTCGCCTCTTACGACACCCACGGGAAGATATGGGATGGTGCTATTCTTTACGTCCGGACACCATACAGAACAAAAAGTATTTCGTGAGTTTTTGCAACACGCTGTACCCAACACTGTATTAGATAAAGTTTGATTAGGAGAGAACGCCAAGTTAATTCCGCCTATAAAATACTACTGTACATGAAGTCTAAATAAATGAATACATATTCAAGTATCCAAAGGATCCAAGGCATAACACAAGGCACTTTTAAAAACGACGAATCCTCGTATACTGCCGACACCAAATTTATACAGCAGTAATAAAACTATACCCAAGTCTTTTCACATCACGCCGGAAGCTATAGATCAATAAAATTAGCCACCAATAATCGTGATGAGAATATTTATCACCATTTGACATGACATAATAACGCGATAGGCATCGTAAACGTGGATTGGTAACACCCTAACTGCGAACTGAAAGCTTTTCTTTATTTTATTAGAAGATTTCAGTAATAAAGATTTCGTGGATGAATAACAACTGCATAGGTCAACTTTCAAGGTTAAGCCGCGCTAGCCAAGGTCAGTCAGTAGATGGGTGACCATCCATTATAAACCGAGTTTCCTCCGTGCTTCAGGAAGCACCGGTGGTCCCGGCCGTTATTAATAGATCTTTGATAAAGTACAGGTAGTCTGTGGGCCAAAAGTCTAACAACCAGTCTTACCAAGGGGTATCGTATTACCCAGTACTAACTAGGTTGTGGAATACAGATAGGCAGTCGCTCCATGTAAAATACTGGTATTCAGCTGCATCCGAACCCAATATAGTTGGGAAAAGGCTAGGCAGGTGATGATGTTGTCTCGTAAGTACAACGAGGGACGTCTTTTGAGGTTCTTGCCTGTTCTTCTGCCGACTTCTTAACATTAAATTCAACAAATAAATACTAAAGACAGAAAATAAGAACACAGACAATAATACTAAAATAGCGAGGCCCATAAGAAAAACATGAACACCGGACGTAGAAATTACGCAATTTAATTTTACGCAAAAAACCCTGCTTGGGTTTTCGATATTTGAATCAAAACAACAAAAAAAAATAAACAAGAATAGCAATAACGAAGCATGAATAGAAATAATAGTTGATCTATAAAAAGAAATAAACATTTTCAAGCTTCAAAAATTCTTTTCGTAAGTACACATACTCCCACATAAATTCCGGGTAACAACGCTTACTAAACATGCTCAATTGGAAAGCATTACTCCGAATCAACGGCACTCGAATATTTTGACATGTCAATAGTCTTGGGAAGATATCAGACCATCAATGGTATCTTTGGTACAGGCCTTTGTAAAACGGGGCCAACTACCTGCCTTGAACTTCAATAGATGAATCCCATCACCAATGTTGGCGGGTTTGTGATCTATATTGAAAGTTTAGTTTGCGCTGCTGTAGATGTCTCACCTGACAATGCAGCAATGGTCGATGAAGTTGAACCAATGTTGGCGTGATCTATTTAGTTGTTTTTTTTTACGCCTTTTATTAAGAGGTACAGGGTATATTTTTAAAAACCAATTATGTTGTAAAGGTGTTTCGGAGTGTTAAGCAATGTGGTTTGGTTTTTTTGTTTGGGGGTTCTTTTATAGATTTTTTTTGTGTATCGATTTTAAACAATCATTCTTGCTTCGGTGGTTCAAGGTGGCAAAAACGAAATGTTCTTTTAGTTCACATTGAAACTCCATTCTCAGTATCAAAAAGCTTTCAAAATCTTGTTACAAAAAAACGTTAAAATCAAAAATCAAAATCAAAATATTTTATTTTACATAGGCCTAGATGGGCACTTACAAAACGTCGAAAAAAAGGTGCACGGTTCGGGTTGGTCGTTTCCTATGGAGAAGAACCGGCAAGAAACTCCATGGTTACTCTTCAGTTAACATTGGACTCCTAATACAGTATCGACATAAACATTATTTACGAGGTTATAACAATTTTAAAGACTTTAATACCTTTAAAAATCTGTTAAGTTGAAACGAAAATCATAAAGTACTTTGTAATGAGCTACTAATCCATCAACTTACGCATTAAAATTTATAAGAACGTCGTATTAAATAAATATTTTACGACATTTTATTTTTCCTCCTGTATTAAATGAGCATCAGAAAAGCTTTAAACTTTATTATCTTCATACTTTAACGCCCACTGCAGCTTATAGAAGGTAATTTTCCTCTTCGTACTTGGAAATTACCTGAATATTGAGCTAATCCAGCCAAATAACATCATAACTGTATTTCACGACAGGTCGGGCAGAGGTGTATCTTAAGTACACCCACATATCGCCTATAACATTACTAACATTACGTGTAATTCCCATTTATCAACCGGTTACAAATTCAGACTCTGGGTTTGTGCTGAGAAACACTAGACCGAAAAACCCAATAACCTACGAATCGAACTCAAGGCCTCATGTTCAGCAGCAGCGCTTGCGATCACTAAACCATCGAGGCAGTCCTAAAAAGTAGGCGTCTCTCTTGAAAATCACCTTTCTGCAAAAAGTTGCATAGTGCATCAAGTTGAGGCAACTTTGATAGGTGACGAATATGAACTTGTACCAAAAACTCGCAAATTTTAACGATATTTATCGCTGTACTAATTCATCATAATACAGGATTCATTCATCATTCAATCATAATTATACAGGACCTGTGTATTATGATTCGCATCCGATATGATATGTAGCGACATTTAGTATGGGTAGCGATAGCTATCGATTACAATTGCAGGTTTTTGGTACAAGTTGACCTTCACTTGTTTTGCCTAGAACAAGCTATTTGAATATAGTTAGAAGCTTAGATCAATAATTGCTACCCCAAGAACTAGCCATTGAAGGGACATAGTTACGTTATTTAGCTATAGAGCCACAAACGAATAAAATACCTAACAAGTCTATGTGAAAACGCTTCTTAAGTTTAATCCACAATGCATTTTTGTTACTCCCCCCTTACGCCCAGCTAAACGCCATTTATTTCGATCCTCTAAAATTCCAGTAAAGAATAAAACACTCGATCAGCGCGACATTTCAAGACAATGGCAACACGATAACTCACTATACAACCAAGTTTTGTGATAAAAGAACTAAATTCTACATCCACAAACCATTTGAATTACGACCTTGTTGCTGCCAGATAAGGTGCACAGTAACCGTAAACTAAAAGTGGCCAGGATTATACCCCTGGCACGCGATCTCCTGATTGGTGGAACAAAAATAACATTATTAGACATGGAACCACGCTCGAAATTACGATCACGGTGTGTTCAATCATATTACTATTAGTATAATAAATTTTAGGGTGTGCGTGAGCGCTTGTAGGTCAATCGGGAGACTTTGGCGCATGATTGGTCCCTTAGACTCGCTTCTTTAAAAATATCTTGATTAGGATGACTTTACGTAAAAAAAAGAAGAAAAGTAGACTCGTTGGTCTAGTGGCCACAAACTCGAAGGATAAGCATGAGATCCAAAGTGTAATTGGGTTTTTTCATCAGAATTTTCTGAGTAGTAGCCACGGAGGCTGAATTTGTGCCCGGTTGTTGGCAATGGGCTCGACCCCTATACATGCGACTTAAACATAAGTGGCGAAATGTGGGTGTTCTATTAGATAGACCTCTGCCTAACCTTTCGTGGATTTACTGATGATTGAATGACGATGATGATGAGATAGCTTTACCTGAGTGACATAAATAACTTATGACATGCTGAGGGATACTAAATAGCTATTAAAAAACGACTCCATCGCTTTTTTAAAAGCTAATTATTAAAAACTACAGTTAATAAATCAAAAGTTTATCTGGAATTACTATTAAGTTCAGGACAAAGTATGTTTTATGTTAACTGCCTTATGATTACAGGGAGTTTCAGTGCAGATCTTATTGAGAGAAACTCCCTGTGATCATTGGTAATATTACTTATCAGTTGATTACCCCATTTCCGTTTCGAATGATAGTAGTAACACACTGCTCCAGTTTAATATCTGTCGTATCGACCCATTTCCAAGCACTCATACGCTTAAAAGGCAATTAAAAGTATAATTATGGAAAAGAACTTGTCAGTTTCAATGCGACGATAAAATATGATATATTTTTGCTTTAAAACTCAAGCATATTATGTCCCGTTTGGTATATAATTAAGGTCATTACGACATACAAAACGATGTAAATACTGAGCTCACAGCGACAAAATACTTCTCTTTTCAAATAGTCTTTTAAAATAAATAACAGGTTGTATAGTTGTAACTCTTTACAATACACAGAAATACAGGCCACTTATAATGCAGAACATGCTTTTAAAAGGATTCCAGAAAATTAAAAAAGAAAGATTTGACAGCTGTTAGTCGATGAACCAGCCAGTACGAATAAACCATTTACGAACACAAATCTCCGTTTCCATGTCTACGCAGATCACGGAATCGCTGAGCCCCGCAGTTTTTAAAGGTGGCAGTACTATAGGTTTTAAATCTAAAGATTACAAGCGCGTCTCCGGATACCTAAATTCATTAAAAAAATTGTGGTGCTGAAAGTGCGTTAAGCGCACAACTTCAGTCATGGACCGCCTTCAAGTCAGTACCAGTAAACGGAGACACACGCTTGATTAATGTGGAAAGTGTTGGCAGTGCCACGCCGCCTCTAGTAACGGTACTCTGTGTATATGTTAATGATCCCTGATTCAATAAGGTCCGTTACAATTAGTCACAAAGAGATAATGCGTAAATGTCCGTAAATCCACTAAAAAGCTCACATTTCCTCCGAAGGCCATTACGATGGTTAGTGCCAGACAATATAGGCACAGACATAAACCAGATTTGTTAGTTCTGACTGGCGATTTCTGTGTAAAGTATCAGACATAATTACTGTGTAAATAAGTTGCTGACCACTATCGTATCTATGCTTCTATAATAGTAATAATATTATAAAGAGGAAAGATTTTTTTGTTTGTTTGTACCGAATAAGCTCCGAAACTACTAGACTGTTTTTAACCATTTTTTCACCAATAGAAAGCTAAATTATCAAGAAGTAACAAAGGCTATAAATTATATTTATATCACACAAATTAGCTGAGCTATCACAATTTTTGTGGACGAAGTCGCGGGTGATGTGCTAATTTGTTAATGAGATAAAAAAAACAGGACACTGGAAAAATATTGTAAGAACATTGTTAAAACGATATGATATTGATGAAAACGGTACTTATTTTTACAAGCTTTCATTTATTTTATAATTTTATATGTATATGTTAAGGTCGAACCTTGCAACTGAATTTTTTGTAAGTAGGTCGTTAAAACACACTTCTAAATATTTGGAGGACACTGCAGATTCGGGAAAGTTAAACTTAAAAAATAATATTATGTTTACACAAAAACAATCCAGCTTTAAGCATCAAATTAAATAAATAAATTTATACGACAGCTAAGAGTAATAATGATATAGACGTTAATACGTATTAATTCGTCAACTATGTTTTACTACACAGGTCTGCCCAGTCACAACTCACAAGGATCAAACACTGTTTTAAGCTTTCACGGTGACAGTACAAGTTCACAAGGATCAAGTACTGCAAAATCTGTCCTTGCCATCGAAGTACAATTTTGAATTCGGATCACAAGGTCACATAATAAGTTTTGATCCTTTAAATACTTTTATCACTCGAAAGACGTGATAATCATAGAAATCTACACGAAACTTATACTGTCACTTACGAGATATTTTCCGTGATTGTTTATTATTTTGAGCTACGCTGTTCGCGCGCCATGATCGAGGGATGACTTCTCCAGTCATGTCGCGCGATGCGGGTGGATGGAAAATAAATTATTAGGTGCCGACAAATCTGTCAACCCTTTCTTTGTCTTTTGATACGCGCACTATTGGAACTCGCCACTAAGTCACAGCAAAACACACTCACAGTATCACCAGGTAAAAAAATGGAAATAGGAAAAATTTGAGAGTTCAAAATAATGAACAATCACGGAATATAAGTCTCGTAAGTGACAGTATAAGTTTAGTTTTAAACCGTGAAAGCTTAAAACAGTGTTTGGAAGACTATACTGACTCCCTAGTAGTTGTTGAACAAATAATAATCGAGATACTACAAAACATATTTCTCCCAGAATAAAGAAACAAGGAATGGTCCGGAAACTAAACTGCAGCTCGATTTCCGCACAAAACAACTGCTGTTCCGTTCCTATTGTAAAACAAACTCAATGTTTTATAGTTGCCATGGTTACGATGTTTATGCCTGTCTTCACTAACATCGGGTCTTGTTTGTCTAGTGGTTGAAAGTGCGACTGCTGAACATGAGACCCTGAGTTTGATTCCCAAGTCGGTCAAAATGTTATTGGGATTTTCCTTCAGAAATTTCTCAGTACCAGCCACGAAGTAAGGATTCCTACCCGGTTGATGGAAATGGCTCACCGCCTATTACATGAGACTGAAACATAACTGGCGAAATTTATGTACTATTTAGGTACACCTGTGCCTAACCTGTCGGAAAATCAGGCGTGAGATAATGTCGACACCTAACACAATGCCTAAATAAAGAGTGCTGCTGTATTTCAATTTTCGAGAAACACAACGGGCACAAAACGTTACAATGGTTACAAACAGTGCATAATTATTATGCACTGTTTGTAACTATATATATTATAGACAGAGATAATTAAAGCCTCTATTTGGTCCGAAATTGATTGATGCCGTCTGACTCTCTGACTGATTATCGTCCCCAGTAATACCTACAAAAAATTTCACAAATTTCAAATCGTTTGTACAGGAGCGTATAGTCACTGGCAATAACTATGGACAGCTCGACAATACAACAGACTCAGGCCCGGTCTCCACCAAAGTGTAGAGGAGTGGAGCGGTGAGGAGACGTGCGGAAACCAACCAATCACATTGGTTGAAATCTACATCGCGTCTCTCGTCTCTACTGTGATTGGTCGAATTTGTTTTATTTCAATTGTTATTTATTTCAATTCGCAGGTCTTTCCATCTTTTTAGGCTCTGTGTTCTCGGTAGTATTTGCAAGTACAGTAATAGTTTGTTAAATTCTTCTTAGTCCCATTGTTCATTTGGCCTAATGCCAGTATTCGCGGAGTGTTCTTCGCTTTGCTTGCTCTTGTGCGACAATGATAAGGTAGTTCGCTAATTTAATATAAGTTCATTATTATCAGCTAATTTCAACTTTAAAACTTTAAATCTATAGGATTTATGAAAGATGAGGGTGTAAGACGTTTGTTAAGGGCATTGCTCGCACATTGCTCGATGACCTTGATGATTTTATCCCTGTACTGGTTTTTGTTGACTTGCCCCGCACATTTCGCAAAATTTCGGTTTTTATTTATTATTTAAAAATATTAAAAGAAATAACAGAAAAAAAACAATACAGATTGTTAAGTATATCATTACGTATTTGTCGTTACAAAATTCATGCCGATCTATTCAGCCGTTACAGAGATAATTTACAATTAAGGTTGAAAAAGGACCTATTTTCTACAACCAAAAAAAATTGAGAAGGTTTATTAAAATTTTAAACAATACAATTTATTTGTGATGAACTTAAATATAACATACTTTTTTACACGGAAAACGCACGAAGGGATTCATCAACAAATTTCTTTGAACATACGCTGTTTTTGGGATTTGAGCCATGTAATGCCCTTAACACGACTACTTAAAATATATTATTTGGGTTTAAATACGTAGTAATCTAAAGTTTCAGGTAGAGATACCGC
Organism: Noctua fimbriata; assembly: GCA_905163415.1. Taxonomy (NCBI): domain Eukaryota; kingdom Metazoa; phylum Arthropoda; class Insecta; order Lepidoptera; family Noctuidae; genus Noctua; species Noctua fimbriata. The sequence goes on along the minus strand of LR990925.1, from coordinate 17,499,275 downwards.
AAGTTTCAGGTTGTCTGGAAAATGTAGCTATCAGCAATAAAACCGTCTTTGTACTCATAAATTTACCAATATTATAAAAGAGCCGTTCAACAATTTTATATGCATACCTACCTCATTAATTTATTTATCTACGATTTAAAAATGAAGATTTTAGACTGCCCAGTGCGTCATTCTGAACCCCTCAGGAATGACAACAATGACAAAATATATCTTCAGACAAAACAGCCCAGTCAACAAATCCACGAAAATGATCTATCGCTTCTTTTTACTGAGCAAGCGAAACCAAAAACTGCAATACACCAGTATTTGGCAAGTTGCCTGGCTACGGACGCCACAGCCTACGAGTCCTACGACAAAGATTCTTATCTTACAAGATAAGATCGGCGTGAAAACATCAATAATGAAACTGTGTCGCTATAAACTGTATCAAGATGAAGGAAAGCTAGTGGATTTATTGGCGAATAGTTTGGGCTTATTACTAGGTCTAGTGATGGCAAGGATGATAAGAACACTGAACACAACACTAGATAAATTAATACTGTGGTTTCATGCATCTACTTTTAAGTTACTATTGTAGGTATCTACTCATCATCATCATCATCATATCAGCCCGGCATCACCCACTGCTGGGTATAGGCCTCCCCTTATTTCTGCCACACTTCCCGGGGGTCCCTCATCCAGGTGTTACCCGCGACTTTGCCGATATAGTCGACCCAACGAATAAATGTGATTAGTGAACGTATCTTCTAAATTAACTTCATTAACCAACCCATAAAACACATAATTATCATAATCAGTCTATAAAGTTCCCACTGGGCCTCCACAGCTATCTGTGAAAGAGACTGAGCAGGGCAGTCATCTACCATACGGGCGCAATGCGTGAGTAGATGTCACACGAAGCCGATTCTTTTGGTTCCAGGATATGCCTGTTTCCCAACGATATTATCCCTCTCTTGTGAGAGGCGTGGTGACAATTCAGATCTTGTATTTACGAATTCAGGTTACTCGGTACGAAATCACAAATCATCAGTTTTGTCTTTCACACCGTTTTCAAAAAAATACGCAACAGCCCATTTCTATAGCTCCAGCTTCAAACCACGTTCAATAGCAATCGAAGGCTCTACAATGATGACTTAAAAGCTCCCTTATCTTAGATCTGTGGTTGCTTTGTGATTTATGAAGGCGGGAACCTCGATGGGCACGCTCAGCTCACCTCCCGCCATTTGCTTAAGGTCAGATAATATTGCTATTAAACGTTAATGCGCACACTTATTAGTGTTAGCTTGACAGGAAATTATATAGCTGTCTAATAAAAAATACGGATTGGCTTTTAACTTTGACCTTGGGGGGAAATAAGCGTAGCTAAATAGTGCCGTGAACTTTTATTTGCGCCTGTTTAAGTGGTTGATCGTCATACGTAGTGCTGGAGATCGCTAGGTTGTTTGTTCATTTTTTTAAACTTGGAAAATATTGTTCTAAATCCACGTCTTGCTCTGCATCGAATTAAAAATATTAGGATATGAAGAAAAAAAAAACACAAAAACGAAAATGTATTTTTTGCTAAGCAATTTACAAACAAACCATCATATCCATATTCCATCCTCACATTGTGGTCGCATCTCCACGATTTGATGATTTTGTAAGCAACTTTTTTTTAAATGAATGACTGACTGTCTTTTCTATTGTATTTTCGTTCAAGAGTTCAAGAGCTTTCAGTGTCAATATATCGTGGTAATGATCACACAGGGATAACAGCTCGGAGACCAGTTCCACTAATCTCAGTTCTTTTTCTCCCCCAGGTCACCAAACAATGTAACCCACCTCCTCCACCAATGGTCCCTCGTCTGCCGCGACCATGGCAGTGCAGGCTCGGCCGACGGCGCGCCACTTCCACAACCAGCCGGAGCTGCAGAGGAGCAGGGCGGGGCTCATGCTGCGGTGGATACTGCTGGTCTGGGTCGCTAGCTGCGGCCCGCTCGGGAATACTGTGAAGCAAGATGGTGAGTTTGATTATGATGTTATCTTTTGTTCTTTGAATAAGATTCAAGATTATCTTCGTTATGTCTGTGTTTTCTCTGGATAACGGAGAGAACATACGTGAGAATAAACAAGTATCAGCTGGCGAATGAAAAAATATTAAAATATAATTCAAGCTTCTAAAATAGACACGGTACGACCTCGAAAACCTTGTAACTGAAAAGTAATCTTTCGGATACTTTTAGAGGCGATGCAATTCATTTGCAACAAAATTAAAAACATAAAGTAGAGAGTAGGGTAAAGCCAAAGAAACTATAGATGGACCGAATGAAAAATTACGACAAATAGAAGTATGGAAGAAGTCATCCTGCGGCGACCCCGAATAGATTGCAGGAGAACGTTAATGACGCAAATTTCAACTCTTCTTAAATGCGTGTACCTAGTTAGTATGATAAATCTTCCATCCAATATTTTCCGTCATTTCACTCTCTGACAATCTGCAAAACTAACAATTGACACACTTTCGCTCCGTTCCAAAATAGTGGGGCACACGAAAATGCATTTAAACGGGAAATCTCGTTCACGATCCATATTTGCAGCTGCGACAATCAAAAAGCTTTTACGTCATGAGGATGACAAGCACAACCACAATGGTGCAATGTAAACAGCGAAGTATATACATAAACTCATGCTTTTTCCTATGGGGGTCGGCAGGAACTGCAGAAAGTCATCTGTTACTCTCATAACACTAGATCTTCGACATTTAAATCACGTTTAAATGCCCATTGCTAAAAATTCACCAACTTGCAATGGACCCGCGCGGTGGGTTATGACCCATTCATTCTCACAAGAAGGATACCTGATTCACGACAGTAGGAACTTTGTATTTTGATTATACTTATGCTGAAAAGTGGGTTCTTCTTATGTGTCTCCTGAGTGGTCAGAGTCAATGATGAATTTTCAACCCATGATCAAGCTGGTTGACAAACAGTTTGGTGTCGCAATAGCATCTTGAATACGAACCGAGAGGTTCTTTGGAAGCATTTTTTAAATATATTTGGATCTCATGATTCCCTAGTACCTAACCACACTACATTAACAGGAAGAGACCTATTTGGCTCTTCTTGTTTGGTAACCACACGGCCTGCAGACCACAGGCACCCCATATACAATCAATATCGCACATATTATGCTGTATATCGTTTGATCAACGCATCGGAACAAAGCGCCATTAGCCCAAACATTTCAATCCAACACTCCAATTCATATCACACCTGTATTTATCAATCCAGGTATTGTCCCGACCCTGACCGCAGTTCCAGCCGCAGATCCGAAAACAAGTAACGACATTACAGATACGTCCACTTTCGGTTCGGTGCGGTTCAGACCGACCATTAGTTGCGGTCTTGTTAGGCACACGTGTCACCGCGATTAGGTGGACGTGTGGCCTGCACCTTAGGTACATGTCTCACCGTGAGGCGAATAGCTATCGATTATTTTCTCACTTAAAAGACGTACGGAAGATTGTAGCTCCCTTGTCAGTAAGTAGTACAGACGCCAGCACATCAGCTACTACAATCCGTCAAATTTCTTTAATACATTTTTAACTTTATCGCTATAGTATTAGGTTCAAGGTTGATTGGGAAAATTTGACAGGTTTGAGTAGCTTGAAGTGCTGGCGTCTGTACATATGGGATTACCCAAGAAAAGACGAAAAGGTTTTAGAAACCTCACTCCAAGGGCTTCCCAACACACCTTCAAGAATTTTCTGCGATTATCTGTAGTTAAGGAGCTAGACTGGTTCGAAGTTCCGCAGGAAAAGAGTACCTTCAAGGATATGGGGGAGGTCTTTGCCCAGATCACCTAGTAGGGTGACATTCACGACGACGATGAACAATAAAGCGAAAATAAAGAGGTACACAGTTATTCATATGTGAAGTTTCTTTTTTTACCAGCTCTACTCGTTACTCGCGTTCTAGCGTAATCGATTAGATAATGTTTCTCGCTGATCGCCGGCGGTGGGACAGAGGCCTTAGGCGGACGTGTGACCTGTACCTTATATCAAATGTATTGGCTTATCTGTTGAATAGTAGCGAAGTGTGCGTGCTGCTGGTATTGAATTCGAATGTTGAAGATGTTTTCATACCGAATTTCCTCTTTGCCTCGGAAAGCACGTTAAGCCGTTGGTCCCGGCTGTCATTTGTAGATCATTGACAGTCGTTACAGGTAGTCAGTGGCCCAAAAAGTCTGACAACCAGTCTTACCAAGGGGTATTGTATTACCTCGTACTAACTTGGTTGTGAAGGTCAGATAGGCAGTCGCTCCATGTAAAATACTGGTATTCAGCTGCATCCGGTTAGACTGGAAGCCGACCCTAACATAGTTGGGAAAAGGCTAGGCAGATGATGTTTAGATGTCCTCAATGAAAAAGAGACTAGAGCAGAAAATAAATTAAGAGACAGTGAATCGGAGGGAGTAAATTCCTAAAGCGAGAGTTGGGAAATAAATTAAAAACAACTTATTTCAGATCAGTCAGCGAATGAAGTAGCCAACCCCATTCATCGCACAAGACTTTTCAAAACATGAAATAAGCTAAAACAAACAACCATCCTAAACCTGTCTCAATCCCATAATCGCCAACCAAAAAAAAAAAAAACTGAAATACCAACCTAATCTAAATTCACAAAAAATCCCAACTATGCAAAACAACTCACATCTCAAACAAAATGACTTCCCGTAATAAAATACCTAATCAAAATATTTAAAAGCACGTTTCTGGATCAGGGTTTTCGCAAGAGACATAATCGGGCAGTAAAATAGCGTTTAGCGTTTATGTGTGCCGCTATAAAAATGTTGAGAACCACTCGACATTTATTTGACAGCCCTACAGCAATGTTCGGCTGTTAACGGCTGCTATCCGGGAATAAGGAAGCTAGCACTTACTATTTGTGAATTAAGAGAATTTTAGTTGTCTATCTCGTTAGTCTTAGAAGGCGCAAATACACCTCCTGAATGTGGGGGCCTGGGTTCGGCCCCAGATTAGCTCAGTGAAGCCCAAAGTGTAAGCTGCTCGGTTGATGACTTTAATGGTATTTTTCTTGCTATCGTCAAATGCATATGAACTACACAAACCAAAGCATTTACGTGGTAAAGGCTTCACGCTTTTTAAAAATCCTTTCAAGCTTTCTTGGCAGATTGCAAGCGTGATAAAGCTATTTTTATCGAGACGACAGCCAGTTTGAATTTTTAATAGCAACGTGACAAAAGTATTGATCAACATTTAAAAATATACCAAGTTTATACAGAAGCGTTGACATTTTTTCTACGAATCGTTTCAAATAGATTCTTATTTCCACTTCAGAAAATTATGCTATTTTCTCAGAAATAGTGTCATTCTGCAGTCGTGAAGTGTCAATAAGGACTTGTTTTGCGTGTAGGTTCGCATTGATTGTTTTACACAATCTGGAACTGAGCTATTCTTGCAACCATCGTAATCACGTCAGAGAATTCTGGTCGTTATTAGCACTGAAGGTACTAATTAAGGGTGAGCAATTATACTTTACAAGTGCACTATAACTACTACGATAAGAGGTGTTGTTTATTTATTTATAGGAACTTGAGAATTATATTTAATTTATGCTTTTATGCATTACGATCAACCTTGTCTAGCTTATTTATTTTTATTTCTGAAGTCTGTGCAATAACTTTACAAGCTAATTGATTGAGAATGCTTTTAAAAACACTGTCATTGCTTTTATCCCTTGCACTTCATTAATTACTTGTTCCTGCTCCTTACTATTACTATTCCTTGCTATCTGCAAAGAAAATTTATTTGGAATTCGTGTTAGAATACAGGCAAGAAGAATATTTTGAACAGGACAGTACTGATACTTCTGTGTTCTCGTCATTCTCCTGCCCTTATCCCAATTTATTTGGGGTTGGAGCAGCATTTATTCTTCTTCCATACTTCTCTATTACTCGTCATCTCATCAGACACCTATCTTGCCATATCATCCTTTATACAATCCATCCATCGTTTTTTGGTCTTCCTCTACTCTTAAAGCCACCCACATTCATACTCAAAACTTTCCTCACAAGATTTTCCTCATTCCTCCCCATCATACCACGATAACCGATTACCTCACTACTTTCAGACTTCGTCTTATGTACTCATTTCTTATTTTATCCATTCGCGTAACACCACACATCCTCCTTAGCATTCTCATCTCAGCCACATGCAAATGCCTTTCATTCATCCCTTTTATGGCCTAACATTCTGATTGACATTTTTGTGTTCTATTTGTCGTAAATCATAATCCGCAAACACTATATTGAACTGAGAGGAAACCATAATGTACGTAACCTTACTATCGTACTTATCAAATACATATAAATATAAGTAAAAATACTTATAGTAAAAGTATCGGGCACCAATCTGACAGTCACAAAAAGGTTGTAAATTCACTGCTAGTCGTAAACACGTCAGGTACAACGCTAGCGCCGCCGTTGTGAGACTCTCTAGTGATGGGATTTAAGTATTAGTTCGAGTATTTTTACGTAAGAGTGTTCCGGAATTCCGTGGGTGTTGTACTTTACTTTTGATGTCTTATTTTTGTTGTTAAGAATACATGACTAACAGTGTGAGTGAAATGTGTAGGAGCATTGCAGCCGTGTATGCCTGTACCTAAGATAATGAGGTGTTAGAAAAAAGGTGATAACGTCAATATTTCCTCGGAAACATTCATCTTTGTGGTTTTTGAGCAATTTCAAGGAATACTTGGCACATTTTTATTTTATTTTTTGGATTATGGAATTGGAATTGGTTTGAATGGATCATAATTATCTATTAAATACATATCACTCTGCCTTTTCAGACTATTGTTTTTACTGGTTGTATTGTACAACATACACTTTTTGTCAATTCAATGGTGAATGTAGGGATTATTTGCGCGACGTAAACTCAACGTGGACATTATATTGTTTTATATACGTATAATGTCATGTTGGTCGACATCATGGAAAAAATACATACCATATCTGCATATGTTTCAGTGTTCCTCACCATTACATGGGCTGAAGCCCAGAATGGTCGAGGGCCGCAACACTAGGACCACAACGAACACCATAAAACCTCCTCCTTTTTGGAAGGCGGCTAAAAAAGATCCATGCTAGCACAGTAATTGCCGGAACGGGAGTTTTTCGAAACGTCTATGCATTTTATGTTCAGATGTTTCTGCCCAGGAATACCTGGCAACATTTTGACCTGACCTCAATCCACAATAGGTAGAACTGGAAGGATTAAAAGATTACAAGTGAACAGGGGATGTAGATAGCAACAGGTTACCAGTTCGGGAGCTCTAACATAACAATAACAAGCACTTTAGTTTTGTATGGTTCTTTTTTCCGTATCCATATTACAAAAGATATCGTAAATGTGAAATTTACTGAATTTATTAAAGCGATATTTGAAAAATTGGCAGCAAAATACAGTTGCACACCCTAAAAAAAAATTGTTATTTTTTTTGTTTTTTCAATTTAAAAACCGAAATACGTCTGTGTAGTATCGCTAGCTAATTTAATACGACCTTACACAGTATATTGCAATCACCACCTTCATCCGCCCTCAAACACGACTGATATCTTCTCGTGACCTATTTTTATCAGAGTACTTTGAAGTTTATCATTTTGGTGTCAGTATGCCACGAATAAAATAAAATATGTACTTACTTCCGTAAACTAAAAAGCTAACTTCAAACACTCATCTTGCTTCAAGTCACTCAACGTACCCATTATTTTCACATCACTAGCATAAAGTACAGCACTTTGAGAACCCCGCTATGCACACTGTATAGCACTTTTACTGGGCCACTATAAAAACCGGTTTGAACTAACTTTAATTGGTTTTTTAAGATAGCGTTTATAATACATTTACATTTTATTATTATTCTCACTAATTAAACAGCACTTACTGATATAAAACCCATCTATAAATATTATGTTTTATATCATATAAATATTTATGTGAGCTGACTTTATGAACTCTCGTGATTGCGATAACTTTCTCTTAATGAAGTAAGAAGAGCTTCTTAATTATAAAAGTAGTCAATCAATGGAGATACTAACGAATGTGATGCATGCATTCAAGTAATTCATTAACCATTTGCTTGTGTTTTGTTTTTACGGCCTTTGAAAGAGTAAATTGGAGGTACTAGGTTTTCTCGTGTCTTTAGACTTACATTTATTATATTGGAATCGTTTACAGCCTAGCCAGATTTCGTTATATTATTAAACATCACATGTCACTATGTTCTTATGTATACGCTAATCTCCAAAACATCGAACTGTTTCCCATGAAATTATGTGAATTTGTATGATTCGTTTCAGCTTGAAAGATAAAATCGTTTAGGACCCGATAGGTGGCGCTTTTGTCGATATACGAAGTCCACGCAAACGGAATCGCTTCCTAGTTTATTATAAGAAGTACAAATTACATTGCGACATTTTTGACACAACTTTCAGATGTAGACACGGCGGCATATGAAGCTGTAAATTTCCAGTATAACTTGGCCTCGTTTTGTATAGATTTCCTGTACAATGAGAGATCCGCATAAACTGGTTTTGTAAAGCTTGATTGGCCGTCGCGCGTACACCCGTAAAATTTACTAAAAGGCTCCTGGTTTTAAATAGAGTGGTTTTAAACCGTTTTTTCTATTATATTAATGGTAGGTACATTTATATTTTCATTATTTAAGTGTGTAAGCTTGAAATTCATTATACGCGCTTACATGCTGCTTTGTGTAGAGGTAACATGCATACGACCTGCAATCCTTTACCTACTTTTGAATAGTGGCAGCACAGTTATTCAACTAACTTCAACAGCCTGCCTACAATTACTTGGCACTAAATACATTTTTAAACCATAACCTGTAATCCACGAAGACAGGCAGGTGAGTGAGTACTTCTCTGCCTGTCTTCGTGGATTATGAAATTGAAACTGATGAAATGTGGGTCTACTGTGAGTACAGTAGACCTACTTTTCATCAGTTTCAATATCATGTATGGGGACTTCCCATCAACCGGGTACAAATCCAGACTCAGAGTAAATCCTTACTTAGTTTTCCATTTCTAGGAATCGATCCGTGGATGACATGTTCAGCGGTAGCGCAAGGGCCCACTTGAGCAATGAGAGGCACTCAAGGCAGGCATTTCAGAAAATGTTAAAATCTCCAAAATTTTCAACTGCCGCAAAACTGTAGAAAAAAGAAAGTATCGATCAACATTGCTTTTTCATTGCGCCGAAACAGGACTGCTTCCCAACCGTAACGGAGGGTCCCGTACGTACAATAGTTACGAAAAAACGAAGCTTTTGTCTCGCCCCTCGCCGCCTGACAGCAATTAATGTTTTATTTCACCTTTGTACACTGTCGAGCAACGGAATATACGAAGCATCGCGGTTTAATGGAACCGCGACGGGTGTTGCCAACAATCAATTAAATTCAATAAAGAATTTATTAGGAAGGTCATTCTTTGTAGTGCAAATTGGGGGTGAAATGTCGATGTGGGTAATGACGGGTTGAGAAATGTTGTAAAGAATTAGGTATAATACAACTTAACCGTTAACTGACTAAGGAACCAAGAGCCTGTGTCCCAAAAAAAAATAATATGATAAAGTTGCATACATTAGAGGAAACTTTGATTAATATACCACTTCATTTGCTTCCAAACGTTACGGTATGTTACAGTTACGTGCATTATTATGCAGCCAGCATAACCAACAATAATTACTTCTAAGATTGCATGAACCGTTACCGTTTTGTTTGTCAGTTTACCTTGCACTTGACATAAAATAAAAGAAAACATACTTATAAGTTTATTTGTGTTCAGAAGAATTCCATTGTAGTGGCGAAAACGTTATTGTTACTTTAGGTAAATTATTGATTAAGCTCTTTTAAAAAACCATACGTCTGCTGTTCTTTCTATCAGTGGTCCTCATACTCCTCATCCTTTCATACTCTATTTGCCAATCGCTGTCGATTCTGTCACCACCAGTGTGTCAATCTAACACTCTGAGATTTGGCAGTTCTTCAATCCTTACTTAATACTAAGTAAGTTTGTTTGTTTGTTACCTTTTCACGCCTCAACCACTGAACCGAACATCCTGAAAGGTTGCATTATACGTTGTCAGGTGTACAGAAACGGACATAGGGTACCTTTCATCCCGAAAAAAGTACTGTTCACGAGGAAAACAACAATAACGTTATTGTGCCCATAGATGGCGCCACGTGTCTTTCGATTCATGATTGAGTACAGCCCAAATTGATTGTCAAATTCTTAATTAACGCGAGCGAAGTCGCGGGCAAAAGCTAGTAAGGACATCCTAGGCAATGGATAAACTTGTTTATACTAAGTTAGTTAATAAACTATTACACACAAATTAATTTACAGTCTATAAAACTCACTTATAGCATAGCCTACCTTCGTAATTCTTTAACACCAAACACAGCTTCCTTATGTAAAGAAAAAGTGTTATTTATTAATACATTTTAAGCCGCAATTAAGATACTGCACGAGTTACCACATAAATCTTGTGTTTAATACACAACATCTAAAACAGAACCAATTAGTGTAAGAAGCTAGAGGTTACTTGTGAGATATTTTAAGTTGATTTACTGTTGTAAAAATTGATGATTGTTTTAGTCAAAGATAGTTAGATTTACCCTCATCGCTCTTACTTATGTTGCGCGAAAAGTCCTGACACACATTCCGTATTTGACATTTCCATGGCATAGTGTGTGTCAAAGTTGTCAAACGTAACAGAATTATGGCCATGTTTTGACGTAGTAAAATGAATCTAACGAGTTATAATTTTGGTTTTTGTACAAACCACGGATTAGTGACTGCAGCTTGGCTTTCCACATTAATGGTTACTGGTAGTCAAAGTACAAGTAAAGAGAAGAAGAGAAGTACAAGTCAGCATTACACGTTTTTCTGTCCGCCATTGTAATCGCTGATAGAGATGTTAAGAGTGTGGTTTCCACCTGCCGTTATGCGGATCCCTAAAATGTTATAGTTCGGATATTGTTGTTAAAAACAGAGGAAATTTACTTTTAATTGTGTTGCACGCCTCGTTTTATTATCATTTCCGTTGGCTCGTGCTTGTAATTGTGAACTAATGAACTTTTTGTGTTTTTTTTTACTTTTTTGTGAAGCATCTGCTTTGATGGCTTTATTAATAATTCTTGTCTGTGATGTATGAATGAGTTTGCTTTTTTTCTTGACGTTGAGTCAGTAATAGGGATGTTATTATTAAAAGGCCGAGGTTTTAGTTAACTGCCAGTGTCTGTTAATTTGGTGTTATCAATGCAGTGAAAGTGCATTTTTAATGTAGTCTATCCTATTTTGACCAGATCAGATGCTATCCAATTCATGAATACTGAATAATAATAATACAATTAAAAACATCTTACATTCTGCACGTTAGTAAAATACTTAGACAAAAAATAAAATTACATGACCTAGTAATAAAATTATACCCTGTGCAATTATAAAATTGCTCAGGTAATAAATAATTGGCCTAGGTATGCAAAACTTCAGACTTATTCGTCAACTGGCGAGTGTGAAACTCGCGTTATTTTATCTCCTTTTTTTTTTGTTGTCAACTCGCTCGACATTGAAAATCTGATGTTAAGCTGAAGTATATGTCAGATGTACAGTCAGCTACAAAAACTTCTTATAAAATGTATTATGTGGGTACCCACTTTAGGTAGACATTTTATGCATGCTATGCTATATGATACCCAATATCATGCGTCGTCGGCCGCATCTCCAACATTGGCTTTACCGAATCCCGAAATCTAAGTAGATAGTCGATACTTAACCGAAACATCGCGGGCAATAGCTAGTTATTGGTTTCAATCCGTTTTCATTTGACTGCACTTTATAATGTTCGAGCGAGTTAACTACAAAAAAGTGGGTAAAATCGGAAGTTGTTAACTCGCGCGCACTCGCGAGTTTGAGACTCGCCAGTTGACGAATAATTGAATTACATTCCTTATTTACATAGTTGTTACGAAATAAAACAGCTTAAACATTTTATTCATTTAACTGTTACCAAATAAACTTCAGACTGTTACAGTCGTCTGCCCCAGTTAAGATTTAGGCCGTTTTTATTACTAGATGCTTACAATTATGTTTCTTTATTGTATGGAACCTCCCTGAAGAATATTTTGTATGAAGTCGTAGGTAGGTACTTTAGAGATATGAATACCATTCTGAAAAGAAATGCTTTTGTGTAACAAGTTATAATAGGAGGAAGCTATAATGCTTGATACTCGTCTAGTTGCTTAATTTTTACTCGATGAAGATTTTGTACAGTTAACTTATTTCTCAAGGACGACATGCATGAAATTACAAATCGTCGTGCATGACCTTGTATCTACATTTTTTTCCGAAATATCTTTTTTTATCAAAATTGATAAATTACCATAATGGTAACCTACCATAATGGTGGCAAAATATTGAGACACAGCACGCATGGTCCGTAAAACAGACGAATCTAGGACCTTGGTCAACTTGTTGGTTGGAACTTATAATTTCTAATAATTTATAATAATATTATTGAGTTGCTGCATAGGCCTCTTCCTCTCTCCTAATGTTGCTGTGCCCGACAGGGTCCACATTGATCTTTTACCTTGTTACACCATCTATGTAATACATATGGAATGCAATAAAAATTTGAGTATTGAGTATTGAAATTTAAAACAGAAAGTAGGTTTGAAAAAAAAATGCAATAGGGAAAACCAACCTATTGTTTTGCAGAAGAAAAAAAAACACACAAAAACAACGGAAAGTCATTTGTTTTTTTAAAGATACCGACATAATTTTATTCGTATCTAGCTTAGCTAGACGTATCTATTTTTACATAATATACAAAACACACAGCTAAATCCTTTTCGTAAAAAATAAAACCTGCCAGTCTCGTCTTTAATTTCCGTACAAACACGGAAAATCACTCACGTACATTCAAATATATTCAGACATTGTAAAAAAATAAAAAGCTAGTAGGGACGCGTATCACAGTTAAAGCAAAAGGAACAGACCATGAAGTATCTAAGCAAACTTTTTCTTTGTTCTCCTAACTTCTGTTCGGTACAATCGCTAACATTTGAGTTATTGCCGAAACAACTTACAATTTTCTTCGCCAAAGTACTGCAGATGTGACTCGGGTTTGTTTAGATTTTAAACCTTGAAAAAGATAAAAACATGTTAAAAACAGAACAAATAAGACTGCTGATCGTCAATTGTTTTTATTTTATCAATAAATTGTTCCAATTTTCATCACTTTCAACAAATAGTTTAACTTTCACAATAGTTTAATAGTTTTTTACACAAATAGTTAAAAATAGTACAAATAAGTCTGCTGTTTTTATTTTATTAACAATTCCAATTTTAAACTTAAATTATCATTTTATAAAAAGCATGATCCGATACTTATCCCGGTACATCATTCTCCTGCTCGCAGCAGTATGTCTTCTTCTACCATACTTATATATTAATCGTCAACCCTTTTTTAGCCATAATTGTCATCTTTCACACTATCCATTCATCGATTCTTTGGTTTTCTCTTAACCCTGTAGCCCTCCACATTCAATGATTCAGATACATACGTCTAAGAGAAAATCGAACAATCACTAAACGGTCGTCACAAAAATCTACAATGAACTCCCAAAACATTTGTCAGTCAATATCTCTGGACGCCCACATCTGAATTCAGGCACAAAGGACCAACCTCTGCAGGTATTTCGATCGAAATGATTGAGCAACACTAGTTTCCTTTGCAAGTCTTTGTGGTTCTGGCTCAACTGTCGCAATCAATGTGCCAGTTGTTCACGAATTCTAAAACGAAGAATACAATGCCGTCGTCGGTGGGAAATACTAGTATCTCTGAGCATTAGTAATCAGAGGGCTTAGACAAAACAAGTGATGTTCTAATAGCGATAAGTATGAAGATGAAGTCAAAAATGCATTGTATTTGCAAGCTAACGAAACGCTAACGTGATTAACATTCGTGTACAAGAGATCTTCATCAAAAAATATTTTAATCATAAAATTTGGATTTGACAAAAGCTCTCAAGTCATCTTGGTATACCGAAAATTGCAAAGGAATTTCAACTTTTCAAAAGTATATGACTTCTAAGATTCTGGAATCATGTTTGGAGTATCTGAAGACGTGTGTCAGATAAAAGGAGAAATAAACATAACTATTCCAAGCTTAAAGTTAAAGGATCGCGTTGCACCATAATAGAAGATACTGCCTCTAAGTTCTAACGTAAGTCGTTTACTTAGGCAGCCCTGTTTACCTCATAAGTAAGTAGGGTTAACGATACACGCTCAGAATCTTCAGAAGGACAATGTGTAGTAACTTTTGCAGTAATCTTAACAAGCCCTGAGGAAGGGTCAAATATCAAACGACGAACATCTTCTAATTACTAACCACAATTACGGGCAGACACATTTAAACTATGACCCCAAATTGTTAATATGTATCATTCATGCTTTCCTCTCTATGTGGGTTAGCAGAATTGGTAGTAGGGAACTTAAAACTGCTATTCATGGTTTTAAGTTAGAAGAGCGCTTTGGATTTGGAGACATTAGATGACAATAAAACCTGGCGAACGAAACCGTTCACTTGCATAAGTGGTCCCAGATAAATGTAAATTGTGTCGTTGGCCTTATACATTGAAGCGTGTTTTGATAGTATGTTTGCATATTTAAGCCAAACATATACTCTAAATAGTTGATCGTAATGTATATCTTCGTACCCAGTAGATTTTTTTTAATAGTATTTTTTTTAATAGCTTTTAATCATCATCATGCCCTTTTTCAATTTATTTGGGGTCAGCGCAGCATGTCTTCTTCTTTCATTGTCTGCAGCATTATATTCTCTATTAGTCTTCATCTTTCAATATAACAAAGAATTCGAAACATTTATCTTTAATTTCTAGTTCAACATAAAAATCTATCCCTGCCGCCTATTTACCGGAACAGCTTTATTTACCTCCATCATATTCCTCTACATCTATATTAAATACATCAGGGATTTCGGCATGCCTATCCCAACTCTAACCTCAATGATATTTCTAAGTGAGCTTGCGTCCCCGGGGCACCATTCATTGATATTAGCAGTCGAAACTCACTATATCATAACTGTATTATGTTGTTCAAGTTCGAGTTGATATTTGTTGGTGAGGATACGCAAAGTTTCAATGAAAAGAAATGTATGGTTGGATTCTGTATCGTTACTTATATTTTTATTAGCTTCTCTTAGATTTTTTGCGGTAGTTACTTTGATAAAAATGACGTCTACAGCAACCTAGAGATTTCTGGAAAAGTTCCGTTCATCATATTCCATAGTGATATTCCAAAAGTGACATTTATTTTTGGATATAAGGAAAAAATAATAAGACTACTAAATAAATAGTATACGAGGCAAATCAAAGGGAGCTTAGACCCTTTGGTAACCTTTGCGGTATAAACCTTTACCCATTTTTGGTAGGGAGAGTATCAAAAATGTCACGTGAACGAAACCACGGACGATACATTTATATTATTAAAAACCTTCGTACGGAGAATATGGCGTAGGTACTCAGATTATTAAAATTCTTGTTTCAGATTTTAGTAGGAAATTATGTACCGGAACCTGTATAGGTAAATACGAATGTAGTAAACGATTAAAATGCACTTTGCTCTTAACAGCATTAAGTACTACATTTTCTAAGATTATTCTTGGTAATATTTTGCAAAATTACCATTCTAAAACCTCCGCTGAAGCTACAAAGCAGCTATATAAACTTTATACAGCAAAATACAAAGTGATTAATGGTATCGTATATCAATTACCAATGTCAGGTGCAACTTGGTTTTTGTCGGGAAGTTTTCAGAGGGGCCCTTAATGGTGCTCGAGAATGTACGGGGAACTATTGCATGTTTTATCTAAGAAATGTGCACAAAGATAGATTGGCCAGAAAGTAACGCCATTGTTGAGAGAGTAAATTCTTGTATTAATGTAGCCGTAGATATAAATGAAGCGGACAATTCGGAATAAAAGATAAATGAAATGAGAGACACGAACGAAATGAATTTCGTAATAGAAGTGTATGAAACAAAATCTGAATTGGGCGAATGAGGAAGATTAATTTAAAATAAGAGGCTATTCTTGCGTCAATATGGGGTTCTTAAGCTATAAATGTAAAAGATTTTTTTTGGAAGTGACGGTAACGTTAATCTGATTAAGATATAGAATGGTATTAAATATTGAAGCATATCCTGGGAAAACCATTATAAGATTATAATTAGGGGATAGACTTACGCACATGGTACAATTGGTTGTTATACAGATAGGTACATCGTACAGTTATTGATGACAATGAAGTCTTTTCCTAAAAACATTTATTGAAGCAAAATAAAATGAAACTGATATCAAAAGTCCAACCCCATAATATATAAATTGTTATTCTAAACTGTTCAAAGCAAAAAATTGAACTCACGATACAAAACATTAAATTTATTTAATCATGTCAAAGGCCTTGTCTCAGAACAATCTTGTATGCCTACGCTAAACTTTTATACGATCTGCGTAAAGATAAAGAACAACATTGTTAAATCACCGAGCATGAACCTAAATGGCTTCACAAATCGTTAACCAAAGCAAATCTAGAATTTACCGAAAGCAAAGCCTAAAGTAAGCAAAGTTAACCCAAGTGTAAAACCGCTTACAGAACCTAGGCTACCGTCTAAAAGTTCGATAAATTAAGTTAGCACACTCCTGAGGTACACTCAAAGTCAAAAGGTTTTTGAAAAACACCCCATTCTTGCATTTGAAAAGGTTTATGCACTTCTCTTGCTAAAGGAAAAATTATGTTCATATAAAATCGGAATTTTGTGAATTGGAAAAGAGCTCAAAAGTTTTGCTGACCGATCAAAAGTTAAAAGTTCGATTTTGGAGAACAGAAATCGTTGTTTGTTGAGTTATATGAATTCCCGTTTCCTTATTAAATATCTAATTATAGAGATCTAACAATTCTGGTGCCCTAATATTCATAGCATTTAACACCACCTTAGCATACCTTTGTGAAACTGCCTTGTAACTTTTGTCACACAAATGGTAATTATTTTTCTTAATTAACACAGAGCATGTAGATCAAAGTGATATTGAAAAAAAGATTCAATATCATTTGTATTCGCATCGGTCGGCTCAGTCAAAGCAAAATAAACATCCTTTGGGTGGACTGTGGACAGATAGTTCGTGTATGCTGTTCCGTTTTAAAAACTGCGTGAACGTAATTGAATTGGTGCGCTCGGCTTTGAATCCAAAACTAGGTCCCCTGGTTATTTTTCAAACACATTTTCCAATACGTGAAACGAAAATTTTGCTAAGACGTTATGAAAATGTACCTAAATTAACTAAATTGGTAACTAAACACCCCGCTAAGAATAATAATGGGCCAGTTTACCGCAAAGTGCTTTGCTGTGTCACCATTCATCATCCGACCTAACAACTACATTAATATTAAGACGGATCGCGTTTTGTTTGCTCACTCGCACATAGCTCCCTCCCTTTCTGTTATTATCAGTTTGACAGCTTCTTGAGGATGAGATATCGCTACATTTTAATGGACAATTTTTTTGGAGGATTATTAATAGAGAATAAAAAGTATTCTTTAAAAAGTCTTTGTGTAATCCGAATGAGGTATGTGGGGAATTATTAGGATAGATAACAGAGCGAAGGGAGAATTAATTGATGCTCTTAATGTGAATAATTACGACTCTAAAGTAGATTTGTTTATAAAAAACACCGCAGCACAAATGAGTAGTAAAAAAAGATATCTCGTAGCAGAGTTGGCCCTAATATGCACCCTTGTTGAAACAAGCTCGATCAAAGCTCTCACGATGACCTACTTAAAAAAAACAATACCACACTCGGCATTGAGCGTACAAGAGAATCGTTCCGAACATACGCTTAAACAACTGCAGAGCCAATTACACTGTGACGAGAACTTGCTGATCATGTTACTTTATCAAAAGCATATGTAAGAATTTGCTCACAACTCACGAGCTACAGACAATTCCCTGTTTAACTTAAACCAATTTCCACTCATTAACTCAACGTACCTTGTTGAACATACTACGAAGTACGTATCAAAAGTATTGCCTTGTTAATTTCCCTCTCCAAATAAGTCTACTTCGAACTAAGAACTTCTCCCATTATGAAACTCTGGAAGTGTTTACGTCACACATTATGAATCCTTATATTACTTGAAAATTATTTTGTCGCTGAAATAAACGAATCTTGAATAAAGTTGGTTGTATAACGAGTGGCGTTGCGCGTTGTATGGAGTGCTCGCATTAGTATTCGAGCCTCGGGTCGAATGTGGCGCGAGATTGTTATCGCTTGCTGCGCTCCGTTTTGGTACTTGGAATAGCACCGAATAGATGGTGTGTGCTGATTGGATCGCGTTTGCCGGTGGTGCGAATTGGTGATTTGTCTGATAGCTGAACATGGTGGGGTTGAACAACAGTGTGGTCGGAAGATACGAATGGATGTTAGTTGCTGAATTCAGTTTAGATAAATGGCAGCATAATTGGTTTTAACTAATTGTACATTTGTCTCATTGAATTTTTTTGTTTCTATTCCGACGGCGGCCGCGCCTAAAGGTAAATAATAATTTCCGGACAGAAAATTTTCCAAGAGATTTAATCAACAAATTACAATTTATCAACACTCATTAATTGTTTCTACTTTTATTTAACAAAGCAATCAATCTTTACCCAAGTTTCATTGGACAAATCCAGCGATCAATTTCTATTAAAGCCCAAAGAAGGCGTACACAAAAGTTGTAAGCGGAAAACACATTGTTTCCCCTCCCTCGTTAGCAAACTCCACGGCACTTTTTTGACGTCTGCTCTAGGGCGTCTCTGGCGGTTCGAGTGTTTACCCACGCCACGCCATATTTGCACTCCCAAAACAACACCCCTCAATCTTATCACCAACAAAATAAGATCCAAATCTCAACAAAAATCCAGCATCTCAACCTCAACGCAAATTTTGACAATGCAAGGTTATATTTGCAGATTGGTTACGAGTGTTTGCTTTTAAAATGTTCGCGATAAAGCTCAAATTCGGCTGTTTTTTATTCACCAATCGTTGTCCCACTGATTTGTGTGTTACGTTTTGTTCGTGCGTTCTGTCTTGCCTAACTCTTGAAACGAGTATCTGAAACCTTCTTGAGTTTAGGATCCTTTTCAAATATTTTTTATGAGTTCATTGTAACGAAACTCAGTATATTGAAAAGCTTTTTAATAAAAATAAGAATGTTATACGATGCTTTGATGACACCCTTAAAATTTTCGACAAAGTGTGCGGAATTTCGGAGCGCTTTACCGGTGATAATTGCGCTAAGATCCGCTGTTCGAGGATTTTCATTCTGTTTTATGACGTCACTCCGGAACTGGCCACTAGACAAAACAATGTATCGTAGCTTCCAGACGATCTTACCACGATCCTTTGGCACGACGCACAAACCATCTCAAAAATAACGGAAATGAACGAGATCAAACTGGTGCCAAATTCACAAAGAGCAAATATGATTCACTTGATTTGGGAATCTGTCCAAAGATGATTTCATCACGAGTTTCAATATTCTTTAAGTGCCCGCTGAATCACAAGATTTCGGTTAGTTTAGCTTATTTTATTTGACAAATGGCCCATATATTAAATAGGCCATCCCTCAACTTGAGATATTGATTTAGGTATCCGACTCACTACGTACTGTTGCTGTATGAATTGTTTTTGCAAACCATCCTTCAGCTCCTTTCGTAGTGAATAGTTATGGAAGTACCTAACTAGTAAAAGATTTTTTGAAATTATACATTATCCACAACATATTCCACTGCAACATTCGTCTACAAAATTATGTCGCCATCATGAAATTCCCGCAGTCCCATTCCGAGCACGATCGATAACACATCGAAAGCAAAATTATTAGCAGAAACAAAGGTATAACCTGTGCCCCCACTAAGTCCCATATCACATGTCATACAAGATTCCAATCTCACCCTTTTCCAAAAAACCAAAGAGACCCGTTTTATAATATTTCAGTGAACACAATGAGCCTCAGAGGGTTTAAAACTGAGGGCGATGTAACACCTGCTTATATCCGGATCGCCCCTGGGGCAGGCCCCTTATTTTTGCAATAAATTAGAAACCGCATCAGCCGTACACATTCGTACCTGTCTGGCTAAGACCTTTCCAATTATTGGGGTTTGCTTTCAGCAACAATTTGTAGTTGACCAAACCACGGTATGATTTATTCGTTCTCGTAATAGTTTCATTCTGACATAAATATTGGTGTGTCTTTTGCAGGGGATCCGTTTCATTGAAATAAATTGTATGATTGTCAAGCATAGATTATGTTTCGTATGTAACGAAGCTGCCTGTTCGAATAACGTTACTTTTTGTTTAAATTATTTTTCTGTCGTGTGCATCTGATATAGCAACTGACACAGCATTTATTATGAATTATATGAGTATGTTGTGGGATATTTTATGATTCGTAGAAATAAAATCTCAAGCTATAATAATATTTAATGAAGCTGGTGTGAGAACAAAATTTCTTGAAACTTACTATTGTTGCGGTTTCCCAACAATAAAATCTTTCTACGTAATAAGTAACAGTAAATAGAAGGAGTAAATCTGGCAGTTGATCTACTCATATCACGCAACAACCACTTGACGGAGCTTAATCATACTTCCACTGAAATAATTCTTAGAGAATAGATTCTGAAGTTTAAATGAAAACTCACTCTAGAGAACAACACGTGTGCCCAGAAATAGAAATCATTTATTTGTTTATAATGTAGGTTACAGAGTAGAGCGATTTTATTATAAAATGTCTCCCCGATACATCTTAAAACAAAAATAATATCAAAATTAGAGTACCTACCTAACAAGCACGCCTCAACCACTTCACATAAAACACAAGCCCTAAAATCGGAATCGCATCGCACCCGTACCGTAAAGCTAAATGTCCCAAATTGTCAGTCGAAAGTGCCGTGACAAATTGATTGGTTTAATCGCATTCGCTAGTGACTAACGGACGGAACCCGTGATAATTAAACGAGAAACCTGTATCGGACGTATCCCTGCTCACACTAGATTGCTATAAACAGGAGAGTTGACCGTCTGTGAAATTGTATTTGACTTTTCCTTAAGACTAAAGAAAGTAGTGTAAAATAGGTAAATTGAAAACGTAGGTGCTTCCATTCGGTTGTAAAGTTTTGTTTTTATTTCTAAAGCTTTTTGGGTAATGCTCGCTGTTTGTACTGGGAGTGGAAACTGGACTCTCTAATGCTTTAAAATTCTTTTATGCGAAGAAAGTTTTGTAATATTTAAACTTAGGACTTTCGGATAAGGGTTCCTTAGACAGAAATAAATGGTCTGTATCTCAGTGGCTTGTTCATTCCTTTCATTTTTATTACTCTTTCTATACACTTGCTGAATTCATGAAATGATCTTTTGGGAGAGTCTATTTTAATCAAATGTATTTGAGTTTATCTTTTGACTTTTGAGTTCAAGAGCCAAATTAAATAGTATTATTAAACAATATGTTAAAAGAATAGACGGGAACCTATTTATAAGTACTTACGCATTCTTGTCACAAGAAATCTTATACCAATTTGTTACAAAAATTGTACAGATATTTGCTCTTTATTGTGCCAATTTTTGGGCCAATCAATTTGAAATCTGGAATGCTTTTTTCCTGCTTTGCTTTATTTTTTCCTCCTACGATATGGGTCACTACGGAATATTTTCTCGTTTTTTCCTTTTCATCCCCAAAACGGAGGAGTGTTGTCAGGATACGCCTTTCATGTCCGCTCCAATGATCTATACGTACATCATAATAATAATTGTAGAACATTTTCCTCTCTATTAGTAGAGCATATTACCGACTGAAATTATTTGAAACCGTTTCTGGGTAAAATATCATCATATCATCAAAGTACCAAGTTCACTGACGGTCTGTCACTTTCACCCTAATGCCCTAAGTAAGGCTGAAAAGTGGTCCACCGTCGGTAGTACCTATACAAAGACTTAATTGCTATCAACGAATAAGTATTTTATTAAAGAAAAATATAGAAGTTTTTAAAAAAAAACATCATAAAATAATGCAAATGTTGTTTAAGAAACAAAAAATATTCATTTTTTCTTCTACACAGGTACTTGTAGATATTTCATTGCTATCTCCTTGACTGGATTACAAACAAATGCTTTGTTTCCCGAATCCCGGTCATCAATCGAATGCCGTCTTTTTTTGTTTATCTAAATTCAAAATTACATGATTTACCTTAACTCATTTTCCTTGAAAGCATTCCCATTTCTCATAAATATCATGTTTGCGACAAAACATGATTCAAATTTTGGTCGCTAACCGATTTACATACTGTTCTTGAAATAGATGGAAATAACACATCAGTTGCTTACCTCGCTACGTATTTCATTAGAGTTAACTAAGAGAAATGAATTACTACGACATTCGTGGGCGTTGGATTGGCAAATTAAAGCCAAGTGTTAATCCTGTGTGTGGCTTTAACCATCTAACCTTGTGTACTACAGAAACCTGTTCAAACGAAATTGGTTCTTCTCTTGTGTAGTAAAGTAGGGGTTGTTTGACAGACAATGTAAGTAGGTATAAGCAATATTTACATTCATAATACCCTTTGCGTACAACCCTCTTAACTCTTCCAACACAATGGCGCAGAAATTCTAATCAATGCATTACAAACAGGCACATCGGAGCCAAGTAACCCTACTAGGGACACCACTGCCAAGATAAAAAGCCCGGGATTAAGTTATCGTTCCGCAGCAGCCCGAGGCGGCCACCATATCCCAATACTGTTTGATGACGGCCCTACGAGTTATTTGCGAGGAGATTCTGGGTGATTTTGAATTTTACTACACTTCTACATAGAGATTATGTAGTCGAGTTCCAATATAAGGCGTAAACGAGATGATAAAATCGCTATTAAAAGGTACAGCGTTTTCTTTGTTAGAAGTTTGTCAATACCAATAAATTCACGCTAGACATATCAAACAAAGAATGCATAGTATAATTACTTTTCATTTTTTTCTTTTGTGTTTACCGCTTGCTTTCCGATCGATCAATTTTAATCCCCGGGACATACGTGAGAACCATCCGATCATTACGTCTACCTTTCGTTCTCAGATCATTACTGTAATTAAGTTCATTAGCCAAGCCAACTATAAAAGTACAAGAGCAATTAAATTTCAATTTACTCCCACATTTATAAAAGCAGAAATCAATTACCAAAGTCTAACAGATTTCAGTTTTGATGTAGTTGTTAATCGAACAAGTAAACTTCATGTTCTATCAAGGTCAAAATATAAATAACACCTTACTAAATGAATTTTATGTTGACATATGAGATTTTCATATAATAATTCGTTGGAAAAACAATAACAATGTATACAAGATGGCGAACGCAAGAAAACATTTGACGAGAACGATACTGGGGCTTACGAGTAAATGCCGTGTTTCCATTCTTCCCGACTGCGACAGTGAAATTAGATTTTATAACGATATTTTTATGGTTGTGATTTCTAAGATTGTTTTAGTTTTAACGATATTAATTCGAAAAGTATTTACAAGCAAAGTAATACGCTTAATAGAATACTATAGATGACGTCCACACACGTTGTTACTATTCTTATATTTGATACCTGTTCAATGACGGTTGTATAACGAAATAATATTTCCTCTTCTACCTCAATAATCCATTGTAAAACCACTCTTACCACAACCATATTTACTTTACTTACCTCATTCCCTAGCATCTTATCTTCCAAAAACCATAACCAAAAAAACTGATAGTATATCTTCCATTGTACCCCATCCAGCAATACTTATAGTTATACCCAATCATCCATGAGAATCTCCCATAGTAATAAAGATATCGTATATCAACGGAACCGCGACACTGTCTGTGTGCGTAGGTGTCTGAACTAATATCTGGGCAGGACGAACCGGGACCGACCGGTTCCTCGTCTATCGAGTCCCGATCTTCATGGACATAGAATAGGAAGTGTATAGAAATGAAATACCGTAATTGGTAGACCGTTGCAACTCACGTACGTGTGGACACACTGTTGATATCGGTTTTGTTACCTACCAGTTCACAGTTTTTGCAATTAATATTTATGTCTCTTTCTCTGCAATGCATTTTAAATGCCTGCAATTTGGAGGGCGTTCGATGCGTTCAATCCAGTACAACAACTCAGTCATCCTGAGCTGCTAGTCTATTGTGTCAGTTCTCTCTCTCCGCTCATGTGCTAGTCTATAGTCCGATCAACTCTCTGCCAGTCGTAGGTTTTATCCTTTGTGGATAGGGCGAGCGCAGGCAGGTCATCAAAGTGTGGTGAGCAGTATGCGATCAAGATCATAAATTATTCGCATCGCTTAGACTTACAAAGAAAAGCACCTGATTATTATGATTTTTATACTGATTTGGCTGACTGTTCAAGCGCCAGCCAGTTGATAATGGCGCTTCATTGTCTCGGAACTTTTCTGGTGGTCGCCACTCGATTCTGGCTTTCAGGAATTACAGTGGTTTGGAAATAGTGTGTGGAGTTGTCCCAATAAAAAAAAAGCGCCATGATCATAGTAAACATGATAAATATCCAGTTTTTAGTGTTAATGATATTAAAAATATATGAGTTTCGCCTCTACACGGTTTTCTTAATCTATGACAATATTAAGAATCTACTATGGATCAGATGAATTTGTCGACCAGCTAAGAGCACCGCTTTTATTAGATACTGTGAAATTAGAATGGAATTTCATTTCAAATGATTCAGCGATGTTCTACAAAAAGTTCGTCTTTTTTTGTCATTGTGTGGGAATACGGCATTGCTGAACAGTTACAATAGAACTGTACTGTTTAATAAACAGTACTGAGTCTATCAATATTTCGTTGGATAAGGTCAGACTAGTTGTGAAATGGTTTGAATCTTCAACTTTGCCCTTAGAGCGTTCTTGCCTTACTAAATTATCTTTAATCACCTTTCACTCTTTTACCATTACAGACATTAGTAATTACTTCTTCTAGCAATGTCACACAGAATTCTATCGAAGGGTAAACCTATTACTCTATTTAATTAATGAATACTAAGTGTAGTTTTGGTTCAATTAATTTTGAGGCATAATTAATCCAAAATTTTCCAGTGACACTTTGGATAAAATATGTATCTAATGTTAAGGGCTGGCTTTTACCTTGGCCAAAGGCTTAGCGTTGCCATACAACGTGGCAACGCCGCCAGTCTTTTGGGTACATTACCAGTTGACAGCGTTGAGGAGGAGTTTTTTGACGCCATTTTTTAAGTTTATTTTTAAGTTAGTTAGTTAATATAGGTTATTTTAATTTATTAATGTAAAAAATATATTTATATTTAATTCTAATGTTAATTAAATTGTACTATTTGTGTTCTAAAGTTTCCAATAGCTCTTGAACACGTTTTTCTTAAACATTTTTCTTTTGAACTCCAAAAAGCCAAGATATTTCTTCTGTTTGTTCTAACAACTTGAACTTTGTAGGTCGGTACTTACTTTTAAGCAATTTTTCTCCTGCTCGGTCTAACTGAAGCCTTGTTAGTAAAAGTTTTAGTTCTAACACTTCTTGCGTACTCAGGTCAAGTAGAGGACCGATTGGAATTCTATGTGGTTCGAACTAACACAATATAGCATCATCAAGCCTGTAATCTCAGAAGGTTTAGACAGAACTGTTCAAGTAGTCCACCGGCATATCCCCAGATAATTATGTCTAAGTCTCACGTGCACGAGTCTATTGCCGTCAACCAGGCACAAATAGAGACTCCAAGCTACTGCGGACAAATTCACAATCGAAAAACCCAATAACACTTTGCCCGATCAGGGGACCAAACCCAAGACCTTGCGAAGTTTCAACCACTAGACCAACGAAGCAGTTCAAACTATTTCTTATTAACGATGGAAGGCTTACCGCTATAAGCTTTGGACCAATTACTCTTGCGATGTAAGGGAGGTACACCTTGCCCTACTTTTTGGCGAGATCCTGTGCGGCTTACAAACGTGACATTTGTATTACACTTGTAACCTTCCGTGGCTTCGTTCGCTTGGCTGTAATCTTTCCTTTGCAATATTGTCACTGTACCTACATTATTTGTGAATAAAGCTTATGAAACAAGAACTTGTTTAGGATCTTAAGCTAAAACGTCATGATAAAAGTTCAATAATGGAAATCTTCCTAGAGCCTATAGAATACTCATTTCAATGAGATATTAAAAATCAGATTTAGAGTTCCAAGTGTGGTGAATTAAGAAATATTATCCCGCAAAGACTACACCCACATTTCGCCATTGATGCATTTGAAAAAATCACTCCAATTTCTATCTTCAATAATACCTACCAGTAAAGACTGATCTATATGTACATTCCATTACATAACACAACGCTCAACCCTCCCAACCTATCGAGAACAGGTAATCAACTCTTAAAGGCCTCACCCGAACAATTTAGCTTTCTAGCGCCCACACCAATGTCTTATATACGAGGGAACAAGACCTAACGGGGAGGACGTGACTCAACGCTCCACTTGCGCGTAAAGAGGGATTTCAGGTTGTTGATTATTTTATATTTATTCCCCGAATGTTTCTTGAGTATTTTGCGGTTCAAGAGGAGGAAGGATAAATGTTTTGTTAAATATTGGATGTACAATGAGTTTGGGTAATTTTTCATCAAGGAAATTCTTCTTTATTGCACAAACACTATGATGTTTATAACCCTTACTTACGTAAGCCTTTGGGTACGAACGACGGCCAATCAAGCTATGAAAAACCAGTTAAAGCGGATCTCTCATTGTACGAGAAATCTACATAAAGCTAGGAAATGTTATACTGGAAATATGTCGCCGCGTGTACCTCATCATCATCATCTTCTTTCTCTTGTTCTAAATTGTTTGAGTTTAACTCGGCGTGTTTTTCTTTCTACACTATCAATTTCAAATTCTTTATTGCGAACTAAGAGTGCAATATTTTGACGATGTTAACAATAGGTAGGTTCTTAGAACTTAGTTGCCTGTTAAGGCATTGCAAAGTAAACGGATTTAAAAATATTATAATTAAAATATAACTTAATATTACAGTTAACATTATATTATATTAATTAACATTATTCAAACATTTTATTATTATATTATATCATAATCTTCTTATTTTTTCATATTAAATAATTATTTTTCTCCAAGGAATTCTTTTAAAGAGTAAAATTCCTTTTTTAATTAAGAAGTCTTATAGCTTTCATTTAAAAATACCAATTAAATGAATGTCTATGGGTAACTTATTAAGTTATTATATACTTTAGTCCAGCGGATCCCTGCAACCTTCACCAGGTCCTCGGTCCACCTAGTGGGAGGCCTTCCAACGCAGCGTCTTCCGGTTCGCGGTCGCCACTCCAGAACTTTTCGGCCCCATCGGCCATCCGTTCTGCGACCAATGTGCGAGTCGCACGGGACCGGTCAATGTGGCGACACTTGGGGGAGGCCTATGTCCAGCAGTGGACGTCTTTCGGCTGAAATGATGATGATGATGATGATGATACTTTAGTCAGATCTCTTTTGAAACCCAACTGTGCAACATTTATTAGCCTACTTCTATTTTGACGCCATTATCATCTTCTTCAACATTGGAATAATCAGTTTTCTAGCAACATGTCCCTTATCCTTTTTAAAAACACTCATCGATAACAAGCCAAGTAAATTCGCCATTTTTTTTTCGTATTCTTCCCAGCAAACCCTTTTAATTGATACCCATATCATGAGGGTGCATAAAAAAATACTTGTCCGCCATCTTTGGGAGTCGGTTGGGGATAATTGTTTTAAAATTCAGTTGCAATGCAAGACTTGCCCTAATAAACAAACAATTAATAAATTTACATACAAAAATTGCAAGTTAAATAAAACTAATAAAAATAACTTCGAACTGTGAAGGTGTTTTTACTTTCGTCATAAATCTCAGCCCAAAATAGACTACTACAGAGTCTAGATTTAAAACTGATAGATAAGACTGGCGACCCAAAACCTAAAGTAGAACAGAGCCGACCACACTTTGCTTTAGCCGTTAATCTTCTCCTAAAGTAAACTTTTGTAGACTAAGACAACGTAGGTCAACAAACTCCAGGACGAACTTTACATAATCGGGAGAATTGGTAATTAGCGATATAAATCCTACTAAGAACCCGGACAAGAATTGTTAAAATTGAAGAATATGTTAAGAATCGTAGCAGTAAGTGGCGTTCTGTGTTTTCATAACACACGTAACATCACGCCTGTTATCCCGGAAGGGTGAGGCAGAGGTGTACCTAATAGTACACCCAATTTTCGCCAGTTATGGTTAAGTCCCATGTAACAGGGCAAGAGGCCATCAAGGCACAAATCCAGACGCTCTGGCTGCCACCGAGAAATTCCAGAATCATCGAAAAACCCAAAAACACTTTGCCCGACCTGGGAATAGAACCAGATAGACTAACGAGGGAGGCAGTCTGTGTTTTCTGCCATGGAAAAAGCGTTAGAGTGAGTGTATGTATGTAGAACCTGCATGAGGTGTTACAATAGAGTCTTGCGTGATGTCTGTGTCAAAGAGGTAACGATAGAACCATAATCATCAAATTGATTACTCGCGACTTGACATCGACATCGTAATCTATTTAAATTTAGAGACATAAACACATAGCATGAACGTAATCAACCAGTTATTCTCACAGCTGGTCGATGGATGCCACATGTACACGAATTTTTGCTTCTGGGTTTATTTCGCACCAATTTGATACTGGCATAATAATCATAAATAAATATGATGAGAGAGCAGCGGTGGCCCAGTGAGAGCAGCGGTGGCCCAGTGGTGGCGGTCCCAACTTACGAGCAGTAAGTTGTGGGTTCGAACCCCGGCAGGCGCATTACTTTGTGTAATATATTTCATCACCACTGCTCTTAAAACGGTGAAGGAAAACATCGTGAGGAAACCGGCATGTCCTAGAACCAAAAATTCGAAGACATGTGACATCTACCAACCCGCACTGGGCCCGCGTGGTGGATTATAGCCCATTCCCTCTCATAGAGAGGAGGCCTGTGTCCCAGCAGTGGGAACATTATAGGCTGATTATGATATAATAATCATGCTTAATTTCAAAACACATTTTAAACCTAGTCCAAACATCATCTCTAGTAGCCAAGATATCTTTTATTTACTTATGTCCATGAGTATACCCAGCAGCACTCTTACGAAATATATCCAGTTCATGTCCTCTTGAATTTTTAAACGCTCTACTAGAATACGTGCTAGAAATTCAAACCCCACACAGCTTGGCTAAGTAAATTTCCCTGCACTAAAACAATGCTAACAGCTTAGGATCTGGTGTCAGAATCCACATAGCTTTAGGAACAATGGTAGCATTCGGTGTAATCCTTTGACTGGAGTTTGTGACGCGTTTACGATGTGAGAACAACGGGCGGTATTTGATGTGGAAGATTGGTTTGGGGATGGGGTACTTGCAGTTTTTTGGTATGTGTCAGTGGGGTTATTATGAAATAGCAACTAGAAAGGAAAACTAGCAGATAAATACATTAATATACAACATTATTTTTAGTATATGCGAAACCTGAATATAGTTTGTTCAGAATAAGTAACTGAATCGATTTCAATGATTTTTAAACCATGTTATATTTTGTCCCAAAAATATTTAAAAAAGGTTACAAGTTGGACACCGAGCGACACTAAGTACCTATCGCAATCATTTAGGTATCTACTGCCAAATTATTATAATCAATGAGCTCAAGACGACGCTGGAGGCCCGCGCGCAGCGGACACTAGACGGACTGTGTGAAGGATGATTTATTGCTAGAAAGTAGGTGCTGTTAATGAGGAGTAACAGAGAAGTATGGAAGAAATAAACATGCTGCACCGACCCCAAATAAATGAACTGACTAAAATAAAATGAAGATGAATATTACAGGTGATTGACAGATACAGCAATATCGACCTATATAATGATGATGATGATGATGATGGATGAAGGTAAATGTGTCCTTGAATAGCAAATACACAAAAAATAAACATAATATTTTGCTGCCCATTCTCAAAGTGATACCCAGAATAACGAATTAAAAACTAAAAGTAAAGCTACCACTAATAAACCTTTATAACATGTAGTGTAAAATACAGCGAAATATTTCATGAATTTTAACAATACAATTTTCAACCCTGAACTATACAGGAATGGACTTTATGAGCGAGTAAAATGTCATTGGGTAAATGTCTAGCGTATCAATGATATTTTTGACATTTGCGCAGCATGGCCTAAAGTTGTCATTTTATATTTTGCCTATTTATTTTTATTATGAAGGTTTTTATTTTTTTTTTGAAAACAAATAATAAAAATCTACGACACTTATTATTATTATAAGCCTTTGTTGTCCCACTGCAGGGCAAAGACCTCCCTTCCCTCCTTCCACTTTTCGCGATCTAGTGCGATTGTAGGCCAATCCTTTGAGAAAGAGTCCAGCTCAACCATACATCTACTTCTGGGCCTGCCGCGTTGTCGTTTTCAGTATCCACTGAGTGGTAATTTTTGCCCATTGTTCCTCTGATAAGCGGCAGACGCGACCAGCTACGATACTTACGATATTAGTCAAGACAATTATAAATTTTATAGAACCTACTGGGCCCATAAGGTGGATTATGGTTTACCAACAGAGTGATCACTTGTGACCCAACACTGTTAATACGATTATTGTTGTTTGTTTAGTATGATCAATTCTACCTTCATGTTTGCTTCACCTACTAACTATTAGTCACTTTTTAGACGCAAACTCTTCACGGAATGCCCCCTTTTCGTCAGTATTTAGGCCAACCCCCGAAAAGCCTCCAGTCATTACTTTGACGGCACTACTGCGACCAGGCTAAAGTTTGTTTCGACGGCTATTAGAATTTAACACAATCATAACTGCCAGCTAGTTGGCTTCTACGGCACATTTCGAATATAGCATGCAGTTAGATTGCGACTTAATGTTTTAGTTGCTCAAAAGTACCACATAGAGTTAATATAATTCAATAGACTCATCTAGTTTTAACAATAATCGGCAACCTCTCCACCTCTTTATTCATAACTAACACCACAACACAACAATCCAAGCACTCGATAATCCAATGCTCTTCGAAAATACCAACAATATCATTTACATGGCAACAATGGCTTCAATTGCCGTCGTCCGGCGATCACTGTCGATATCTGCGAGAGCATCTGCATAACAAAATCTCGTTCAATCCCTGTTACTCGTGGGTATACGGTAATGGTTACATTTCGATATACAAAGTCTGACCTCTATCCATGATGCATTTGCATTTTATACGGTTAGTGGATTTATTGGGGTTGTGTCTTCTATGTTAGAGGGAGTTTTGGGGGATATGATGCTGTATCTATTGCTTCTTGATGGTTTTTAATGTGGTGAATTTGTTACTGCTGAAGTTTATGTTGAGTATTATGTGAATCAGCTTCACTAACAGCGCACTAACAGTTTTTCTAAAAAATACATTTAATTTTCATTGACATTCACAAAAGTTTTTTGACGCTGGGCAGACGATGGACAGCTTGTCTGCGGACAATTTGGTGCAAATAATGAACGTCACCCAATGAATGAAAATATAACACGGCAACCAGTACATGACCGGTTATTTCTGTTTATCGGATAAATAGCCCTTCGTCTGTTCAGCGTCTTTGAGTTACACTTCAAACCCAAGCCAATTCAAATTCCAAGTAGCAACTAGAAAACAAGTTATCGCCAATCCTTCGCAAATCCGCCCACAATCGTCCCAAAAAATTTTATAAAAAAAATTAAAGCCGAGTAAACAAAAGAGGAAACTAATAAGAAATCGATGGAAGTCGACTCTGCACCGAACTGTGGACCGCTGAAGTTTAGTTAATCCCCGCGAGATGAAAAAGTACAAAGGATCGGAATAAAAGCCGGTGGCGGGTAGAATCGATCCCCGGATGGAACTCGAATACCAACTGTGACGTTTGTGGTTCAAGTGATCAGTTGGAGCGATCAATTACGTCTTGGTGCTAGAGAAAGCCGTGGAGCCGTTGTCACTTTATTATTTGGAGTGACGACGACGGCCCATGGCAGAAGCGTTAGGGTAGAATGGGACAAAACAAATAGCGGCTTTAAAAACGTGATTATTGACGAAGAGTAACTAGCGGTCCCGAAATAGGGCTTAAATGACACAAATTATAAGTCTAACGACTTATAATTTCATATCTTGTTGACCATGTTTTTTTTTTTGGGAGTAAGGAAAATGTTGAGTATGAATGTAGATGACTATAAGAGTTGAGGAATACCAAAGAAATGATGGACTATGAAGGATGATATGGCTAGAAATTAGGCGACTGCTGAGATGACGAGTAATAGAGAAGTAAGGAAGAAGAAGACGTGCTGCGCTGACCCCAAATAAAATGGTATAAGGGCAGGAGAATGATGATGACCATATTTTTTTAGTACCACTTAATTGAAAAACAATTACTCTATATGTATCACCTGAAATCTAAAGGTATCCGACGCCGTTAGAACAGTGGACCTCGATAATGTTAAAGACCAACCAACACATATCCTAACAAAATTCACATATCCCTAATTGTCAGCCCCTACGTGTTCCATATAGTAATAGTAAAACTTTCAGAAGCTATCAGGGACATATTAATTAAAAAGCATTGGGTCAAAACGTGTCTTGAATTAACAATAGAGATAGAAGTAATAGTCGAACTTTATTTAATTGCCGTACCGACACTTGAATAAACAATTAGGCTAGTAGACCAACCCATCTCTCTTTAATCTACTGTGTTAGAAAGAGATGAAGTGTTGATCGTAAAAACGAATGTTTTACGATCGTTCGGGAGATAATAAACTAATATTTTTTGTGTAAAAGTCGTTTATCAATCGTTTGTTTTCTTCGTAGGTTTTATGTATTTTCATCTTGTCTTGCTGTTGCTCATTCATTGCCAATCGTTAAACGTATTTTATTTATTTATTCTTTGTTGAGTTGCAATGAAGAAGCACTGTTTTATCCTTTCTAAAAGTTAATTTTGAACTTATTACTTTATTTATTCACAACAATTGTTACACAAGCCTTAATATCAAAATAATAATACACACATCATCATAATCAGCCTATAATGTTCCCACTGCTGGGACACAGGCCTCCTCTCTATGAGAGGGAATGGGCTATAATCCACCACGCGGGCCCAGTGCGGGTTGGTAGATGTCACATGTCTTCGAATTTTTGGTTCTAGGACATGCCGGTTTCCTCACGATGTTTTCCTTCACTGTTTTTGAGAGCAGTGGTGATGAAATAAATTACACAAAGTAATGCGCCTGCCGGGGTTCGAACCCACGACTTACTGCTCGTAAGTCGGGACCGCCACCACTGGGCCACCGCTGCTTCCCTATCACACACATCACATCAGTGATAATACTTAGTTAGACTTTGAGCTGGCCTAGCCGAATACGGAGTTCCAATGGAATTACAGACCAGTCTGATAAATGAAAAATTTGAATACTGAAAATTTTTAAAATTATCCACTAAGCAGTTACAGGACAGCTGCTACGATTGGTAAGACGAACTCTTGAACAGACCACGATTTTTAATGTTTTATCAAAAACCATGACTCTAGAAATCGCTAAATCCCATCCACTCAGACCACAGTCTAAGTGTAGCCTGACTTGGAACTGTGAAGTTAGCGCCGCGAACACTCCAGAGACCAAAGCAGATGGATCGAACAAATTATACAATTAATTTTAACATTTATCAACTTACACCTTGACTTGGCGACTACTTCGATCAATATAGTGAAGAATAAAGATGTCGTGATGAAGAAATAGGGACAGGCGTAGAAGGTAAGAAAAGGGTGTACTTATAGTACAAGTAGTAGTAAAAAAATCTTTAGAGAAATATTTTTAAAGGTAAAAGCTAATGATGATGATTACACTAGAACTGCACACTGCACAGTTAATTTTGTTAGCGAATTATCTAAAATTTTTGAAGCAACATACACAACATATCTCTAACTGTCAACCTCTGCTTGCCATAATAATATAGAAATAGTACTTTCAGAAGTTATCGGGGACATATTAATTAGAAGCATCGGCTACAGAGGTTTTTCTCAAAAACGAAAATTACTTGAAAAGGGAGGATCTTCCGAGACAGGTGTTGTCTGGTTTTTCTATATATTCTTAAGTCGCGGATAACTTTAAA
Organism: Noctua fimbriata; assembly: GCA_905163415.1. NCBI lineage: Eukaryota > Metazoa > Arthropoda > Insecta > Lepidoptera > Noctuidae > Noctua > Noctua fimbriata. The sequence continues at coordinate 17,464,891 of LR990925.1, read as the reverse complement.
TTTAGAATATTGATGTTTTCATTTGTGTCATAGATGCCGCTGTCGTACTTTTTGTAGTGCTACTACATGTTGATTAGTATCATGTAGTGCAATGTGGCGGCAATCACTCAACTCTGCATGAATGATTTCATAACTAGAGATGTCCTTTGAGCATGGCCGACGTTCAATTAAACATAATCTGCTTACCCACCTAAACTATACAGCCCAATCGGTTTCTCGGCCTAGACAAGTGGGAATCGCATCCTGAGCATCTCGTAACATAAAGGGTGTAAAAAGACCCTTACCAAAGCCGAAAGGCCTTCCCGCCATTGTGATTTTTTTTTGTTCTGGACCATGCTTGAACCTTCCAGTTACGGAGATATTGGAGGGCCAAGGTCCAATTTTTTTACAAGTTTTTTTTAGATACAAATTTTTAATGTCATAACTTCAAATACCTTCATGACCCCTGTGTTACTCAATGCATCCATCAGCACATTGCTTTGAGTTCGTTACATAGAGTTCTACAGTAAACAATGAATTTTTACCCCAAAAAAAAAGGTCGTTTCCCAGCAAAAAAAATTGCATAAAGTTACTTAGTTTGTTGTTTCATACGTTTTTGACGTTTCCATCATCGTTGGTCATCACCTTCAGCTTATTCGTAGTTTCTAAAACCAATCTTCAAAAAGGTTTAGCTTCTAGTCCCCTAGGCCACCTAAACGTAGGTGCCGTAAACACAACAAAGGATTTAATCAGGGTAGGTGACTTCTATGGATAAATAATAGTGCGGTCACCAGTTTGGTTACCAAGCATTGTTAATAAGGTATTATCCTGTTTGGATCTGTTGTTTGATCTTTGGACATTGTTTGTTCTTTAGTAAGGCCTTTGCTCAGCCTAATCGTGTTCAAAATATGGGTCTTCTTTAGTCCAAAGCTGTTCTCAAATTATCTTCATCTACCTAGACATTTCCCAAGTATATTGGGATGGGATTCCGGTCTATACGGATACGGCTGTCTGCGTTTCTGACCCTCGCAGCCCTAGTCAACACGCTGCTTAAGTAATAATACTTTAATTCATATAGATGTCTTGACATTATCTTTATTAGGAAACATGTTGTTTGGCCCATCTTCATCATTTCTATATCAAATTGTGTTTCATTGAAATCCACTGTTGGAGTTACAACAAAGCTTGTGAAGCTAACATTACAAGGAATTTGAAGATTTTGTAAATATTGGTTGGGTGAGACATATTTCCCAGAATCAGCAATATCTTATTCGTGGCAAAAAATGCAATTATCTCGGAAGTTAACGTAATAAATACCTGTTACTTGTTAAGACGGATTTGGGCTGTGGTTGAACATTTGCTGGTAACAATTTCAGTCAAGGCGTCAAATTGAAAAGTATATTGGTACTAGTAATAATACTAGTACTACTAGTAGTAGTAGTAAATGTACAAAAGCGTGTGTGTGTGTTTTTTAGTTTTGAATTTTCATGAATCAAGCACTTCTATGAATGACAAACTAAAAAAAATTAATATCTTCAATAATTGTACAAGAAACACTTATCTAAGCACTATGCAGCGTTACAACTAGGAAACAAAGTGTTTTCGATGGGCTCTGGCACACAACGTAAGATATAACTGTGTTTATTGTGGCAGCGTCCTCGCCTATGGTTTAAACCTGTAGCAGTAGTTGTAAGACTACACAGTATATCATCGTTAAATTACAATATAATATTTACTAGCTAATACAACTAAGATGTGACCTATTTATTATTATATTACGTAGAACAACTTTAAAAGCTATTTAATCCTACCTGCTAAATTCTACTTCACATTAACTCAACCAGTTTTTTTTTCCGCAAGGCACCAAAAAGTTCACGTAGTTTATTTCCTAAGTGCTACAAGCCACGGAATTATGAAGGTAAAAATGTTTCGGAAGCAGAAAGTAGGCAAATTATTTAGCATTTTATGGATTTTCTGGTAATGTTGTGATAGCAATAAGAAGCCATAGGTAGGCATTACAGATCATCATCATTCTCCTGCCCTTATCCCTATTTATTTTGGAGTCGGCGCAGCATGTCTTCTTCTTCCATACTTCTCTATTACTCGTCATCTTATCAGACACCTCCTTTCTTGCAACAACCAACAATCCAGTATTACAGACGTAATTGTAAAAAAAAAAACAATCAAGTGATATAATATAATCGACTCAACTATTGTCATTTTTGGAAACAAAAGACTATCACAAGATTAAAATTTTATTTTCGGGCCGGCACAGCATGTCTTCTTTCTTCATACTTCTCTATTAGTCGCCTATTCGGGTATTTCATCTTATTCATTCCATTTACATAGATCAAAAGATACCGTACTCAATTAACTGTTGACTAGTATTATTGTCTAAGGAGAATATTAATAGAAAATCGTGTTGTAATGCCTTAAAATTGATTCCATTAAAGCACAAAATTCTAAATCAAAAACGCAAGCGTTTCAAATTGTATCGCTATGCTATTATATCGAAATCTTAACCCCGTTCAAATTTAGCTGCAGTAGGCCAGCTCCCAACTGACGACTGTGCCATAAATTATACATAAAAGCAATATGAAGAACCTTGCGCGAACACTGTAACATGTATAGACATGTACATACGTACATAGCTATGATATTATGTCGCACCCTTGTAAAGAAAAGACGTTTTTAAGAGGAGTTCGTTCAAAAATCGTTTACAAATTCGCTCTTTTTTTGGGGAGCGCGTGGCTAAATGATTACAGTCGCACGGTTCGATCGAAGGTAAAGCTACGCTTGCCGAGGCGGTCCGTGGATGGGTGACCATTTATTACATTTTGAGACTCGTCCGTACCTTAGAGCTAAACCGTTGGTCCCGGCTGTCATATATAATTCTTTTCTTTGTCGTGTGGTTAGTGCCTAATCTGGTGTCAGAGTTTTTATGCTCCCATGGCCTTCTGACTTGGCTTTGCATAATTCTTTGACTACCCAACTAAGTTGAGGAGGTCAGACAGGCAGTCCCTAAATGCAAAATAGTGGTATTCAACTGCATACGGTTAGATTGGACGCCGACCCCAACATAGTCGTTGAAAAGGCTCCGTATTGAAACGTCCTATTAGTAAATGGTTTTGTAAGCAAAACGACACTAGCAAAATGTCCTATTAGCAAATCGTCCTATGAGCAAATGGTCTTAAAAACAAAGGAATGGGAAAAAGCTAAGCAGATGATGAAATACAAGAGATAATTCCTACTTAGACATCTTTTTGCACGTGCTTTCTTATAAAGTATCGTTTTAAATTGCCATTGCTATATAAGCAACATTCTAATTAACAGCCTGCTCAGATTACCGATGAAACTAATCCCATATGTGGGCCTAGGAAATGTGGACACTAAGAAATGTCTCATGCTATCCACGTTTTCCTTGTAATAAGTTCTTACTTTAATAAATACTACTTTAGTAGAATGCTTCTTTGGTCTAGTGGTCACAAGCGCGACTGCTGAGCATGAGATTCTGGGTTGTATTCCCATGTCGGGTAAAAATGTTGTAATTGAGTTTCACAGTAGCCGCCCGTATTCTGGACTCGTTTCCGGTTGTTGGCAAAAGGCTCGACCCCTTTTACGTTAAAACTAGACATAACTGGAGAAATGTGAGTGTAGTAGAGACACCTCGGTTTAACCCTTTGGAAAAAGAAGCGTGATTTGTAGTTTGAGGGCGATACGGTGAAAACCACCACGCCTGGCCAGTGCTGGTGGTAGATGTCACATATGTTCGAATTTCTGGTTCTGGGTTTCCTCACGATGTTTTCTTTCACCATTTTGAGAGTGGTGATGAACTAAATAGAGTGGTTCTGTATGGTGTCCGGACGTAAAGAATAGCACCATCCCATATCTTCCCGTGGGTGTCGTAAGAGGCGACTAAGGGACTTACCAGAGAATGGGCAGCAGCGTTCTCTGTGCTTTATAACAACCATACTGCGATCGCCAACCCGCCTGCCAAGCGTGGCGATTATGGTAAAACCCCCCTTCTTGGGGGAGGTCTATGTCCAGCAGTGGACGTCTTTCGGCTGAAATGATGATGATGATGATGATGAACTAAATGACAAAAAGTAATGCTCCTGCTTAGGTACGAACCTACTAACCCAGCACTTACATGTTTGTTTAACTTAAAGCTTTTCTTCCTAGCCCTCTATCCATTACATTACATATCCCCCGCATACAATAACAAAACTCCAATAAAACATCAAAAAAAACGAAAGTATATTATTACTAATGGCGGCAATTTTTACTACATTAGTCGATCGATCTGTAATAATAGAACGCAAGGTGAAAACAATCATAAGTGCGTCGACATATTGATTAATGAGTTAAGTTGACAAGCTATAATAATTGCTACAATCATTGAGTTGGAAGGGTATTCTGGTGTTATCGTGAAAGCTTATAATGTCGTGGCTTTATTAGAGGTCCTTGGTCGAGTTCCGTACAGCAATGGCCTCAATTTAGGGTTTTTACCAATACTGGTGTGGCACCTATCAGTATCTTCCTGCCCTTGTCCCATGTTACTTGGGGTCGGCGCAACACTGTTTTTCTTCCATTCTCCCCTGTCAACCAACACCTTCTCATCTACTCCCTTTTCTTTAATAGCATTCCTTACACAATCCAACTATCGTTTCCTCTCCATCCATCAACATTTATATTCATCACTTTTTTAGTTGCATGTGATTCGTACCTCCTCGTCACATGTCCATACGAAGACAGTCAATTCCCTTTCAACTTTTCTGTAACCGGCGTAACTTTTAAACTTTCTCTAATTATTTATTATTATTATTTGTTTATATTCACACAATGGTAAGTAAAGGAGCTCGTGGCTAAATAATGACAGCCGCTCGGGTCGATCTTTAGGTTAAGCCGCGCTTGCCTAGGTTGGCCTGTGGATGGGTGACCGCCCATTACATACCGAATTTCCTCCGTGCCTCGGAAAGCACGTTAAGCCCGTTGGTCCCGGGTATCATTTGTAGATCTTTGACAGTCGTTAGGTAGTCAGAGGCCCAAAAAGTCTGACAACCAGTCTTACCAAGGGGTATCGTATTACCAAGTACTAACTGGGTTGTGGAGGTCAGATCAGTCGCTCCATGTAAAATACTGGTATTCAGCTGCATCCGGTTAGACTGGAAGCCGACCCCAATAAAGTTGGGAAAAGACTAGGCAGATGATGATGGTAAGTAAATAAATTATAATCTAAACCCCACAAAACCGTAGTAATATACTCGTTCCTTACCTTATCCATTCGTGTCACACCACACATCCACCTCAATATTCTCTGTGCGGCACCTATATTAATGCCTAAATAAAGTAATCTGTTGGTTTTTCAACGCCCAATTCATCGATGAAATTGCAACAGTGCATGAACCTTCAGGAATTTATATACAAAGGGCAAAGAAGGAACATGGATGGGTTTTAGTCAGTAGAGGTCATACCCTCCCTTCCGCTCCGCCCAGAGCGAGGGGGGTCATTTGATGATTGCCCAGCCGAAAAAAAAGGGGTAGTATTTAAACGAGCGAAAATAAATTCAAATAAAAGGTATCAAAAATATTGAAAATGGGCTACTGAATTACTAAGTGAGCGACAAACAGTGGGCGAATACAAATGTTTAAAACAGCTACTGGAAATTACGAATTTGAGTTACTAGTTGTTCAATACAATCAGTGTGATAATTCAAGGACTCTGAAAAAAACCTAAAACAAGGTTATTAACCACTAGATTGTAGATAAGGCGTAGACAAAGCGAAAATGAGCATCAATCTCTCAAAGCGGTCACTCATGTTACCTATTCTCGGTATGCCACCATAAACGAAATACATACTGTATAGTACCTGCGTCTTTCTTCTGCAAAGCAATGTTTATATTGAAGTGGTCGTAAGGTTCATCTAGCAGGCGTAACAAAAGCCTAGTGACATCTAAGAAAGATGTAAAGCCATCGTATAAATTATCTACCGGTATCAGCAGTTTTTGAACTCGATTATAATAATCGAATAGCCTAAATTCCGCCCTAAAATCGTTAAATTCTCCTCAAAATATTCAAATCACGTCGCCTTCAACCTGGAATCTATTTAATCCTTCAGATCTCCTATGTAGATTGACCTAGATGATCTAAGGCTCCAAGACATTGTTACTTAAATGACTGCGCAAAGACGTGCTGGCTATGCGGTCAGCAACAACTTCCATGAATAATCTAACTTGCAGACAACAGTATGGTTCCTCATAAAGGGAATATTGTGTCTTGAAGTTGCTGCAAGGTACAGACTTGCACAGTTACTCTAATTAAAGCCGTTTCCTGGAATTTGAGCGTATCACACGCTGTACCTATGAGACAGGATACCCAAAATGGTAACTACTATTACACTTAACTGCTCCTATAGAGCTTTGACAGAGGTAGTCGAAATGTCTTGTGAATCTAACATAAACGGTGCAAAGGACATCCACGTGCGAACTATTATCGTGATTGATTGATGAAGGCCACTAGTGTAAATATATTTCGACGATAAAAAAAAATCTGCTGCAGCATACAAAAGTGCAATAGCTACACGGTCAAAAACTTTTGAATGGCAATTTTTGGTAAAGCGATGAGTTTTAACACGATGTATAAACATTCACACGCATATTATACATACCCCAACCCTAAAAACATAGTATTCTTTTTTGAGAAGTCGTGTAAAAACAAGCCTTATAAAACATATGAAGACGTTTGGAACTCGATGCTTGGCCGCTAAAAAAAGTTTGACAGTAGTACTTTGTTGAATCCTTTCACATGCAGCTAAAACACAACACGCGGAATTATGAAACCACTTTTCAGTCTCCATTTTAATCGAGACTGGGCTGGTCTATTTTTTGGTAAAAAAAACAGCATTGCCATTCAACTTACTTGTAGACTAGACTTCTGGGCACTATTCATGTTGACAACGATGTGGGATATTTTGTACGCTCTTTAATATTTTTCTTTTTTTAGTAACTGTAGGTTCTTGAATACCAAAAACATTAATCAGCTTTTAGAAATCCATAAAGCTACAGCTACTTCCAAAATTTTCTTCCTAAGACTTTTCCATCCCCCTTAGAAAACACCAGTAATTAATCAGCCCTCTCCCATACATAAAGATCCCCCTCTTTCAGAAACACCTTCATTTAACAGACACGTCGGGAACTATTTAGCACAAATTACACGGCCCCAGGGGAGTCGACTCAATAATTTGGAGTAGCACATCTATCAATTAGAGGCGTCTCGTTGAGCTATTAAAATGAGTTGTCGAGTTAGTTGTGGGGAAGTAAGATGCTGCTTCAGTTTAGTATGTAGTGGATATTGTTGGGGAAGTATGTTTGCAGAATCTTGTATATAGGGAACTGGTATTTACTTACCGATACCTGGTACTTGTATGGAACCAACTCTGAAATCGCACAGAACAATCGTACGTGATTGGTTAAACTTTCTGCGTGTCAGAATAGACAAATATACCTTGTTCTTTTTCTAGCATTCAACATTGGAGTGGTAAACTCAACAAAAGTACACCAATCACTAATCACCTCAAACATAAACACATAACATATTCCTCGAAATAACAGAGAAAAGGTCTGGCTATTCTCTGTTATTTGTTTTGAAGGCCAGAGCCTTCCAGTACTTACCAAGTCATCATGATCAACATCTGCCGGGCCTTTTCCCAACTATGTTGAGGTTGGTTTCAAGTCCAGCCGATGTAGCTGAACATAAATAGAGCGACTGTCTATCTGACCTGGAGGTGAACAACCCAGTTCTGAGCGACTCAGTACCCTTTGTTAAACAGTACTTACCACCTAACAAAAATAAATAAAACACCACACATCATTTTAGAAGCCCACAGTAAAACGCCGGCACTTATTCGCGAGCAGTTTGGCAGACAATGAAAACGTATGCTGACGCTACCTGCTACAGCAAACACGGCATGACTTTGTAAGCGCATAATATAATGTTACACTTTTATTTACAACTAATTCATGTTCAAGACTATGAGAGCTAAAAGCATTTGATGTGCCTTTATATTATGCACGTCTAGGGCTTGTCATCTGATCTTGGATTAAAAATAGACGTTGGAAACGAAAGCCAATATTTTAAGTGACGTGTAGTAGGTACTTAGAAAACAAATTTGATTTTGTTAGCTAAATATACTAATGTTAAGAGCCACTTTCTCCAAACTACTAAGTTATTAAATGTGATGTTAGGCATTTTGACGGACTTCTTCAGTGCATCAAAATTAATTACCAACAGAGTAACAGAGTACGAATTAGATTTTTTAGTAATCTTAGTGGTCTACAACGGCTCTTAGCTCTTTAAGCTAAGCCTTTTGTTAACACCGTGTTTTATTATCGAACGCAAATAAATTAATATAATGGCGAAATTGTGTAATAGGATTTTAGTTTTTGTGATCGGTTGAAAATGGTTAAAGTGCATTAAAGAGCTTAAGAATCTAAAAGAGTGATAACAAAGACCATACATTATCATACCACTCTTGTACATGAAGTTTAAATAAATAAATAAATAATATAATATAATATATAATATAATATTCCACAACTATCACACAACGCCGTCTAGTCTCAAGCTAAGCAGAGCTTGTGTTATGAGTACTAGACAACTGATAAACATACTTATATATTTCTAAATAAATAAAATACATTGAAAACTTGGTCATATACTTGCTCATTTATTCATCGAACGTACGGGTGAAAGAAAGAAAGAAAATACATTTATTTGGCACATGCCACAAGTGCACACAGTATAAAAAATAATAAACAAAAAATTAAAAAAACTTAAATCTAAACAAAAAAATTAAATAGTGTGACACTGTGTGCCTCACGCCTGCGCTAAATAGGCCCAGTTCAGCAAAATGCCGGACAACTAGTGCCCGACGCTGGTTTTCAACTGGACCTAAATTAGTGGGGTGATAGGGTAAAAAGAAATTGGGTAACACCATACTGTCGCCGCACCAAAAGCCAATCGGAAACCGAAGCCTTTGAAAGCCCAGACAAATAAATTCAAATCCAGACAACCCATTCGCTGCCACATCCTTTACGACAAAAATAAATACCCACTTTCGAAAATTACATAAAAATTGAACAAAAAATTAAAGCAGCTAGCTAAGAGGCATCAAATCCCGGGCCTCGGGAATGAGCAGAAATCCCGGGATTGTCGCGGGAAAATATATTTTTATTAAATAACTTCCCACCCGCAGATGGGCGAGGCTTGGCGTTAACTTTTTAAATCGATTCGACATTGGCACTGTTAACATACAGCCTTGTTTGACGTTCTTTATTATCATACCACCTTTTTTTAATTGTTTGAGTTTTATTATTGGTAGCTGTTACTTTTTAGATAAGTTTATTTTAGACAGTGCCTGTGGCCCCGTACGCGTGAACCACTTTTTAATTTTCCGGGATAAAAGTTTTGTGTGTCCTTCTGCAGGATAGGTTACATTTTCTATTGTTATAAAATATCTGAAATGAATGAAGGACTCTTCAACTTTTCGTTTATTTTTTTAAAGAATTAAAATACTTTAATTCCAGAACAACTTCTTGCGTTTTCTACCTGTATATCTATAATGTATCCTATAAATTAACCTCAAAACATAATCCTTATGCTACAAAGCACATTGAGGTTGGTTTTCAGTCTAACCAGATGCAACCACATCTGAATTCAGGTTTGGTACCTACATACCATATTCGAAGCCACACATCAAGTTATGCAATGCAAGGAAGAGCTCGTGGCTAAATAACAACGGCTAGAGTTGATCTTCAGGTTAAGCTGCGCTTGCCGTGAATGGGTGACCACCCATTTCATACCGAGTTTCCTCCGTGCCTCGGAAAGCACGTTAAGCCGTTGGTCCTGGTTGTCATTTATAGGTCTTTGACAGTCGTTACAGGTAGTCAGTGGCCCGAAAGTCTGACAACCAGTAACCTGTCTAGGGGTATCGTATTACCCAGTACTAACTGGGTTGTGGAGGTCAGATAGGCAGTCGCTCCATGTAAAATACTCTGCAATAAATAATAAATATTCAGCTGAATTCGGTAACACTGGGAGCCGACCCCAACATAGTTGGGTAAAAGGTAATAAGTACTGAAATAAATTAAACCATCACGGTAAAATAAAAGGTTGCAAATTACAATGATGGAGCGTTGAACTTGTAACTGAACATAACAATAATATGTTTCATAGCTTATTTGATATTTTGATAGTAGTTATTACAAGTAATGTAAGTGTTTTAGTTGAATGTCTCGTTGGTCTAGTGTCGCAATCACGACTGAGCATGAGGTCCTGGGTTCGATTCCCGGGTCGGTCAAGGTGTTATTGGGTTTTTCTCAGTAGCAGCTACGGAGCCTGGATTTGTGCCCGATTGATGACAAAATTCTCGCCCCCTATTACATGGGACTTAAACATAACTGGCGAATTGTGGGTGTACTATTAGATAAACCTCTGACTTACCCTTCGGGGATTAAAGGCGTGATGTTATGTTATGTAAAGTGTTTTTCTAACGAAGTAAAAACTTCATCGTAATTATTAAAACCTTAGTTAAGTAGATGGTTTATCGATGCATAAACCTAAATTATCAATTTATTTGTAAATGGTACTTTGTTTATATTAATTATCAATATTATATATTATTCATTTGTAAATACAAAGTCTGTATCCAATATAAAATTAAATGCAGTTGTTTAACGTGCACAATAATAAAATTTAACAGATTGGAGCGGTCCCGACCTCGTTACGTTGGTGTATATCAGATAATTGAATTACTGTATTCCATTATTTTTTACTTTATATTGGTAATATTCTGATCTACTTTCAATAACAGAGGAGGCATATTTTTCAATCTTAAGTTTTAAAATAGCCGTTGAACTCTTTTCGAAAATGCTCGTCAAGGTAAATACAAACACGAAGCGTTTCGTATTTCTTCAACGATTATTGTAGCAGAATTAAAATAAAGATTTTCGGTAACATCTACCAGTGCAATACATTGTTAACTTTTGCATCACAAAATGTCACTTTGTCTAAGCTGTCAGTTCATTATGAAGTAAAATAAATATGCATAAGTATCTTACAGTAAATTTTTACTATATATAATAAAACTGTGAAAGCGATCCGCATCATACGCGAGAGACATCATCATTTCAGCCGAAAGACGTCCACTACTGGACATAGGCTTCCCCCAAGTACCACACTGACCAGTCCCGTGCGTCTCGCAGCGACGCACGTACAATTCAGAGACATCATTGTTTTGAAATATTAAAACTGACAGCTCTTGAACGTGGTTTAGTAGTGCTGTTCGCGTTGTACAGGTTGTTATACAGTGGCGATTTAGTCACCTGTATCCTTCAAGGAGTCTAACCGTCACATTAAACAACTTTCCCAAAAAGTTCGATTCTGAAACATTTCTCCGACATTCGTTTCGCCGTTGATCGGTTCACCGACAGAACGATTCACTTTTAATTTTTTCTCCGACAGAACTTTTCAATGACGAACGATTCGCCGACAGAACGATTCACTTTTGAAAATTACATCGACAGAACCTTTCACCGGCGAGCGATTTGCCGACACAACTGTTCATCTGCTCCTGGGTTATAAAATATAGGTATTCGACATGTAGACCTGTTTCCGTTTGTTGTTTTCACCTGAATCAAGTTGTGAAGACGAAACTTAAAGTTTTATGCAAAACTTGAACAAAACTAACCAAAAAAGTAACAAAAACGTATTTGCTTCAACGTCAATACATGTATCATACATACATGTAGACCTGTTTCCGTTTATTGTTTTAAAGAAACACACAAATACACACAAAATAAAATCAATAATACAATATAATACTAATACATAAAATTAAACTTTGCACTCATAGTCATTCCGAAGGATTTTATAATTTCCGGCTAGCTTATCATTTAATTGCGTATAATTCTAAATTAAATGCACAATGCAGGCTAGTATTATTGAGGTAATGATAGACATACATACTTGATATTAATTACCATAACATGTATGATACATGTATTGACGTTGAAGCAAATACGTTTTTGTCACTTTTTTGGTTAGTTTTGTTCAAGTTTTGCATAAAACTTTAAGTTTCGTCTTCACAACTTGATTCAGGTGTAAACAACAAACGGAAACAGGTCTACATGTCGAATACCTATGTTTTATAACCCAGGAGCAGATGAACAGTTGTGTCGGCAAATCGCTCGCCGGTGAAAGGTTCTGTCGATGTAATTTTCAAAAGTGAATCGTTCTGTCGGCGAATCGTTCGTCATTGAAAAGTTCTGTCGGAGAAAAAATGAAAAGTGAATCGTTCTGTCGGTGAACCGATCAACGGCGAAACGAATGTCGGAGAAATGTTTCAGAATCAAAAAGTTCATATCTAATTAAAATATTAGCTTTTCAGTTTCTTTGGGTAAGTTGTTCAGTGTGACGAAAAATGTATTAATATTAATGAAATTCGCCCTTAAAGAGCTAATTCCCGATAATAATAAGACCCGTTTAAAAAAAGTCCGATGTACATAATAGCTAATAATCTAGCGTCCTCATGATCCCGCAGTTAACGGCCGCAGGGAGCCGGTTATTGTGATGCAAAAACAGGTCAAGTTCAAGGCGTTTGTTCTATTTCCAGGCTCTGTTGTAACAAAGTGGAAAATTTTACTTTAACATAACATTACGCTTGTAATCCCTGAAGGGTTAGGCAGAGGTGTACCTATGGTATAAACACATTTCGCTGGGTTTGTGTAGGTCCCTTTTTAAAAGGGGCTAACCTATTGCCATCAACCTGGCACAAGCCCAAACTCTAGGTTATTACTGAGAAATTCAAGATAGGAAAACTCAATAACACTTTGCCCGACCTGCTCCCGTAGCATGACCACCGGAGACAAGGATTTCTTTGACGGAAGAATCGACAAAATGACAGATTGTGACAGATTTCTTTGCACTATCTGTAATTTTGTCGATTCCTCCGTCAAAGAAATCCTTGTCTACGGTGGTCATGCTACGGGGGCTGGGAATCGAAGCCAAGAGCTCATGGTCAGCAGTATTAACCCTTGTGACTAGGCTAACGAGGCAGAGAAAATGAATTAAATAGGTAATCATTATAAAATATAGATACATTTCACCCCAATTTGTAATAGGATGCCTCTGGGTATAAAAGTGTGTAAAAACTGTTACGCCTTTTTAAATCTAGTATAAATATTTTCTTTTATATTAGGTTTTTCCACTAAACATTTCTCCGTGGGCAGTAGCCTAGACGTATCCCTGTTAATAGCAATGCGTTTTTGCTTAAACGTCATCATCTGCCTAGCCTTTTCCCAACTATGTTAGGGTCGGCTTCCAGTCTAACCGGATGCAGCTGAATACCAGTATTTTACATGGAACGACTGCCTATCTGACATTCACAACCCAGTTAATACTAGGTTGTCAGACTTTTTGTGACCTGTAACAACTGTCAAAGATCTACAAATGACAGCCGGAGGAACGCCGACACGGAGGAAACTCGGTATGTAATGGGCGGTCACCCATCCACAGACCAACCTAGGCAAGCACGGCTTAACCTAAAGATCGGCCCGAGCGGCTGTTATTATTTAGCTACATGTGGGTGGTACACGACGCCTACGTTTCATTCATTCGGGGAATAAATATAAACACTGTGTTAACTTCTTCAATTAAGGTACTATTTTAAACTTCTATAGAAAAAAACTCTACTTACGTATCAAATTGTTACGTAACCCTAATACAAAAAGATTTCCATCTCATAAACGCCCTTTATCAACCATCAAAAATACGTTGCACCATTTTAGAAGTAAAATAAAACTGACAGGCTGTTTATAAAGCAATATATTCCACATGCCCAATTTACTTTTCTAAAACAACTAAAATTGAACCCTATTTCCTTAAAATAAGGTTGTAAATGTGCGTGGCTCAGTGTAAATAATATAAGTGCCATTGGCTCATTAGCTAACGACATTTCTTGCGTTTGATCGAAAAGAAAGATAGACCACTGCGTAAAGGGACTCTTTACTACTTCCGATACGATCCGTCGATACGATCAGAAAATTACGGGAACCGACTGTAGTACTGTGTATAGTACACAATACAAGGCCTAGTGCGAGATTCTTGCTCATTCTTCTCCATAAGGTGCACGCTTTGGAATAAGCAAGTACAATCCTTTCACAGTTATTATGCCTGCGGCAGGACTGTGGCTACTAGCTACATAACTTGTTTTTGAATATAAAAGTGCCTGTAACGCGTCTATTTGAAATAAATGCTCTGAGTTGAGTGCGCCGCGCAGAGAGGCGGTGAGCTCCGCTCGTCCGCGCGGTCGGGCGGTGTACGTGTGTTTGCTACTGCCGATCGCAACATCGATGCTGCCGAGTGCGATAGCATTTCCGCACTTTTTCTCGTTCTAGTAAATGATGGCTCTGAGCGAAAGACAAGGATAGGAGCATGAAAAAGTGCGATTCCGTGCAAGCGTGAGATGAGGTTCAACCCTTAGGCATCCTCGGAATTCATACAAGCCTATTGCTAAGCTCAATTCTTTGATACTGTTTGATAAATATGATAATTGACCGAGTTCATTTGCGGGTAAAATAAGGGCACTTTAAATCTGTAATGTGTTAAATGAGGCAGAATATTATATGGAACATCTGATGCTTAATGAACCGATAATTTAATGGATGGGAAGGTGGCATACGTTTTCCTGCGTGCGTGCCACAGTTATGTGTGTAAGTAAGCCTTTATGACGTACAGGCGTCCTGAATTTTCAAGGTCAATTAAAATTAGCTAGTGAAACTCCGCAGACGTGATAAAAATCGATAGATATCGATTCCTATCACGATATAAGCAAAAAGATAACATTTTTTTTTTATTCATCGTCTGCCTAGCCTTTTCACAAGTATGTTGTGGTCGGCTTCCAGTCAACCGATGCAGCTGAATACCAGTATTTTACATGGAACGACTGCCTATCTGACCTCCACAACACAGTTAGTGCCGTTACAAAAAAAAGGGATACTATAAGCTGTTTCAAAAATTGTAAAATCTAAAAAAAATCTGTTTTGAGGTCTGCCATACTTAAATTATAGTTAAACTTATACTGTCACTTACTGGGTGTATTTTGTTCATAATAACATCGGGAGCTCAAAATTATGAACAAACACGGAAATGTAAACACATCTCGCGTCGTACTACAAAACTATATCGTATAGTGTAAAAGAGACCTTTCCTAACGAACATGTCGTATTAACAAGCCCAAAAACTGATTGTAACTTGTTAAAACGTGTGTAATAAATTGTTTTAGACGTGACATCTGCCTATCTTTGGCCTCAGCTATTTCATTAGCCTATCGGGGAATGTGACACATTTATAACGAACTTATGCACTCCTTGTACCCATAACATATACAGTTTATGGCTTAGTAAACCAGAACTGGAAGATAGATTTGGTTGCGTAAAAGAAAAGAGTTTTTTGTTTTTTTTTACACTTAGATTATATTAGGGCCAGCGCGCAGCGCAGACAGCAGTAGATGCTTAGGTAGTTTTCATTGATTTTGCATAAGCATAGCATAATCATATAATGTAGTGGGACACAGGCCTCCCCTCGATGAGAGGAAATGGGCTGTAAACTTCTACGTGGGCCCAGTCTTGGTTGGTAGTATAGTCTACCAACCAGGACTGGGTGAACGGTGAAGGAAAAATTGAGAGGACCTCCTAGGGCTATCCCTAGGGGTACCCTATCCATTTGAATAAAATTTTAAGATCTAACTTGGCATACTTTTGTTTATCCTAGTTATATTTTAATAATAATGTTATTTACGCATAACAGACAAGACTACGTGGAGTCGGTTTTGCAGCGATTTGTTTGTCACTAACTTTGTAGCACAACATATTAATTTTTAAAACAATTCTTTAATTTTAATTTAGGGTTAAAAATAAAATTTTACCAAAAATTGTCGTTATGCCTAGTAACATCATCATCATCATCATCATCAGTCTATAGCAGTCCACTGCTGGACCTAGGCCTCCTCAATCACACGCCACTGAACTCGATTCTCAGCAACTCTCATCCAGTTACTCTGCGAAGATCGTTCACTCCACCGAGCCTGAGGGCGTCCCACCTTACGTTTGCCGATTCGCGGTCTCCACTCAAGAACACGCCTACCCCAACGGTCATCGGTTCTACGGCTAATATGACCGGCCCATTGCCACTTCAGCTTACTTATTCTGTGAGCTATGTCGACAACTCTGGTTCTCTGTCGGATCACCTCGTTTCGGATGCGATCCCTCAGAGAGTAGTAACATTTATTGAATTAAATTCATGCCAAAACAAATTAGACTTCAAGATAATTATGCCAACATAAACTGTATGCCAAAAAAAATATGGCAAAGTATCTTTATGGCAAAACAATTTAAACCAAAATAGTTAAGCCAAACTATATTAGGAAAAAGAATATATGCGAAAAGAAGGGATCCCATCCCTAGGAGGTCCTCGCAATTTATTCCTACACTAAAAGCAATGGTGATGAAATTAATTACACAAATATCATTCACTTATTAACTTAAAACACAACCGAAATAGAGTTGAAAATAGCCTGTCCTGTGTAAACTTAGGTAGAAAAAGAAGATAATCTTATGAAGAAAACAGCTTACCGACTTACTTCACCATGTCTTTGTGAAGTCTGAGACTTTTTTTCCTTAAGTGGAAACCATTTTATTTTCCAATTTGTCTCTTAAACCTTAATTTACAAGTTAATGTGAGAAAGAGCAACAAAGACTAGTGTCACTTATCAAGTGTTTGTCTAGCGGAAGTTGTGGGTACTCGTGACACTCAATTGAGGGAAACAAGTTGCTTAATTCACAGATTACTTACTTAAATGAACAATGCACTTCTTACAATTTGTGACAAGTGCACGCACACATTGCCATCGCTTGTTGACATGAAAGATAAAGGGGAATAGCGGGGATTTTGGGAAAATACTACACATTTGTATGTCTGATTCTTCACCAATAAAAAAATAGTTTTTTTTTTATACTAAGTGGGCTTACTCTTGACCTCAATCTAGCCCTGAGGACAGATATGAGGTCGATGATGGAACGAGCTAACCCAAAAGAAGCCTATTAACTCGCGATTTAAATAGATTGGGGTCATATGAACTTGGGAACACCGACGCAGGCAGGGAATTCCACTCCTTGGCTGTGCTTATACTTAGCTAAATGTGTTAAAACTATAATGAAAAAAAAAATTAAGTGAACTTACTTCATAGGGCGAGAATTTTGCCAATGAAACTAAAAGCGATTAGGTCATTCAAACCTCGTTTAAGACGTCAATTTTCCATAACAAGGATTCTGACAACTCTTGAATGTGTTTTGGATGCAAACGCGCTCACGTTTAGAATAGAAAAGAATAATTTATTTATGTAAAAACAGTTATAAATAGGGTTGTAAACTTACATGTTATAGGGTTGTGAACTTACATGTTTCGCCATAGAATGGCAGACAAATATTGCAACATAACAATAACACAACACAACACAATAAAATTTTAATAAGAAACGAGAATTTGTTAAAAATATTAATATTATAATTTGTCTGGGTAATAAGAATAACACTTACCATTTAGGATTCGCATCTATTCGAAATTTAAAAAATATATATCATTTTATAAATAAATTCTTTTTAAAGTTCTCTCATAGTTCAATTTCACTGATGAAATCCAAGCTTAAAGCCATAAAGTTTCCACAGAATTTTTAAAATAACTAAAAAACTCCAAATGATCTACTAAATTAAAAAAGCCCAATCTTCAAAATTAATTGTTTGTTTAAAAACACAAACGTTAATGTGTTTACAGAATTTGTATCAACATTAATGACTGTGGAAGGGCCCATTCTATCACGACTCAGCCATTAGGGGCCCTGACAATAACAGCACAGATTATAGCCACGAATTTATTATTATTACTAATATAAACACACCTTTGTGCGTGTCTGTCTGTTTAGTTTGACAGTTATTTTGTTTGTTTTAGTTTTTAATGGAGTTTCATTTTTTTTTTCGTTACCCGTTTTTTATAGAGAGTGAAATATTGGGTGAGTCTAATCCCTTTAAGATAAACATTATTCGTTACTGTCTTAAAATAATTTAGTATTCGTATTTTCTGTATATGTTACATCATACATTCATGCCACGGCTTAAAGAAACGATGATTCCCAATGTCCACCACCGTCTTGTCCACTTTTTTAAATTGTGTCGATATCCACCAGCTGGTGGACCACCCGATGGTGAACATCGGGAACCATCGCTTTTTTAAGCTGTGGCATAAAAATTTACACCATACTTACATATGTATGGTGTAAATTTTACAGAAAATACGAACAATACATCGAGAATCATCGTAAATAACAATTAGGTACAGAATCTCTCAAGATCAAAAAACCATGCCAATTAATTTGGTCTCTCAACAAAACGCATAAATAAAAAACCAACTAATCCTTAAAACTTTTAAAAGAATTTGACGTGACTCCCAAATTGAACAAGCTTCGTTAACACAACACAATGCATATTCAAACATCTACCAACCTCCATACAAAGTCCCCCAGACCAGACCAGACATAATAGCTTTTAATTTCCAAATTGGAAAAACGCTCAATTAACAGCTCCTGAAAAAAAAACAAAAATCTGAAGAGTGAGGGCGAGGGGAAGCTGGGCCACTTGATTACATAGACAGAAAAGATTTAGCATTAATTAGTCCGAAGCTCGTTAACCGAACAAACTCAGATTGCCGAGAGCACAACCATTCCTCCCGAAACTCAACTAAAGTTACCGTTAAATAAAAATAATTTCACCCGAAATTATTGTTCTTGTTAAATATACTTGGACGAAATTATCGTAATTGTTCGTTTTGAGTTCTGTAATTAAGCTCGGATCATAAAAACTAATTGGTTGAAGGTGTTGATTACTGTAAAGAGTCCTGTAAAGCGGTCTAATACACGCTAGTTTTTGTTTCTGATAACAGTCATGTAGTTGTTTCATTTTAAATGTTTTCTGTTTGTAAGTCATGCATATTCAAAACGAACTACAAAGGTAACATTACAATTATACCATCCCGTTTTAATTCTAGCACAGAACTAGCAATAAGAGCTTAGTGGCTACGTCCCAACTTAAAATAATAAACGTTTGTTTAGACGTAGCCCGTAAACAGTTTATACAACATTAGTTTTAGTATATGCAAAACCTGAAACACGTGTCTCTTGAAAAATCTCAAATTTATAAGCTTGTTCTGTTACGTAGTTGTCCTCACAAAAACGTGGTCACCGCGCAGCGCCCGCCTCCAGCAACGTCTTGAGCTCATTGATAATAATAATTTGGCAGTAAGTACCTAAATTGTTGCGATAGGTACTTAAAGTCGCTCGGTGTCCAACTTTTAACTTTTTTAAATATTTTTGGGAAAAAATATAAAAAAGTATAAAATATTTAGTTACTTATTCTGAACAAACTATATTCAGGTTTCGCATATTCTAAAAATAATGTAGTATATCTACCATATGAACGCTCCCTATGTTAACTCCACTTGTATCATCAAGATCATTATTATATCAGCTGAAAGACATCCACGTCTGGACATAGCCCTTCCCTAAGTTACCAAACCGACTGATTCCGTACTTCTCAAATCTACTTTTTATTCCTACAACTTCCTTCGCCCGCGTGAAATTATACAAAGTATATACTTTCCTATTTCAATCTGATTTTTTTTTAAATAAGAAAAGCAAAACAATTAAAACCTTTTAAAGGTTTTAATTGTTTTACTCCTTAAAACATCATCTGCCAGTAAAAGTCTCGTCCAAATCGGTCCACCCGTTTCGTAAATTAGCCGGAATAGGCAGACAGACAAAAATTAAAAAAAAGGTATCTTTTTTTTATTTTTTAAAGTACCGTATATACTTTCATATGCATTCAGTAAAAAACTGTTATTTTGAAATTACAAAAAGACACTTCAAATGAGAAACAGCAGCACGTTTTAACATAAAGCTTACAACTACACAATATAAGTTTATGGTCACTAATACTATGATTAACACTAAAAACGTGATATTTTCCATGTATCCTATTAGTTTATCAGTGATCATGATGCTTGCATCAGTGCCGAAATATCGGGAATTCAAAATAAATAGTAAACACGGAAAATATTCCGTATTTAGTGTTAATGCTAGTATCACACACAACTCTACTAAAATAATCGCTTAAGGCACATCTATCTATACAACAAACGGACACACACAACACTAAACACAAGCTCATACGTATCAATCACAGCACAATCCACCACGATCCAATACCCATACGTCCAGCGGTTTATTCTAGCAAATTTTGACATAAGCCTGTATTCAACCGCCCGGCCGGTATCTGACCACCTAGGTTTAGATCTTCCAGGTCATTGGCGCGAATGCCCTACATTTGACCGCCTGCATAACTGTGCTTCGCGAAATATTTGAATGGTCAGACGGTTTGGGTGAGTGAAATGTTTAGATTCTCGGTTCAACAGTTTTGTATGTGAAAGCACTTTTTCAGATTCTTTGTACTTCATGTTTTTTATCGCCTGTCGTCATTTTTTTGCATGGCAAGCCACGCCGTTTTCCCGTATGCACATCAAACTACCCGAAACTGTAAAATTTTCCCAATCAACCTTGAACCTAATGCTGTAACGATAAAGTTTAAGATCTATTAAAGAAATTTTACAGATTCTAGTAGCTTTACAAACTCAAAGCATTTATTTTTGAAGGTCAAAACAAAAAGATGAAACTACCGGCCCAGGCACAAGGAATAATACTTGTGAACGTACTGTAGTTACGGATTCCATAGCGTAGATCTTTGTGGAAAAGAATCGGCCAGAAACTCCATGGACACTCTTATATTTTACATGACCTACACCCATATTTGGCCGGTTATGTTTAAGTGCCAAGGTGTGATTGGTGCTATTGCTGGGAATAAAGGAAGATTTCCATTAAACGGCTCGCATGTGACGTATTTAAAGTCTATACTATCAGTCTGACAGCCAGTCTTACCAAGGCGTATCGTATTACTCAGTACTAACTGGGTTATGGAGGTCAGATAGGCAGTCGCTCCATGTAAAATACTGGTATTCAGCTGCATCCGGTTAGAATGGAAGCCGACCCCAACATAGTTGGGAAAAGGCTAGGCAGATGATGATGATGATTATGAAGCCGCGCACAGCAGCTTGACCGCGGGATTCTTACACGACACGCGATCGTAGCCGAAAGTATGTGTTCGCATTTCGTCGTATCCGAGACGGTAGGGATAAAACTATTTGACTAGGCGCAGAAACGAAAACGTTCGCAAGCGATAGTACGGAGCCGATCGTATGCGTCGACATCCTGCTGGACGTTAGCGGCTGTCGCGGCATCCGTTTGTATCCTTTCCGATACGATGCGATGCGAGCCGTTTGGTGGAAATCATCCTTAACTGTAACACGTTTTTGTCGTTAATTGTCGGTTTGAATGTAATATCTTCAATTTTAAGCTGAATAGATACATAAGGAACCAACTAAACTAAGTTACGTAATACTCAACCTAGGTCTTATGCAATATTAATGTTAGGTTGCATTTCATCATTTCCAACATTAAGTTTCAAAGCAGAAATTAAACACATCTACAGCATTTAAACCGACCAATAAACTCAATCATCTTTCTCATCAAAGGTTTCACGTTAATATGAAAAGCTCAGCACATGAAAGCAGGCGATAGTTGAACTGCATGCAGTGACAGCAAAGATTCAACGTCAATTAGTACTAGCTCGTTAACGATGCAAACAGACGGGTGACGATTTAGGATCCACGCGACGGATACGACACGATAAATAAAAGTGTCACAAGCATTTGATAGGATCTTATTAACCTATTTCGAAAGTACGAATTTTATTTGCAACTATCTGTTGCTGTGCTACCTTCGTCCGCGTGGTATTATTATGAAAATACTATTTTCCCCGTTATTGAAACATTTTTCATTGATGCTCCACTCCTGTTGGTCGTAGTTTTATATTAAATAGCCAATAAGCCTTTCTAGATAAATGGGCTATCCGGCACTAAAATATTATTCCAATTCGAACCATATACATAGATTGACTGCTTCCTTGGTCTAGTGGCCGCAATCGCGAATGCTGAGCATAAGGTCCTGGGTTCGATTCCTGGGTCGGGCAAATTGTTATTATGTTTTTCAATCAGGAATTTATCAGTAGCAGCCACGGAGTCTGGATTTGAGCCCAGTTGATGGCAATAGGCTCGCCCCCTATTATATGGAACTTAAACATAACTGGCGTAATGTGGGTGTACTCTTAGGAAGGTACCTCAACCCTAAACCCTGATTACAGGCATGATGTTATGTTACGAATTAATTTATTTAACTTTATGACCATCAACCTATTTAATAAAACCTGGTGACGAGTCATCAAATCGACACTTTTACAACTTTCTTTTATAATCTTCTACTTTATACCTGGAACGATTAAACACTATTAAAGCTCCTTGGCTTTATAAAACAGCAGTTGTCGATGTCAATTAGGGCGCGGGTCGTGTCCGGAACGTCCTCGTCTGCAATAAACAAAGAGATAGTTAAAGAGCTAAGTAATCATTAAGCACTTTCTTTAGTTGTCACATTTTAACTTGTTGAACCAACGATATTGAAATTGTGTAGGTATATGAAGCCAGGGAGAGAGCAGCGGTGGCCCAGTGGTGGCGTCCCCGACTTACTGACAGTAAGTCTCGCGGGTTCGAACCCAGGCAGGCGCATTACTTTATGTAATTTATTTTATCACCACTGCTCTCAAAACGGTGATGGAAAACATCGTGAGGAAATCGGCATGTCCTAGAACCACAAATTCGAAGACATGTGACATCTAGCAACCCACACTGGGCCCGCGTGGTGGATTATCAAGAGAATTATTTTCTTTGATAAAATTATCATGATAATTGTCGGTCGATAACTTGATCTCTTTTTTTTGACTGTCAAGTTTTTACTTTTTAATGTAATTAATTTCTAAAACATGATGTAATGAAAGACATTCATAATTACTAATTGTTCTTTTTTATTTATATTTTGACACAAATGTACAAAACATTCTGTTTGTTAAATAAATAAAAACAAAGTTTGAACTTTGAGGTCGATTTTTTAAAGTTGACACACTAACAACACGTTTGGGTACGCGTCGAAACATGCTTGTATGTTATTTTTTTTCATGTAGATAAAAAATAACAGGCATAATTATCACTTCGAACCCTGCTTAACGTTACAATTACTTAAATACCATTTATTTATATTATATTATTATATTACAGCCTTCGTAATTACTGAAAAAAACATTTATAAAAACTTACTCTCAACATACAAACATAATAAAAGCTTGTTTATTCAAAAGTGCATAAACATTGCTAAAGACCTCTTCATTTAAATGCCAAAAAGCTGTACAAAATATGTATTTTGAAAAGAGGCCTATTCATAAAATTATTTTCATAAATCTTTTGTTAGTCTTTTATGGTTTCCTTTATGAATATGGGGATAATGCAAGGTAAGTGAATGGGAAAAATATATTCGGTGCTGTTATCATTTTTTTGGACTTTTTTAGAGCTATTGAGGGAGTAATCATTACCAGCCATCTTTTAGTAATGCAAAGATTTTAATCTCAACATAACTAAGATTCACATTGATATAAATAGTAAATATATACCTTTATTGAAAACCAACATGAAAATGGAAATAAAAAAAGTAATTCATATTCATTCCATAATGTATTCAAGATATTAGAAAAGGCCTAAAGTTAAGTACAAATCGTAGGCACAGCCATTACATACATAACATCACGCCTGTAATCCCAGAAGGGTTAGGCAGAGGTATGACATGACATATAACATAGCTGGCGAAATTTGGTTGCACTATTACCTAATAGTGCAACCAAATTTCGCCAGTCATGTTAAGTCCCCTGTAATAGGGGGCGAGCCTATTATCAATTGCCATCAGCCGGCGACAAATCCAGACTCCGTGGCTGCTACGGAGAAATCTCTGACGGAAAAATCCAATGACAATTTACCCGACCCGGGCATCGAACCCAGGACCTCATGCTCAGCAGTCGCAATTGCAACCACTAGACCTAAAATATACAACATTATTTTGAGTATATGCGAAACCTGAATATAGTTTGTTTAGAATAAGTAACTGAATCGATTCTAATAATTTTTAAACCATGTTATATTTTTCCCAAAAATATTTAAAAAAGTTAAAAGTTTGACACCGAGTGACTTTAAGTACCTATCGAAATAATTTAGGTACCTACTGCCAAATTATTATTATCAATGACCTCAAGACGTCGCTGGAGGCGCGCGCTGCGTGGTGACCACGATTTTGTGCGGACAACTAGGTAGCAGAACAAGCTTATAACTTTGTGATTTTTCATGATACAGTTTTGAAATTTTGTACATAGATTCTTTACATAAAAATACTAGGACACGTGTATCAGGTTTCGCATATACTAAAACTAATGTTGTAGAAAGAGTTTTCAGAGCTCGATATGATACCCCATGTCGAGGCTTACAGGCGTGCCAATCCTAATTCAGTTTCATCTTCAACAAAAAAAAAACTTTTCTAACAGAAAAATCCAATTAAAATCTTTTATCTAGCCTAGATTTACATTTCGAAACCGAACTAGAGCAACGACGATTTAATTCATAATAAAGAACAGAATCCTATTATAATAAGGTTGAATTTTACGAAAATATCTGAACACGATCAGCACGTCTAAACCAAGTTCAAAAGCTGTCAATGTCAATATTATTTCATTGCAACAGTGAAAGCTTTCAAACGCAGTTTAGAGTTGCTGATCGCGGTCAATTTCCTTTGTGAAATACGGTCTGAGTATAATGATGCCACTAATAGCTCACTCTCTATGAGCGACAGTGGACCGTATGTCACCACGTGGACCACAGCCCACGGCTAAGATAAGTGGTACACTCAAATAAAAAATAAAATTTCAAACCCCTCGGCAAACGTGTGATAAATATAGCTCTATATATGATGTATCGATATCTGTCAGCCAACCCTGCCCCCGCCCCACCTCGGCATCAATCGTAAAAGCCAAACAATACCTGATAAAAGCCGTCATATCAACGTGAGACGTTTGATATTGTGGTGCAAGGGATAAGCGGAAGCGGGGAACGAGATTTCCTCGTGAAATGTCAATGAGGCCTTTGAGCTTTAAAATAAGATTCAAACTGAAATAGTATCTTTAAGCAGGACCTCCGATGTGTAATATCTTCGTACTAGTGCAATGATCTGCAAATACAGCGCGATGATGAGAAGGAGACAACACATTGTTATTTCCATCCCACAGTTAAACTCTGTAAGAGTTCATTTAAATTATTTATTTATTAGACTTCCTCGTTAGTCTAGAGGTCGCAAGCGTGACTGCTGAGCATGAGATCCTGGGTTCGATTCTCGGCTCGGCCAAAGGGTTTTTCCGTCAGGAATTCCTTAATAGCAACCTAACCTAGCCCTTCGGGGATTACAAGGCGTGATATTATTTTATTTATTTATTTTTAGCCCGTTTCTGCCACTGGTGGGCAGAAACCCATCCTTACTCCTTTCTAATCCTCTAACTTTAGTTAGTGTGCACCAAACCTATCTAACGACGTGTATATTCACGTTGCCACACCAATTTTCTAAGCGTGATCGTTTCATTCGCTTCCCTCCTACATCTTAAACCACAATATTGCTTTGTATAAGTAAAATTCGATTGGCATGCCTCAGCCGCTTTCTGCTGTCATTCCGAATTTCAGCGAATGTCATCGTTAAGGGTTGCGAACAATAAAGGGCTGTATAAGGGCCAACAGTTTATTCCTATTTACAGAGATGAGTGGGTACAAATTCATACCTCCCATATTTCTATTATACAGTATGTTAGATGTATGATTGTAAATGGAAAGTCTTGTAGCGCGTGTCATGTTTAAAAGGTTTCCACTTAAGATGTTACTGAAAGGAGTGTTTGAAACAGGTTTTTGTGTCTGACTGTCTTTCTGACTTTCGATTGTTTTGTCGATTTTGATTACATGTATTCACTGTCGACTTCTCTGTTTGACGATCATTATAATCTGAAGCTCTTCAACGCTCGAGTGAATCGGTTTCTTCTAGGCAAGTGTGCGTCACTCTAGGCCGCGTCATCGCTTCAGATCAGGCAAATTGCGGTCAAACGTAAGCCTACTTAGCGTTAAAAAAAAATGTTAAAGTCACTTTTCAAAATCCGCTCTTTTTCCGTTTATTGCTTTGTGTTCTTAGCTAGTTGACGTTGCAACTAGAAGATTGTCATAGGACTTCTGTAGGCAACAGAAGATTCTGATAAAACTTGGACTAGGACACACTTCTTTTGACAATAAATGCATTTACCAATACCAAAATTACATGCATAAAACTCACGCTTTTTACATGGATAAGGCAGAAAATACCGTACTAGGTGGAATTCACACACTAATAATGTTTCGTCCACGTTCATACGTCTGGTCCATCTATTGGTTCAATACCTAAATTGTTATACTTAAGAGGAGCGAGGTTAGCCCGCGAAATTCAAATTACAAAATGATGAGTGACTTTTTCATGAAAAAGTCTTTCAACAGGATTAAATAAAGTTTTATTCATGATTTAATTATTATAACCCTGTTAAATCGTATTTCTTACGGTCACGAATCATATTTCAATCGACATAAAACCCGACACTGACCTGCAAATTGAGAAAACGTAAGTAAAGTTGAATTTCGCGAGCTGCTCTGACGCTCACCTTAACTCTGAAACCCATTCCACTTGCGTTCCAATTCAGTTTTAAACCTCCTCATTCTACAAATCCATATTCATATTTCCATCAGTCAATTTATACACAAACATCCAACCACCGAAACAGACACAAAACAAACAAATTACCCCATATTTATCCCCCTCACAACTTTAGCCATCGATTTTAAAATGACAGTAATCATTAAGGAATTAATCATTGTTGGTCGTAGCCGTTACCTATATAATCCAGTTTGTTCGTCCGAGTACAGTCCTCCCACGGTTAGTTTACCTCTCACATGAACCTTATGTAAATGAGAATAAAGGTTACTTTACTGCAAAATGAAAGGACAGTAGTCCGTGAATCCATGATTGCATTATAGCAGCTTGATTAGCAAGCGCCGATTGGTCTGTTTTGCTTTCGTTGCTTTCCTACTTTGTACCTTTTCTGTTTACCCACCTGACTCGTTGTATCTTCCGTGAAAAATTAGTTCGATGTTCGTGTTTCAAATTGGAAAACTTTTATTTCGGTGTTTTTGGAAAGATTTGAGCGTTTGTTGTTTCTCTGGTGTATTAAATATTATGCGTAAGTTAGCAGTGTTATTTCGGGAAATATTTAAGAAATATTTGTATTTTTAAGAATACAAAATTTTTTCAAAATCGAATGTGCTTTTTTCTTTAAAAAAGTCAAGTTTTCTTAGTTAGTTAATCTGGCCATCTCCTTACCCAAAACTAAACACACCCTATGGAACTTTTGCTATTTTCCATATTTGTTTCTGTAACATATTTGTTATCAATTCTCTGTCAAAGATCTTTTATAACTTGTTCATTCGAAAATTCGCCACATAACTTTTTATTGGACTTCAAAAGTCACTCCTAAACCCTTTTAAATATTAAAATTAGGATCACTTTCACGGTCCTTTCAACAAGATTTGAGAGTCCCGCAAGGTGTATCACATGGTCCCCAGACACCACAACATATACAACTCCGCCATGTTCATTGATCAATGCCAACCCAACGCCTACGTTCAGATGACCCTTTTCCTTCCAAATGTAACAACATAACGCTCATAATCTGTAACGGGTTTAACAGAAATACAATTAATGGTGAAGCTGGGCTTGAAGATGTTTTAAGTAATGGTACGGTTGAGGATGGTAAATAAATCAAAATTAACAAAGCTAGTTTATTTGTGTGTAACTAGTATAATAGTAGGTCTATCCCTCAGCAATTATAGCTTCTTATTCAGGAAGTTATCCTACACTGTAGTCAGGCAGAGGACATTGTCCTGTCTTAGTTCTAGCCTAACCTTTCAAATTTAGCAACCCTGACTCTTTGTATGCCTATTGCCTATACAGCAATAGTCCTACACCAACCGAGGGTTTTTGTATCTTTGGATGGACTTGTATAAGATTCAATGATTATCGTTACCAACCATTGGGCAGTAGACAGGTAGTAATGGTAGTAGAAGAAAAAGTAGTAAATGATAGCGAAACGGTTGACAGAGGAGAATGGAAGAAAAAAACGAGTTGCGCCGACTCTAAGTAACATGGTACAGCAGGAAGATGATGATGAACCATTAGGCAGTAGCCCACCAGATACAACATCCATCTGATCGGACGATCCTCCCTTGCCAACGGAGGATGAAGTAATTTTCACCCTGTTCCTCATACTTCTAAAGATAAATCGGTTTTTTTTTGTCACCACCGCAAATAAACGCTCATTTCTGGTTATTTCTCCATACAAATTCACCTACGTAGAAAAAGAAAGACCTTCAAATAAACTCACACCCAGAACTAAACACAAAGTAGTGGTATTAAAAGAAAAATAGCAGCTCGTAGTCTCCTAAGTGGCGGGATATCAAATAAATAGCCTTTCGGGCCGCGGCCGTAATGAGAGCTGGCCTCACAGTTACCGTCATTTAGGATACGCTGGAGAAAGTGTACCTATGAACCCTTTTAAGAATGGATTTGGGGGGTACGCAGAGTTTGAAGTTTAGATAAATGATGCGATTTTAGAAACTGCATGTCTTCAGATAAACTTGTGATAGAAGCTGTTGATCACCTATCCAATGAATACCTCTTTCTTCGACAGCATGACGGCCAAAAATATTTTCTGGCCTGGTTTTTTGTTTTTGCTCATTGGCTGCGTGTCTTTCAAGTCAGTGTCAATTCTTATAAAAGTCAAAACAAATTATTTTTGCCCAAAATATCCTGCCAAAACCTCAATATGAAAGGTCATTTTACTGAAAAATAATTTCAATATTTTTTTATCGTTTTTGCTCAAAAACTTTACGTAACAAACCATTTTGAAAAACATCAACACACCATCGTAACAGCAGTGTGTCAGACACGGCAACTCGGTGCACAACATAATTTATCAACTCATAACTAGGTACAGTAGGTACATATAATTCTCTATTTAAAAAGACACTTCCTATATTATATGACAATCTAGAAAGTATCTCTTTAGTACCTTTGAGCAATTCTTATCATTTATTGCATTGCAGATTTCCAAAGGTGAGCCGAGCCATTCACAATACATGGTAGCATAATTAGATTTATAGAATAGAATAGAATATCATTTATATCTGAGTATACGGTAGGTACATACAGATCTAACAATTTATATTAGTTCACATATACTACCGTTGCTGGTGTAGAAATATTAGAATTTTAATATAATTATTATATCATAATGTGACTAATCCACCAATAAACCGATTATGAGTGACAGCACATCAGTGGTAATACCTTGAGCTGGCTTAGTTTAATACGGAGTTCCAGTAGAATCTAGAGACAAGTGGCAGCCACTTCTATAGCGTTTACCATTTCTGCATCCACTTTCAACAACATTGACACAATGCAATTTTACTTTTCGATAACGATGATGGCGTGAAATGTAACGGCTGGCCAGAGGAACTACACCCAGTTCCTCTGGCCAGCCGTTACATTTTGTTAGACAATGACGTACCATCGCCTAAACCTACCTCTTGCCATATTCCGTGTCATCATTCTCCTGCCTGCAATTAATTTGGGGTCGGCGCATCATGTCTTCTTCTTCCATACTTCTCTATTACTCGTCATCTCAGCAGACACCTCCTTTCTAACCATATCATACTTCACGCAGTCCATTCATCGTTTCTTTGGTCTTACTCTACTCTTATAGCTATCCACATTCATACTCATTCATTATTGCCCTGTTGCGTGTAGGTACCTATATTAATTTTGAAGCTAGCTTCCTTCAGCCTCAACCAGAGCCTTTCCCAGAACCGTTTAGAAAAGCAAATACCATCCAAAAGTAACGATAACGAGATCATAATTTCAGTTGAAAAGTAAAACATCGGCGAACCGCTGGTTGTCGTTAAGTCGAATTTTGTTTTCAAATTAAAATTAAAACCGGCCGCATTAAGCGCCGAATCGTTAGTCTTAATTTGAGTTGGCTGATGGGTGGAGCTTGTGCACAGTGTTATGCGATGATATGTGAGTCTCGTACAGCAAACGCCAATGAAACTGGACAGCACAATCTTAACCGAGATCAGGAGCTGTTAGTGTCAATATTTCATAGCAATAATGACATTGACAGTAAGTTGAATTCTTGATCACGTTCAGATTCAGCTGGTACAATTCACCCTTATTCCTCAAATTTGCATATTTTTGATACGGCTATGAGGAGCTCGTGGCTAAATAATAACAGTCGCTCGGGTCGATCTTCAGGTTAAACCGCGCTTGCCTACGTTGGTCCGTGGATGGGTGATCACCCATTACATACCGAGTTTCCTCCGTGCCTCGGATAGCACGTTAAGCCGTTGGTCCCGGCTGTCATTTATAGATCTTTGACAGTCGTTACAGGTAGTCAGTGGCCCAAGTCTAATAACTGGTCTAACCAGGTCGTATTACCCAGTACTACCTTGATTGAGGTAAGATAGGCAGTCGCTCCATGTAAAATACTAGTATTCAGCCGTAACCGGTAGACATGGAAGCCGACCCCATAGTTGTGAAAGGTCCTTCTTTGGTGAATGACTGAAAATATAGTGTATTTTAGGTTCATCTTCCTTTTTATTTTTACCATGCTCTTTTTATTTACAAGACACTAGCATACAAGAACATTTTATGAAAGGTTTATCAACCTCATAGGAAAGGAAAGACTAGGTGGCCACGTTAATCACGGTCACGGTAATGTCATTTGCCATGGCATTTGACAAGACTTACCATCAATAAGAAAGAAGAAGATTAAGTTAACGTTTAACGTTTCAACCAACTTATCCGTGCAAGCGGGAAAACACAGAACTAAAATAAATTTACCAAGTTTGACATATTGATGCAGTTTTTCTTGGCAAGCAACACCACCTTGAACTGCACATATAAAGTGGTCATCTACACTTACAAATCTCAGAGAGCAATCTCAATGCAAAGGGTATTGAGATTCGTAAGACTCTGTTATAAACGTTTTGTTGTCACAGTATCCCACAACTTCGTAGTTGCTTATTCTATAAAATTAAGATTACTCTACTAGCACATTTGCCAACAAGAACAGTATCACATTACACCTTACAAACATCCTCTTCAACCAGACTAATTCCCCACTCCACAAAGCTAAGCGAAGCGATAACGAACAACATCTGTCAGTGCAACGAGAACCTTAAATTGAAATGCACAGTCAGCCCGCCGTGATTGACGACCGGCAGCGGTAAGCAAATACGGTGCGTGCCTTTATAATGCACGACTGTGTAACGATATGTTATTGAGTTAGTGGTCCAGTAGTCGGGGAATTGGGAGGAGGCTGTACGAAAATATTATGGAATTTAAATTTAAATACACACGTGCTCCTTTTGATTCGATCAATTGCAGATTTTGTATGGGGAAAATGACAAAGCTTTTTTAATTAATTACTAAATTACGAGGCTGATACTGGTGCTTAATTATTATAATTTGTTGTTATACTGGTTTACAATCCCTTCACAAGCCGACGAATGTCACAATTTGTCAGTATTTTTTTTGTGATCTTCAGAAATTATTTTAAGATTGTACGAACTACACTAAATTTTGCTGTGCCCCGACGGGGTCTACAACGGCTCTTAGCTCTAAGCCTTTTGTTTATACCATTTTTACCTTGTAGAACGCAAATAAATGAATAAATAAATAAATAGTCTATGGTCAGGGATACTTTGAACTAATTGGAAAATTTTACAGACGTAATAGGTTTTTATGAATACATGTAGATACTTAGATACCTACATCATCGTCATGATCATTACAGCCGAAAGACGTCCACTGCTGGACATAGGCCTCTCCCAAGTATTGGTCATTGACCGGTCCCGTGCCACTCGCATCCAGTGGATCCCTGCAACCTTCACCAGGTCATCGATCCACCTAGTGGGAGGCCTCCCAACGCAGCGTCTTCCGGTTCGCGGTCGCCACTCCAGAACTTTTCGGCCCCATCGGCCATCCGTAGATACCTACGCTGACGTTGAATCCGATCGCTGATCGATAAAAATAACCCTGTATCATCAAACTACAAATGGGTCAAAATACTGGTAATTGCCTGCATGTAGGAAAAGGCTAGACAGATGATGATGACATCAGTACATTTTTATAGTCACGACACATCGTATGGGGCGTCAAATCGCACCCTTCACGCCACCTCTAAACACACCTAACCCGTTTGAACACGCGAGTTATTAAATTTGCACGCGCCTCGGTAATTATCGGTCCAAGTCAGACGTTAGCCTATTTATCTATACCATATACTATAGTCTGAACAGTACATACAAAGAGTTGTTCATCATTTTGCCAAGTAATAAAACGTTGAGGTCGTGTTATTGTTTTCGAGGGATGTGTGTGTCAAAGTTGATGAGGACTGATGAGCGTGTGTTTTGTGGGGTTCAGGTCTAAATTATTTGGGTAAACTTTTTAAATTAAAAATATTTTTGCTTTCAATATGAGCTATTTTTGCTTCCTTTTAAAGATATATATGATCCAACTGATGATTGAAATAAATTGAATTAAATTTAATATTGTAATGAATTTGTGATTATGATTGAATTTGATTTATTGTTATTAATAATTAATTGGTGTTGATTTGTATTTTTTTATTCTTTGTATTTTTATTTATTTTTTATTTTGGTTTGTTTTTGTAATTATGTGATTTTGTATTTAATTTAATAATGTTTCCAATATGGGTTATGTACCTGAAATAAATGAATTTGAATTGAATTGAATTTGCTAAGCACGGTATAAGCTATTTCCTCCATTTTTTACATAGTTTCCAGAAAGGCACACATAATATAACATCACGCCTGTAAGCTCCGAAGGGTTAGGCAGAGCTGGTGTACCTGATTGTACACCCACATTTCGCCAGTTAC
This sequence comes from Noctua fimbriata, assembly GCA_905163415.1. NCBI lineage: Eukaryota > Metazoa > Arthropoda > Insecta > Lepidoptera > Noctuidae > Noctua > Noctua fimbriata. Next base: position 17,431,699 of record LR990925.1, on the reverse strand, counting down.
GTTTAAGTCCCATGTAACAGGGGGCGAGCCTATTGCCACCAATCGGGCACAAATCCAGACTCCGTGGCTGCTACTGAGAAATTCGTGATGGAAAAACCCAATAACACTTTGCCCGGCCTGGGAATCGAACGCTCGCGACCACTAGATAAACGAGGCATTTTTTTTCAGAAAGAGTTTGAACGAAAGTATTTTAAAATTTCCAAATCATCGATTTGTAACATAAAAACTAATGTGTATTATTCTGTTTGTTTCAGGTAAGTTATGCAGAACCGCTACAGAGTAACTCTCAAATCTCTACACGGTCGAGATAGGAGGTACTTCGATCGCGCTTCGGACCACAAGTACTGCAATGGTATTTCATTATCATGTGAAATAAATCACTTGCTTATCGCACTCCAATGAGACCTCTATCTCCCTCAAAGTAAGAACCGTTTTCTTTTACACCGCCTTTTTATTTGTGACAAAGAAAATAGATAATAGAATCGTTTATTTTCCAAAAAAAAAAAAAAAAAAAAAAAGGTAAAACATAAGCCAGCAAAGGTTAAACACAAATTGAAATGTTACACATCACTTAAAATATCATAACCTGCAGCTATTGTACATAGATAGTGTTAAGTAACACGCAGTAAGCCCTAAACTACATAGTCTATTAGACCTTGGCCCTTTCCTCCACTTTCCATTACCTAACCGAAGCACTGGTCCAACCAATATTTGTACAACACAAAGCCTTCAGTACGTACACCTAATACCATATTGCTACGTTGAGTACATCCATAATTTCAATTAAACCGCAAAACACGATTGCTATTCATCAACAACACGGACCCACTCCAATCGGCTTATCCCTTCAAGGGGGACGGCGACGACCAACACACACATACGGCATGTCATACCATCCATAAAGTATTTACACCCAACACTCACTCAGTAGGGAGTCAGGGACCACAGACTACAACTATTTACGACCACTTTACACCACAAATCCGAAAAGGTACGCAAATAAAACTATCAAAACAGATACGTACCCATTTTATTCTATGACCTAAGTCCCTATTTCCATATGCATGACTGGCAGAGGAACAAGCCAGTCCTGTTATTTATATATTGGAGCCGTTATCATATTTTGCACTCTATATCATTGGCATAAGGTGCTTTATGCGATGGGTGTATTCTCGAGAGTCCATTTGACTAGCACACATTAGTAAAAGTTCCCCGGGCTCCAAGCGTACGGTGGCCATGAGGGAGAGGTTTCAAGGACTCTTTTAGTTCCGTGGTGTGTGGAAAAGTAAATACACTAGCCGCGTAATATACGCAGACCGATGGAAGTTTTTATTAATCAGAGATAAAGCGCTTTTTATAGAAGAGTAGGATATTAAAATTGTTCGCATAAGATTCAACATGAATCTGGGTTAAGGAATTACAACAAGCTGCTTAGGAACATAAGTGTGTATGTAATTCTGTGTATTTCAATTTACGCTTTAAAACAAAAATCTATCTACATTTGAAACATACATACGGAATAAACCAATCCAACGACACATCAAATCACTAGTTCAAGAGCACGCTGCCGACGACGTTACCCGCCGTCGTCGATCCCGAAGGACCGAGAGTAAACTTCCCATCGGCACTTACTTGTGGCTACCCTACTTCTCACTATCCGAAATAAAATATTTATAGAACTGAGAGCACTTTTTCTCTTTGATTCAGTGGTTTTATTGGCTCGACCGTTCCGCGGTAATAAATGCTTTAGGGGTGGCCGCCCATAAATAAAATTAGTCACAATGAATGATTCTTTTAACTTGATTCGACCGTCATATTACCGATATCGCTAGATGGTGTGGCGTTACTTTTATCGCTAACAGTAATATAGATAATTTTTATTAGGAATATCTGTGTATCGGCGAATTTATGGTCACTTGCGTCGGAATACGAAGATAACCTTTGTAGTGGTCATTCTGATCATAATAAAGATGAAATAAAAGAAAATATGGTCAACATTTTTGACATGACTTACAGATATTTTTGTGACGACAAAAAACAACAGGGTTTTTAACCGAAATATGTTTGATTTTATGCTGAAATAATAGGATGAGTGTAGACAGTAGGACAGTAGATATTGAGCTCAAAGATACACGTCTGTTGATTTTATTTGTTGATTATATTCACTCCAATTTGTTCAACACATGTTTCACTTGTTATTGAATGTTAATTATCTACTGTACCCATATGGCTGAATCCTATCTCTTAAGATACAGGCTAGACCTAGTTTAAAGGATAGAGTTTATATAATTGTGCTTATAGTTGTGATAAACGTTATAATCAACAATGTATACAGTGCAATGTGCTCTTGTTTTATGAAATAAATATTTTATTTTTTTATTATTATATCATAATCACAAAGATTTTCGCTATTTTGTTCGTTCTTCATAGTTAAATTGCATTTGGATTGTGAGTGTGTAACGCCATTACCCCGCTGATCATCCAATAGAACCTCATTAAACGACCTCACGTCTGCACAATCTTCATTAATCTTTATAATTGTAAGCTTTTACTTTTTCTCGTGCAGTAGTACTCGGTAGAGGTGACACGTGGCTCCGTTCGTAAACTATTACACGTGTTCACTAAATTATTAACGTGTGAGTGTGTCTGTCTGTTTATTTTATTTTAATGCAAGTTTTAAAGTTAGTGGTCGTTTTGTTTTTATTATTTTCCTATATTTTTGAACGTTGTTTTTGATGTTGCAGAATAATGTAAAAGAGCTTAGGGAACATAGACTATGACTAGTCTGATCTGGTCCTAAAATAATTTTAGGTACCTACTTATTTATTTAAAAATATCGTCACTAATAAAACATAATTATTTATTTTACTAAAATCAGTAAAAAAAATAATTGGGATTACCGTTTCTTCTAGTGAGCGTTTACTTATTAACAAATTGCAGCTAAAAAAATCATCATCATCATCATCATCATTTCAGCAAAGACGTCTACTGCTAGACATAGGCCTCCCCCAAGTGTCGCCACATTGACTAAAAAAAAATGAAAAAATCGTTTGAAAATAACTTTCAAACCTCATTTCACGTATTGTTTTAAGAGGTTAACAACCTTTTAAAAAAAGCCTTCAAAAATCAATTATCTCAGCACACATCGACCAATTACATTGCAAACTTTTATAAGCTTAAGTATAGGTACCTAAGTTTGGAACATAATTTGAGTGAACATGAGTGAACGAAGGATTTCGTGTCGTTCGTTCGTGAACGAAGCTTGTAGCACGCGAGCTGTTACTTGGTCGGTAAAAATTAGCTGTTTTAATCGCGAAGTCTTTGGGCAGGTGTTGGAATAAAGTGGTGCAATGGTGGTTCCTGAATATGGGGTACGCTATTTTTAAGGCTTTAGTTAGATAAGAGTAGAGGTTGGTACTAAAATATTAAATGAAATTAACGCTTGAGTATCGATAAAGAATATGAGACTTTATAGAAATTACACAGAAAAATCTTCACCCTGTTTTTTTTTATTTATTTTTTTATTTTGATTATAGTATGTTTGGCACACTGTACCTGTACAGGTACAGGTACAGTGTGCAAAACATGTGATATGTGTGTGTGATATGGGTAGGATATGGTTTTGAACTCTATTGTTGACATTGTTGTATCCTTATGTGTACCCATATTCAAGCAAATAAACGATTTGATTGTTATTTTGTGTTATTTGGATTTGGATAATGTCAACCAATGTCTTTCCAGTCTGTCAAAATACCTAAATAGCGATCATCATATAGCAAATGTTTTTATTAAGTGCACTACTCTATTCGACTATGCCATTGATTGTGGCTGCCACATTGAGTGTTGAGTATCACATTCAGCAATGGACGTTTGACAAAGAAAAGTCTTAAATTCTTATATAAAGTAATAAAATTAACAATTTGAAACTCCAGAGAAGAAGAAAAAGACAAAGAAACGAGCTAACAAAGTGATAATTTTAATTCCTAATTCTAATTTAAAGAAGAGAGAGTAGCGGTGGCCCAATGGTGGCGGCTCCGACTTACGAACAGTAAGTGGGTTCGAACCCGGGCAGACGCATTACTTTTTGTAATTTATTTCATCACCACTGCTCTCAAAAAGGGTGAAGGAAAACATCGTGAGGAAACCGGCATGTCCTAGAACCAAAAATTCGAAGACATGTGACATCTACCAACCCGCACTGGGCCCGCGTGGTGGATTATAGCCCATTCCCTCTCATAGAGAGGAGGCCGAGTGTCCCAGCAGTGGGAACATTATAGGCTGATTATGCTTATGCTAATTTAAAGTTACTTGTCAGCACCAAACATGATCCTTCCTTTCTTCTAAATAGAGGGATCAGGGGCAGCGATTCTCCATACAAATGTATTCCTCTTTTTTCTTCCTGAATAATGCCTCATATAATCAAAGTCTACTGTAGACAGTCACCGTCATTTCCCTTTTTTTCAACAACTAATAAGTAAAGAAAAAAAAAATACATTTTTACGGCGGTGATTAGAGGCCTACCAGACAAATCCGGAAAGTGTTAACATAAAAGAAATTGATAGGAACCTAGACATACTGTTTCTTAAAATTTTTATGCCAAAAGTAATTGAATCGGCTCAGTTTGGGGGAAAAAGGGAAATAAGAAACGTCGATCTCGTCAAAATTTTTGTGATATAAGCAGTCTGTGCTGCAGCTGTCCCTATCGCACTCTACGGGAGCTAGCGTGACGCAGCGCGACGGCAATAGTTTCAAAATTAAAAAAATCAAAATCAAAATATTTTATTTCACATAGGCCTAGATGGGCACTTATAAAACGTCGACAAAAAGGTGCACGGTTCGGGTTGGTCGTTTTTTTGAGAAGAACCGGCAAGAAACTGCATGGTGACTCTTTTTTTCAAATACACTCGTTTCTTCAAATACCTATTTTTCAAATTCCTCGCAGGACCTGTTCCCTCTTAACCGTCTTTGCACTCATTTCATTCCTCAATCACCACATGAATAGCTACCGATACATTATATTCTCAAGCTCAAAGCGTCATATTTTCAAAGCGACACATTTAATTGTTAGAAATTAATCGTTCTGTCAGTGCGCCGCAGTTATTAAGAGCTAGAGTGCTTTGTCTAATACTTCATTTATCTTTGGATTTAACTTCATGCTACTTTTATAGGATATGGCTTTGTTTTAATATAGAGTACTGAGGTATGGCCACTTTCCTAGTTTTGTTTTTTTGTTGCCTAAACGATATGATTTTTAGTTAGTCATATTTTAAAAGATGACATCATATTTTCGCCTGAAAAAGAATCTTGGCAGGCCAAGCAGCTTTTTCAGTTATCTGGCATTTTAGGAATAGTAATAATAGTTTAAAAAAAAAATTTTAGATCTGGTAACTGTCCACAATGGTTAGTAACAAAGGTCTTAAAACTAAGTTAGTATTGCATCGTTCAATAAAATTCAAATAATAAATAATTCAATATCAAAAAATAAGATATCTTAATGAAGAAAGAATTAAAAATAGTATTGTGAGATTTAACTGCCAAAACTAGAAGTAGCAAAAACATCCCTAACAAACCTACAAAAAAAATTAAGTACACTGAAACAACCCCTTACGCACTTCCCATACTTAGTTTTTTCCCTGAAGATAATAACTTAAATAATAGCAATTTTATTTTTAATACACGCAGGACTAACCAACTTGAAATCTTTATAAACGACACCACACTTCTTGCAGTCATTGCAAGTCAAACAAAAATCAACCCTAAAATGATGGTGTCGGGGTTATTTTTGGGTGCACAGGATATTTTCACAGGGAAATAAAAAGGATTATTGTTAATGGGCGTGAAGCTTAAAGCGTTTGGATTCGTTTACACGTGTTTATAGTTTGTATTTACGGAAGTCTATATTTGTTGGTATGTGGCTTCGCAGACAGCGGCTTTGGTGTGGAACCGATATGCATTGTCAAATGAAAATAGAATAAAAGAAATAATAATTGCCAAACTGTGTCGCTTTCGTCTTTTTTTTTCGTTGGTGTCAGAGTTTTAATGCTGCCCATGGACCTCTGACTTGACTTTACATGCCGGATACAGCTGAGTACCAAGAATGTGAATAGTCCCAGTGAAAATAAAAAAAAGTCTTATTACCGTGATAAGCGTCCAAAACAAAAATATTCCTCAACAAAAAAATATTTTATGCACATTTTAGTTGTAGCGTCAACGGCCAAGAAATTTCTTAGAACTGCTGTACAATTCAAGGTATCAAAATATTCACTACTAAAAAGTTTAAGTATCTTTCCAAGATCACTCGCGAACATTGCCCCCTTGTAGATCGTTATAACAATCCTGGGGTCATATACTCCCAGTATAATCACTGCCTGTCAGGCAAATGGCTTCATCGCAGATGCTGTTGTCAATCTTAATCTTACCACTACATGTCTTGTTGAATTAATACTGTAACATGTGCTTTTGTTCATTTGTTTTGCTACTGTTTATCATTATGTTCGCGATGATGTCATTTGGTGCAGAGTGGAGCAAATCTTCTTCTCATTGGTATGGGATCATGTCTAATAAATTGGCAACACCATCGTCAATTCATTTGATGCCGACGCTGTGAAAATTACTGTAAGATTTCATGTTTGGCAGTTACACCTTGCTAAGCAAGATGAGTTATATCTACATGTTATTTAACATTAGAATTGGCTTTTGGAGTAAGTGGCATAACATTACATCATGCCTGCTCCTCCGATTGGTTAAGCAGAGACAAGTACAAATATTTCACCAGTTGTAATTTACTCTCATATCCTGTTGACATCAACGAGACACAACTCCAGTTCGTACTCGTATTATTGCATTTTTTCAAGACCCCCCTTCAACTAACACATATTTGTTAGTATACATCAAAATCAGTCCTTATTCCATGATCATTCACTAGTTACTCTAAAATTATCGCAACAAAGTATCCAACAAGAGTTTTAAAACCAGTTCCACAAGTTCGGACCTCTACGGTAGGCCTCTTTTTATACCACATTATCTAGGTATGCTCTTGATTACTGGTTTTACCATTATGGTTCATGGGTGCTTCAAAAGTAATCGGCCGTTAGCAGTTCCGCTTGTTAATGCATGCTTCTGTAATGGAGGGCTTTATTAAAAGATACTGTGACCTCGGAGTTTGTTTCGGAGTTCCTCTCTGAGTTGGTTGAATAGGGAATACTGACCTTATCTAGTTTCGAAATTAATTTATCAATAAATAGAAAATAATAAATAGAAGGAAGGGCTCCTTCTGGACGAAGAAAAGATGCCAAAGTCGCCACAGACACCGCAATAAACGTGGCCACATAGTGGGCCCAAGAAATTTCAACAAGTCGTACCATCGACACGAAAGAAGAAGTCCTTTCCTCCGTTTTATGTTATTCTTACATGTGTATGAAAAAACTAAATGACATCAAAACCCGCCAATATCTGTAATCTTTCTGCTATGAATGCCAATTTTCCATTCATGATTCGTTTTATGATTTTTTTAACACTGTACTAATCCACTTACTTCTGCTCTCTACATTATTTTCCTTCACCAAAATCGCTTCCTCAAACCAATCCTGTATCGCTGTCTTCAAAGCCTCTCAAGGAGCTGATCCGAATCGAAGTCAGTCTAAATAAACAGTCGCTGTCTCGCGGTTAATTCGGGGTCGTCAAGTGATTTGTATCCGAATTATCCGAGTTATTCGAGTTCTCGAGTGCATTCGTTTACGTCAACGTGTGGTTTTAAGTGAACAGACAGGCAGTCGTGTTTGGTGTTCGCTGCTATTTATTTTAAAACTATTTCGTTTTGTGTTTACAAGATGGTTCGGATTTGGGTATTTCTGACAGTCAATTTGAGTTTCGTTTGCTTGTTTATGGTAAGAGGTGAAAGGAACTGTAAGATGTAGTAAATATTTATACAATAAAAAAAAGCGTAACAAATATTTAAAGTACGTAGAAACATTGAGTAAATACACTACATATATTGTGAACTGTGAAACCAAACAGGGTATGATAAAATAAGATTGACGCTTCCTTGTGCGGACCTATTTTTAGCTGGCAATATCAAAACAGTCGAGTATACCCAAATTAATTGCTATACTCAACTGTTGACAAAATAATTATATTCAACCCTGGACAAACAATTATATTCATCCCGCATTCTGAGCCCTCCTTGTTTACACAAATTCAGCATAAACATTATAATCCGCTGTATTTTCAAAATTATAAATACAAACTCTCATACAGATTTATTATTAGAAAATTATGCATATTTTACAGTCTGCCTGGGACTTGAGTGACATAAAATGTGACCCAATGAATGGGTTATGACCCCTGCGTTTGTAAAAATGGAATTAGACTTTTTAATTCTGTGATTTTTTTAAAATCTAGTTAAGATTTTACGATGGTATTGATTCCACAATATAATACACGTGTACATGTTAGGTTTGGAAATAATACAATAATTAGTACAGTTGCCAGCGCATCAAATTTTCTTATTCGATTTTGAACTTAACTATCACACATTTTTGGTTTAAAATCATTTAGAGTTTGACAGTTTGTGGTAACTTGATGTGCTGGTAACTGTACTTTTAATGCTGTACATTTTAACACAGACAAAACATAATCAGCATATAACGTTCCCACTGCTAAGACTGAGGGAAAAGCTTTGCTTCCAAAGAGAAATAAGAAGGAGTGGGCCGCAATCCATTACGGGCCCAGTGCGGGTTTGTGAATATGATTGACACAAAACCAAAGCAGAAATGAAACAAAATGAGGATATATTTAAAATTTACTAAGTTTAATTCAATTAACTAAACCAGAAACCACTTTAACAATAAAACCAAACACGAAAATCATAACATTGCACCGCCACAAACGTTCAAACAGTCAATTGGCACTCATTCCTTCCCCGTAATTTGCTGGACGGGTCGATTCGACCGCACGGCTCCCGGCATCGGGTTAAAATGTTTTCCGTGTACCCCCCGTCACAGTTGTCACCTGGGTTGCGACGAGACACGTTTAACATAAACTATTGCCGATTTTGTGGCGGTCAGCCGTTGTTGAGGCCTTTTAGATGCAGTAATGGATCTATTGTAGTGTTTATATGCGAAGGAGTCGTTTTAGTGAGTTTGTTGTTTGGTAGAAGGGGTGTTTTGTATCGAATTGTGTGAACTAAGGACACTAAGGTGTTTAGCATTATGGTTGGTTGTGAAGGGGGTTTATATTATACAGTTGTTTCAGGTTTTTGCATTGATTTTATGGAGCTTATTATTCCTATTCTTTCTTTATCGTGTGGTTAGCGCATAACCTGGTGTCTGATTTTTTGTGCCGCCGATGGGGCTCTGACTTGGCTATACATGCCAGCATGCCGTCGAGAAATATCTCTCAGGCATGCTGGTTTCCTCACGATGTTCTCCTTCACCGATGTAATTGATAATTATACAATACGCACAAGCACATGAATCCATAAAATCAGCGGAGCGTGTTTTAGGTTCGAAGTCGAGACCTATGACTAGGCAGTCCGAGGGTCACACCACTAGACTATCACTGCTTCATTATTCCTATTCGGACCGGATTTCACCGATGACACGACGTTCAAGAGCCCTCCTTGTCAATAACCTATAGCGATTATGACACTGACAGCTCTTAAACGCAGTTTAGATTTTCAGTTGCACTGGTGAACGTCGCCCCTAATAAATTAACTATGTAATCTCAGTTTACTTTTAATTTGTTTTTTTAATTGTAACAGTTATACACCATCAATTACGTAACTATTTATTACTTTGTGAATTATCATTGAAATCATTGCTTTTAAACCCAACCCACTCGAAAATTACGTGCATTTTCATACGAATTGAATAACAGCGAATTTATTGAAAATTATTTGGTAATCAAAATTAAATTACAGCCTGGGTTTCCACTTAAATCAATTGAACTAAATAACATAACGTTTCCAGTAGAACTCAAGCGAACAACTCTTCGCTTTACGCAGTATTACCATGTTTAAAGCTAATATTTTATGCCTGTTTTGCACTGGCAACACCCACGTAGGTACTTGCATGTTAGAATAGTTTTGAATCGCTTATACGACACACCTTGGTATTTTACACAAATACGTTATTTTATTATGGTAATACCTGCTTCTAAGAGGTCATTGCTTTGAGTTGGGGTCTATGTAGTATTTATTTATTGGTTTTAGACTGGGCTTTCGACAATATTATCCTAGTAGGTAGCCTAGCTAATCTAACTATCCAATACAAAACAAACTTAACCGTTGAGGATTGAATGATCGCTACTGCACACTCTGACAACCACATAGGAACAGAAGAATTAAAAAAAATCCTAATTCATTGCTTCATATCTTTGGAAAATTCGTCTGGTTTACAGCGTAAATATCGCAATGAATACTAGAGTTGTCAAAATTAAAGAGATTGCGGTAGCAAGTGTTATACCCAGCGGTTCTAAGAGGTAACATCAAGTTGATCTCGGCATAGATCGTAGTTAGTAGGTAAGTACTGTTAAATTAGTTTTTTTCTCATTTGTCCGGCACATTCTACGCGGTCCACTATGTCGGTAGAGGGATTGATTGCTCATCGTACGCCGGACGTACTTAAGAGGCATTATAGAGGCGTATCACTGTAGACGTTCTTTTAATGCATTCTGAATCCGAAAGTTATTTTCTATCGTTTTTTTTGTTACTACTTATCATACTAGGACACGCTAGTGGAGCAACCACTATCATACTTCCCAAAAATATTCGTTCAGTTACACAACCAATCAAACACCAGCCCCCGTAGCATGACCACCGTTGACAAAAGAAATCTTTCATTGTGTCACAATCTGTCATTTTGTCGATTCTTCCTTCAAAGAAATCCTTGTCGACGGTGGTCATGCTACGGGGGCTGGTGAGAAATCTGTCATAGAGCTGTATACATTTTGTTGGCAGCGCGTCTGGTTGCCACTGGTTTCCTAGTGACAAATATCTGTGATCAGCCAAACACCATTGTTCAAGAAACAACAATATTTCTTGCTTTCATCGAAGGTAATTCTATAGCAGCACTGACACAACTTTTTAGGGTTCCGTGCCCAAAGGGTAACCAGCGGGACCCTTGTACTAAGCCTTCACTGTCATTCCGTCCGTCTGTCTGTCAGCGGACTATATCTCATGATCCATAATAGGTAGACAGTTGAAATTTTCATAGAATGTGTATTTCTGTTGCCGCTATAACAACAAATAATAAAAATAAATTAAAAATTAAAGTTGGCTCCCCTACTACGATGGTACGGAACCCTTGATACGCAAGTCCGACTCGCACTTGGCCGGTTTTTTTTTCTTTTTTCGCCTTCGTCTGGGGATGACGTAAGGTTCGTTTAGTCCACTCTCGGCCCCTCGACCCCTAAAAAAAGATTTGTTTATTTGTATCCTCTCAACCCTTAAACATAGTTCACACTCGACCCCCATACATCAGACTTTTACAATCTAAGCCCCCCACTGTTCCTACTACAACCACGAGTGTTGTTCAGTTCCCTGGCGATACTGACACAATACCTAGATTTTGCTGCGGAACACGATACTGCAACACAACAGCGGACGAAACAAGTAATAAACAGAAATTAACTCAGATGAATGCGATCATAAATCGGTGTGGTACGAGCCAGGATAGCTGTTTCGCTGGCTCGGTGATACCGCGTTATAGTTTAGTTTATATTATTGAGGCATTAATACGTAATGTCTGTATTTAAAGTGAGGGTAGTATTTCTAGGGTTAAGTAGAAATATTTAGTTCGCTAACACTTTACTGAAAGTTGGCGAAATCCGCCTTTTTTCCGTGGGAAAATCCTCATGTTTACTCTCTGTCTGGGGAGGACGCAGAGTTATACCAAACTCTACAGATTTAGCCTCAAGTTTTCTACTACTACCACAAGCCTAGTCTAGTATAGTCTAGCCAGCCCAGGAGATACTGAGGTTCCAAAAAATGAATGTGGACAAGCGACTGCAATGTATTTTCAATACTAATTTATTGCAATATGCACATAAATAATCAAGAATTCTATTTCTGTTGCAATCATCTTAAAAGCTGTTGTAGTTGCCACAATAAACTTTCTTATCTTGTTCGCTTTTAAAGTTGGTACAGAGAAAATTGTCTTATTGTGGGCAAAGGCCTCTCATATCGTGTGTTTCACTTGACTCATGCCAAGATAATTTGGTAAACAAACTATCCTTACAGGTATTTCCTTGAAAGTCTCGTAGCTGCAAAGCCAGACTAACCACAAACAAAAAGAAAACACGAAAACGCAGATGATACACGTACACACATTTCTGATAAAATAAAACGAGCATTCACATAAAACTGTACAATGAATCCGATCGATACCTATCACATAAATACTCCATAGAATCCAATACTGGACATAAGCATAGTGTACACTCAAGGGCAAAAATATGAATATACTTAGGGAAATTCAAAAGCAAGTGTCTCGTAGAGTATCGGTACAATTGTTGTGATAGCATTAGCACAGAAGTATGTGTGTGAAGACTGTTTAGAGTAGGCGCAGGTCATTTTTCTTTCTATTATGTTAAGATGAATTATATTTAATTTTGTGATGCAGTTTTCTCTTAATTCTCTTCCTTCCTTCTTGACCATGTCAGCTTCCTTCACATCTTCTGCCACACTAGGAAGTGATGAGGGGCGGGCATTTTGGGGGACTATCCATCTTTTTTGGTTTGCCAGTTTTCTCAAAGTCACTTGCTAAGTGGAAACATATTTCTGCCCTAGACTGTACACATGAACGGTCAAGAAATGCTTTACATTCTAGCTCGCCCGCCCGTCACGTTTTGCAGCGAGCCGAAAATATTAATATTCGATGCTCAACTGCTCAAGTAGGGTTGCTGCGATTTCAACTATTTATGCTACTATTCTTAGTTTCAGGAGCTAAGTGCTTTTTGACATGTCTAGTGGATCCGTCTAGAAAATTCTCAGACCTTAAATTCTTTACGACGGACTTGGTAAATGTGTCCACCAAAAGGAGGCCTTTGCTCTGCAGTGGGACACAAATGGCTGATAATAATAATAATAAAGGATGATGTGGCCGTATAGACCATTATCCCATACAAATTGAAGTTTACTTTAACGTGACTGAGTGGTTGTTTGATGGTAGGCTTATGTCAATAACATAAACTTGCGCTAAGCCCACTGTTCTCTGTCCTCAGCTGCTTATGCGCTGTCGCCTGATGACATGGTCCGCTATTGGATATTATAATGGAAAAATTACCATGTTTTTTGGTCAACAGCCAGTGCACTCTACATTACTATCTCTAGCCATATTTTGGTTGCCATCCACATCAGCTGTATATCAGACGAATGCATATGTCAGTTGCAAGCTTCAATGGCCACTATCACTCTTATAGACATTCACATTCATACTCAAAACTTTCCACACGGCACATACCTTATTCCTCCGCATCACATGCACATACCATGACAATCGATCTTCATACAAGTTACTTCTTAGCTCAAGTCTCGAACACAAAAGATAACACCTTCAGCCGCCATCGTTCCTAGCAATATACCTTGTCTACTCCCATCCAGTTGACAGTAATCACTCAAATTATTCCATAAAACTTTAACGAACTCGGCCCAATAATCGTTACTACTCATCAAATCAACCTTCATAAATAATAAAACACAATCAAAGTTTCCCTTGAAAATCAATTCATTCTTTATCTAACTATTCACTAAACGGTACTAAACACCAATTACAAAGCCCCATAATTTCGATGGTCGAACGAAAATCCATCATTCGGTCTAGATTACCCTACGATTCAATACCTCTATTTATTTACGAGCGGAGCAGGGTTAAGTTAAGTATACGTTACAGGAAATTTATTCCGCTGCGCTGGTGGTATTCGTTCGTTGAAAAATTAAATACATGGAGATTTGAAATGTACGTAATTTAAAATTATGTTGTCGCGGCTGAGTTATGGCTGTGTAATGAATGGTCCTTTGCCTGTTGATCGGGGGCAGAAAAAGTTTAAATGTCGGTTCGAGATTTGAAATCGCGAGCCAGGTGCAATGTTTTTAGACATTGTTTTGCTCAAGTTAAAGATGCAAGGTGGTGGTTTAACGAAGATTTATTCTGATAAAAAGTTGCAAAACGGGCTGCTTTTTAGTGACTTCTACAAAACATACCTACTCCATAGCACAATAAAACACCACATAGACATTCGAATTCATTCAAACAACAATGTTGCCAACAAAAAAATCACCTCCCAAATATTTGTGCGTAAATCATGTTGAACAGTAAAAGTGGGGGTAGGTACAGCGTAAGTATCACTTACAACTTAATGCGTGACGATTTTTTATGAGAACTGTGTGAATACATCAAGTGATCCCCTGGGTCTTAGCGAGGTGGCTAAAAAGGTTGTTACTAAAGAGGTCTACTCGATAAAGATATGTGTGAAATATGGCAACACTCTTTTTGAGCTAGCAACATTTGTTTTCATAATCATTGTTTTGTCGTTTGAATCGTGGCAACATTTTTTTTATATATCACTGTTTTTTTTCATGTGAGCTTGTGCATCAAGGTGTGTTACTTGATTAATTTATCATAATTTGATGCTAACAATCGTCTATTGTCTTTAACAATAAAAACATAAAAATTAACGACTTCCGACTTACAAATTCAGTTTCGTTAACGAACGTTGCTTCCGTTAAGTAAAGTCGAACATGCTTTAACATCTAAATATCGATTGCCTACTGGCCTACGTAGTCAAAATTAGCAAAGCAAGTTGTAGACTAAGCATTATACCTGTATGATGTCATTATACAGGGTAGAACTAACACCGACGCACAAACGACTGTAGGTATAGCACTTTAAAAAATAAAAAACTGATGTCTTATTTCTATGTGGAATAATGTACCGAATACGTGGTCATCATTTGTGCGTCGTTGTCGGGATTCCACCCTGTATTCGGGTACTATTTATAATAGATCCACCGTTTGTCTTCTTCTTCTACACAGATGTAACAAAACAAACACTCTTTTCAATATTGGAATTCACTCTGCTCTGCAAATACTCAATTTTGGGACGAAAAAAAACTAAATTCAAGTCTGCGTATCGTAAACACACAAATAAACATTTATAGCTGGCCAGTATTATTCTATTCCACCTCACACAATCTCCGTCGCAGTTTATAAACACAAAGATGGCATTACCCCAGAACGCCATAAACCAAACGGCCCCGTCTATAAAAAAAAAATAGAAAAATGGCGGCCCACTTTCGCAAAGTCAGGTGGTCCACAGCAGCTATCATTAATTTCCATTCAGTGTCGAATAGCCGGAATATATCGTGGCGGAATCGCTTCCAAGGTGCCGGGGTAAGAACACACTTAGTCTTGAGTACGGCACCGTTCTTTATTTTAAGTTGGCAATTGATTTTATACAGTTACTATGTATACCATGCGGGGCGAAACGGTCTTGCTGCTATGTGCTAACTTTGATGTGAAAGCCTTGAAAAATCTTGTACGAAGTTTTAAAACTGAAAGACGTATATTTCTAATTCAGTGAATAGTTTTTATAAATTCCCTGTTAGATGAAGTTTATAAAGAAATAAACTAAATGATGGATTGAATAAAATCTTTCTGAAACTACCCTAGACTTTTTTTATTAGCCTAGACTGTCCCACTCCTGGCAAAGGCCCCAATTCCTTCCACTTCCCCCAATTTTGCGCTTCTTCTCGCACAAGAAATCACCCAAAATAAAATATCAATAAAGCAGTCTTATCAAATTAAGACCCATCTTCCTTAATTATAATGGATCAACTCGTCATCAAATTAAAGTGTCAAAAAATATAAGCAATTAGTTGAGCAAAATAAATGCTTTAGCCCGACCTCGTAGCCTTTCCGAAACTTTCCGAATTCTTCACGTTAAAGGGCAAAGGGTGTGTGCCATTAATCATGGCAGACAGACAAGTTGTCGTCTTGTAAACGGATCTAATTTCTTGGGAGTACGTCTTTCTAGAGCTGGTTAGGGACTGGTAGATATTGATAAACATTGAACAAGTACCTACGTGGTGATATGGACGTGTCTTTTTAAGAAAAGTGATGGCAATCGAATCGAAATCGATTTCTGGTCTCGAAAGGTGGTGTGGATGCTGGAATGTGATAGGACTACAAAGAGCGAACATTTATCCTAGACGTACAATTATTGCTATATGCCATCACATCAACACGCGTAGTATGACCACCGTAGAAAAGGATTTTGTTGACGAAAGAATCGACAAAATGACAGATAGTGCAAAGGAATCTGTCATTGTGTCGACACAATCTGTCAATTTATCGATTCTTCCGTCTAAAAAACCTACGGTGGTCATGCTATGCGTGCACGAGAGCTTTTAGTCGGACATGAGATATTTGTCTTACGATATAAAGAGATGCAGATGGGGAAAAATGTGTTGTGCCGACCCTAAGTAACATAGGACAAGGCCAGGAAGATGATGATGATTGCTGATGATATGCTTTCGTGAAATCATGAACCAGCAAACCTATCCATTGAATCAAGGGCCTCACTAATGCCTGACACTGCCTGTCACAGCATATATTGTCATGTCTCATCACAATATCATAAAAACAAAAGAAGACACGACTACCAATCTCACTAATGAGAGTAATGACTATAACATTTATAAATGAAACGAAATGAAACAGTTCAGTCATTCAAGTCGTAAAGATGGTACAATATTAACGTTATTACTACTAGTTCACGAGCAAGCAACAAAATGTTGCGTCTTAAGGCTTGATTTAAACAAATTAAGCCCAAGGCGGTGAGTTTGGCGGCTTTTATTGGGGACGACACGATTTCGATCGGATACCTTTCTTCAATTTGACTGTTAGTTTGTTACACTGATCAGTATTTCATTACAAGATTTTATATAAAAAACATGGTAATTATGAAGTTTCAGCAGTTTCTGTGTAGTTTTCGCACACACAATTCCTGTGCACGTAGATGAAAAACGTTTGATCGACGTAGGAAAATAACCTTTATGTCATCTCGATGACAAGGCTCCCTTGATATCTCACTTGATAGCTCACCAAAATCCGACGCCGGAATCGTTTTCGTAGTTGCAATATATTATTCGATTAGAAATCAACCGACACGGCCACGATCCGACTCCTCGTTCACCATAAAAGGCCTTAGCGAACCTCTTCATGAGAAATTAGCCAAGTTGCCGGGTGTCGGGGCAATTTCGTCGGCAGCAACTCGGGCTTGTTGCGTGTTATATTGATGTAGGCTTATTATCTGCCGTAGCCTTGTATGGAGGTATTGTGGACTGGAACACTGATTTACCGCCGAACAAGGTTATAGGATAGATTTTTTCACGCAATTTTTTGGATAAAGAATTTCGGGGTGCTCCGTTCTGTGACACTTTTGCGTCATACGTGATAAGTAGGGGAAGTGTTTTGTATTATGTGCTCGAAATCTTTGTTGGTTTATTCTGTTCGTCTATACAGGGCGTATGGGACATCGATGTAGAAGCTGTTACCATGATTTCATGCGTACAAATGATTCTAGAATCACCAGGGTTGAAATTTTTCGTCAGTTGACGTTTTGATCGTGTTGGCAATTACTGCACTTTTTTATGAAGCTTTTCTTTCTTCATTAAGCGACGAAAATTGTTAATCCTCTAGCGTAAATAATTCTAGACCTCCAGCGCGCTAGGAGTATAGAATAATGTGTTGAATTTAACACCGGTGTTAAGATAGTTTTCTTTCTCTTTAATCAGAATTTGCCTCTAGCGACAGCCTCTTTGGTCTAGAGGTCGTAAGCGCGACTGCTGACCATGAGATCCTGGGTTTGATTATCGGGTCGGGCAAAGTATTATTAGGTTTTGCCATCAGGAATTTCTCAGGAGCAGCCACAATAGGCTCGCCCCCTATTACATGGGACTTAAACATAACTGGCGAAATGTGGGTGTACTATTAGGCACACCTCTGCCTAACCCTTCAGGGAATACAGGCGTGATTTTATGTATGTGTGTATTTTTTGTCTACTTACTCGCTATTTTTGTAAACAAATACGTGTTAATTCGATGACCTGGTGAAGGCTGCAGGGATCCGCTGGAAGCGAGTCGCACGGGACCGGTCAATGTGGGGCGACACTTGGGGGAGGCCTATGTCCAGCAGTGGACGTCTTTCGGCTGAAATGATGACGTGTTAATTGAATTCGTTTTTATTTGTGACGATTTAGGTTAGTTTCAGTGATTGATATTTTGTTCCAAGTTAGAATAAGCGGTTGTATTCATTATTTTGTGAACCTCGTTGTCTTTTTTTTAAACATCTTCGCTTCTGTTTGCTAAATGTATTTATTCCGAATTTGAAAAACAATATGGGACGTTTTAGGGATAATTGCTGAGGTACTAATTACTGTAATTGCTTTTATTTTGATCACTGAGTCAATTAAGTTGGCAGCTCAGTATCAGATATTGTTAAATTATTTTAAACTATACAACCATTAATTAGTATCTTGATATCGAATATCAACTTTTATATTACACGATTGATTGGACCACTGAGGCTCCAATTTGTTTCAATAATTTTGTTCCCATTTTAATGATGTTCATTGGGTGAGATCGAATGATATCGAATAAAATAATTGCTGCTCATTCACGTTATTTAATTGTTTCATTATTATTTTTTATAAAATAGGAATTACATTTTCGTGGACATGAAAATGGCAGGACTGAAAAAGAAAACGTTTTTCGTGAAAATGTTTCAGTGTTCGTTACTGGTAGATTGATAATGACTTGGTAACCATATACTCTATGTAGTATATACTTATGTTTGTATATAGAAACATAATTTTTACCTTCATTACTTAATTCATTTGTTACGCGAATAAATAAAATAAAAATGAGTCCATAAGAGGAAGTCGGAAAATGGCGCCGATGACTGAAAAGTTGTGTGGTAATCGGCTGTAGTGGGCATGTGATGCGGAGGAATGAGAAACATGTCGAGAGGAAAGTTTTGAGTATGAATGTGGGTATAAGAGAAGAGGAAACCCAAAGAAAAGATGGATGGACTGTGTGAAGGATTATATAGTTATTTAGGTGTCTGATGAGATGATTAGTAAAAAGACAGTATAGAAGAAGACATGCTACGCCAACCCCAAATAAATTGGGATAAAGGCAGTAGAACGATTCACCGTTTCACCTACGATATTGTGCTGTGTAAACACACAGTTTACACAGCATACTATTTTTAGCTATGCTGAGCTTGTTTGGTTACTTACCTACATTACTGGCTCAAAAGGCCTGTAACTAGAACGTAATACGTAGAATGCACAGTGGCTGTAAAACAATGCACCCCTGCCCTGCTTTCAGAAGTAGTGCTGAAGTTCCCCCTTCGGAAAATATAGGTATGACGTCACGTTGCTATGCCATAGAACACAACAAAGGACTGCCTCGATGGTTTAGTGGTTGCAAGCGCTGTTGCTGAACATGAGGTCCGATTCATCATCATCATTCTCTTGCCCTTATCCCAATTCATTTGGGGTCGGCGCAGCATGTCTTCTTGTTCCATTCTTCTCTATTACTCGTCATCTCATTATACACATCCTTTCTTGCCATATCATTCTTTACACAGTCCATCCATCGTTTCGTTGGTCTTCCCCTACTCATATACCCATCATCATTCATACTCAAAACTTTCCTCACAACATTTTCCTCATTCCTCCGCATCACATGCCCATACCACGACAACCGCTTACCACACCACTTTTCAGTCACCGGCGCCACTTTCAGACTTCCTCTTATTTACTTATTTCTTATTTTATCTATTCGCGTAACACCACACATTCCCCTTAGCATTAGCATAGGTCCGATTCGATTCCCATTCATAAGGAATTCTCAGTATCATCACGTAGTCTGGTTTTCTTACCCTTATAACTGAAAAATTGTAAATATCTTTGCGGTAAACATACTATACAAGGTGTAAACCAAGCCGTCCACCAAGGATTCTGTTCATCAAACTAAGTAAAAAAAGTAAAGGGTGAAAAATCACGTTTTACGGTAAAACTCTAACGCACGCAAAACATTGTGCTGCATTGAATAGTACATGGGCTATGGAGGTGTTTAAAGTAAAATACATTACAATAACATTTAATACGTCTCGTATTTTAAAAACAACTTGTGAAAAATTTGGAACTTTGACCCCCAATGTCTCCGTAACTGGAAGGTTCCCAGGTATGATCTAGCTAGAACAAAAAAAATATCGCAATGACGGGGAGAACAAGTGCCTGTCGGCTTCGTTAAGGATACTTTTACACCCATTAATATACCTCTGCGTAACGCCTCGGAGAAAACATATACATTCAAAACATACAAAAAAACTACACACACACACACACACACTACACTGGCACATTTTATAACATACATTTTTAGCGACAAATTCAACAGAATACGCAAATAAAGCCAATTGTATTCATACGAATGTCCGCTGTCGAAAAAAAAAGAAGCATCCTGTGTCGTGTGCCGCGATGATTCATTTATTATTGTAAAGCTTGTTACTGACCGCGGCGTAACAACTCCATTTGTATGAGCGGCTACCGAAATGTACCGAAATAGCATACACAATGAATCGTGAAATGGGTCACATTTTCAAAATAATCTAGTTGTTGTTTTTCTGTGGTGTCCGTTTAAATTGCGCGGGGAATAGTGTGGGTAGGTCAAATGTGTTTGCTGTCAACAATAAAGTAAAATTTGGATTAATTTAGAGTTAGGTCAGAATATAAAGGACAACAGCCGAGTAAAAAACAAGAAAAAGAGAGACAAGTAAGAACACTAAAGTCATAGATTACATAATTAAAAAAATAAAAATTATGCATTTTTACATAATATTTTGAAAGTTCCGAAAATGTATGAAGTACGAACACGAATGTATACGAACTGAATATCATATTTGAATTTTAAAGTAGTTTTTTCATGAAGATGTCTTCATGAAAAAACTACTTTTCTATGTATTTGTTTTTATGTTTGGAGCTGATTCTCGAACGCAGATTAGATAGCTAGATACATATTTTATTACTTTTAAGTTTCAATGAATCACACAAGAAATCAATAGAGTGACAGAATCATTGATGAGATTTATAATAATTTTATAGTCATACAAAGTGCCATGAGATGACCCTTACGTCATTGCATTGTTCTTTTCATTTATTCGTAATTGATTTATGCATTACGTATGAAGACTACAAATGACGGGCAATATATAAAAGAACATTTAATAAGTTACTTTTAAAGAAATACTAGATTTTTCCACTGATATTAAAGGACTAAAGCCACATGACGTGATCGTGATAACATCTTATGCATGACTAAATCCATTAGAAGTATTATCAAAGTATAAACACAACTAGAAGTAAAATGATTGAATTAAGTTTAAACATCAAAGAGTAAGTAGCACAAGCCAAAGGAAAATAATATCAAGAGGAACTCTGGGCTTTAGCAGGCTTGGTGCAAGAGTAATGCATTACTTGTTTGTTCTCTGTATGAGACGAAGCCTTGCATGAAAACATATATATACCATACATACATATATACAATATTATTTTTAGTATATGCGAAACCTGAATATAGTTTGTTCAGAATAAGTAACTGAATCGATTCCAATAATTTAAGTTACAAGTGGGACACCGAGCGACACTAAGAACCTATCGCATTCGTTTAGGTACCTACTGTCAAATTATTATTATCAATGAGCTCAAGATGACGCTGGAGATGCGCGCGCGGCTGCGCAGCGTGGTGACCACGATTTTGTACGGACTATCAGGTAACAGAACAAGCCTATAACTTTGTGATTTTTCATGATAGTTATGAAATTTTGTACATAGATTCTTTACATAAAAATACTAGACACGTGTTTCTGGTTTCGCATATACTAAAACTAATGTTGTATACAACCTTATGTACAAAATTTCAAAACTGTATCATGAAAAATGACAAAGTTATAAGCTTGTTCTGTTACCTGGTTGTCCGCACAAAACTGTGGTCACCACTCAACGCGCCCGCGCGCGGGGCTCCATCGTTGTCTTGAGCTCATTGATAAACATAGTTTGGCAGTAGGTACCCAAATGATTGCGATAGGTACTTAATGTCGCTTGGTGTCCAACTTGTAACTTTTTTTAAATATTTTTGGAACAAAATAGTAATATTTTGTTGTTGTATGATTATTATTATAATTTTTTTTTCTTATTTTCATTTCCATTATTATTATAGTTCATCTTTTATGTAATCCACCTTGTTTCCTTAGTATGATTTTCGTGTAACGTGTTTGGATTTGTTTATATTTTTAACTTTATCAAATTTAGTGTATGCACCTAGATTATAAGTGAATGATGTGGTCTCCTATAATTGGAAGCGCACACTTGTACCTGTCCCTGTTTAATGTATACTTGCATGTAATTGTGTAGTTTCTGTTGGAGATCCAATAAATAAAATAAATAAATAAATAAATAAATAAAATATAACATGGTTGAAAAAATATTGGAATCGATTCAGTTACTTATTCTGAGCAAACTATATTCAGGTTTCGCATATACTAAAAATAATATTGTATAACATATATCTATTTGTATTATTTTAATCTCATCCATTTTTTTTTGTTTTGTCCTGTGTGAGTCTTATAAATACTTTTTCTTTCTTTCTTTCTTTCATGACAAAGGTTGTATCTACTTACTAATACTGTTTACGAAATCGTTAGATTAAAAAAAATACATACATAAATAAACCCACGCCTTTTTCCCATGAAGGTAGGCAGAAACCACAGCACATCACCTGCTACGAGTCTTACAAACTCCTTTGCTGCCACTCACATCTGCTAAAAATACTTGTGATTAAAATGTATCTGTGTACAAGTTAAACTGTAAGTAGTGCTAGAAGAGTACGCTTCGAAATCAGCTACGTGCGAACTCAGTTAACAAGGCGCTTAATTTAAAAATGCTTAAATAGATAAATCAAAGACATTTTTTCTGCAACCTACATTCTATCTTCCATACAATGTTTACAACTGAACCACGCCCACAAAATCACGACATTTAACAACACCATAATTCTAGCTAACTGTTATATTGTAAAGTACAGCAATATCGCTCGAATGGTGTTTACAAACGCGATCGTATGCTCCTTAACTGCACCGCGACCAATTTTAAAAGCCCCCTCTACTTCAGCTCATGCAAACATTCGCAAGGCGTATTTAATTTGGTCGGGTAAAGTTAATTACTTAATTTCGGTTAAGGGGCATTCCGCTTTTGATTTATTAGCATTATGCTGTAATTAGGTAAGCGTGACATCGGGCCTGTTGATCTAGATAGCGCGTCGTATGCAAATGTGAAAGAGTGTTTTAATATCGTATTATCTTTTTAATTTGCTATTTCTCTATACATCTGATGTGTGGTGAATTTTCTGTTACTGTAGCATTATTTCCATCTAGTTCAGTGAGGACAAATAAAGTGACAAAAGGATCCTTCTAATTACAACAATTTTTTAACCGTAGAAATATCGAACAGGAAATTCGTAGTTTTTATTTTTCTAGCAAGGTTTAATTTTCTAACTATCTCCATACTCTCTTTCTCTCTCTTTTACACATTTCGACGAAATGAGTTATTTTTTTAAACTTCATGTACAAGAGTGGTACATAGGCGGACTTAATGCCACAAGGCATTCTCTACCAGTCAACCTTTGGGTCAAATAGGACAGCATCGTGATAGAGTACAAAAAAATAAATAAGAAAAAATCCAATTTGTTAACATAGATTGATATACATAAATAGGTACATACTAATACACATATATACGGTAAAATGAAATAAACTAATATATATTATAATACATACAAATAGTCCAAATACGAGAAACCTTATAATAATTACTATACAACTAGTTATTAAATTTTCTCCTCAACTATCACACTGCAATAACCAAAAACAATTTTTACGATTATTATATCGGCAATTGAACACTATGAACACTCCTCTTGTAATAAAGAAAAAGTTACCAAAGCGACCTAACTGTTACAAGAAATCAAAAGGCCATCAAAGTCGCATCGCTTAAACTCTATGGTACATTTAAAAAGCTACGTTATTACCATAAGCCGTGTACGACAAACGAGCAACTTGTTAAGGCCCATTGTGACGATATTACACCAGTAATGAACGCAATAATCTTCAGATTAGAATACAATGGCTCGTGTGAACGTACTCTTATTATGCTGATTCGATGGATGTGAGAGGCAATTGTTGGTTGCACTTACAATATTGGTGGCTGCATTGTTATTCTTTTGATTGAATCGACTGTGGGGGGCTTTAGGGAATTGGAAAATGGATGTTGGTGTAGTCATTTTGTTTATTGCTTGCTACTTTCTTTAATTAAATACTTGAGGAATACCTAAATCTTTTGGTTACTATGTTGCTGTATAAATCTACATGTATAATCACAAGCTAATGAAGTGAAATCCCGCATTGTGTCTACCTACACAGTACTTAACTAACATGTGTAGTTTCATTTTAATTTTTCGACCTTTACAATGGCCGCACACTTGAGTTTTGTGCTTTTAATAATATTTATTCCTGAAAATTGATTGCAAAAAAAACTCTTTTACCAGTCAAAAAAAAATAAGCTTTCGTGCTGTACGCCTTTGGAATTCACTTCCACACTCCTTGCGGGATAGCCCTTCGTTAGAGGTTTTCAAGAAAGGAATAAAGGAACATTTCCTGTCAACATGATCAATATGTATGTATGTATATTATATAGGATTTTATAGGTATGTATATATATGTACTATATGTATTACATATATTACATTGTATGCATGTAGTATTGTTTATAAAATTAATTTAAGTAATAGAATGTAATGTTAATGCACATAAGTATATCCTCTTCTGCAAATCTCGCAGTCAAAATTTGGTTTGCTGTAAGAAAACCCAATTCTGGGTAAAGCTCGCCATTGTACATAAGCTATATTATTGCAACTTGTATGTATATTTGTTATTTTGTGTGCAATAAAGAATAAGAATAAGTTTTAAAGCTCGCACGCAAAATACGAGCTTTGACGTGGAGTTGCGGACACCAGCCCGTTATACAATACAGTACAATAAGTTTTAAAACTGGATAAAGTCTATGTTTTTTACTTAGAAAGGAAAAATATTGAATCAAAATCACACACTTCTAAAGTCCTGACATAATCTAATTTCGGTCAAGTGATATGAAGACCATGCAGAATATAAGCACTGACACGGGGAAAATATCCTGAAATTGCTTTAAAATAGCAGTGAAGCAAGACGATAATGTATTACCCAAGCAGACAACTCATAACAACATAACATCACGCCTGTAATCCCCGAAGGCTTAGGCAGAGATGTACTTAATTCATAGTACACCCACGTTTTGCAAGTTATGTTACAAGCCCATGTAATAGGGGGTGATCCTATTACCATCAACCGGGCACAAATACATACTCCGTGCCTGCTACTGAGAATTTGTTGAAGGAAAAACCCAATTCAACTTTGCTCGACCTGGGAATCTAACTCACGACCTCAGCAGTCGTACTTGCGACCACTAAACCAACGAGGCAGTCCAAAAAACTCTTATCTGCACTGTATAAAAGACATTCTATCTTTTTCTCCATAATAGTCCTATCAAACTAAGGGCAGAAAGTAATCAATTGTTATTAATGGCATGACCTTAATAAACGCAAACTCATTAGCAATCGTCAACGATCGTGTGGAAAGCCTTTTGTCATGAATATTACAGTTTTTCATTACTTTACGTTTAAAAAAAAAAACGTGGGTACCACAGTTCACATATTAATACTTACAGACAGTATTTCAACTGAGAACAAATTGTTGGAATCTGCTCACACACACATGTGAGAATAGGTTATAGCTCACAGAATAAGTGAGCTGAAGTGGCAAGGGGCCGGCCATATTAGCCATAGAACCGATGACCGTTGGGGTAGACGTGTTCTTGAGTGGAAACGGCAAATCGGCAAACGTAAAGTGGGGCTCCCTCAGCAGGCTAGGTAGAGCGACGATCTCTAGTAACTGGATGAGAGTTGCTGAGAATCAAGTTGATTGGCGTACAATTGGAGAAACCTGTGTTCAGCAGTGGACTGCTGTAGGCTGATGATGATGTTGAAAATACACGCAAAGCGTTATCACAAACTCTAAGCATGTACTAAGCATATATGTGCATGATTAATTCGGGGCTGTCGCATCGAACGAAACATCTTTTTATGTGTATAGTAGTTATTTTACTGGTTATGTTTATACTATGCCCGTACGGTTAGCATGTGTGTGGTGTGTGGATGTCATCGCGTTATGGCTTTTGTGATCGAGATAGCAATCAAATGCTTTTAGATATTGACCTGAATTTGAATGAAGGATTAGTGTTTTTGTTTTGTTATTAATCGGAATTGTTCGCTATTTCAAATGAATGCAGAAGCAGTACCTAATTACTGTATACTAATCCTCTACCTGAGGTTAACCGGTGATTGCAAGAACGTATAATCTAAACTACAGTGAGATGTTGCAAGGAGAAAACCATTTTCTTAAATCTAAGCAGTAGATACTGATTTTCTTTGTGACCTTAGCCAACCATAAATCTATTTATGGTCTCCAGATTTTTTGAATAATATTTTCAGCAGATTGATCAGACAGTTCAATATCGCGTTCGAGCAATATGAAAGTCAGTTTTCTCATTAAAAAATACCAATAGTCTCGTTCCTTAAATGTACAAAAATCAAATTAATCATTCACATAATTTAAAATCTTGTTCTAACATAGTGTCTCCTTGTCCGCAGGTTGTGCGTTTCCATCTCGGTGGCACGGGCGCTGGTTCCAGTCGGGCGTGATCCAGCCAATCCTCATCGAAGGCGACAGGCTGTCCAACAAGGGACGGTGCCTGTCTTCGGAGGGGGACAAGTTTCTTATTGTTGATGAGTAAGTAGTTACCATAGCTTTACGACATGTATAGATTTTAAGGTTAAGCATTTACCCGCAGCTTGGTCCGTGGATGGGTTACCATCACTCCGTGCCCCGGTAAGCACGTTAAGCCGTTGGTCCAAAAGGCTAGGCAGATGGTTATGGAGTTGTAGATTCAACCGGAAATAATCCTACTACAAAATGCAGAAAGCTTTTGGAGGAAAATGGAATGGAATTCTCACGAAAACGTTAGGAGTAAAACCGCAAGAATTCATCTGTGGTTTGTGTGTTATTCACTTCCATCCGCGGGAATTAAAAAAAAATGAAACTGGAATGCAGGCAAATTGAATTTAAAAAAGAGCAGTAACGTACATCTAGAATAGAAGAAGTTAACTTTTATTTTGCCATAGTTCTCTATAGCCTCATCATCTGCGTAGCCTTTTCCCAATTATGTTCCGGTCGGCTTCCAGTCTAATCGGATGCAACTGCATACCAGAATTTTACATGGAAAGACTGTTCTCTGTAAAATAAAACGGGTAATTTAGTAGCATTCTATAAAAAAAATTGAACTATACCGATTCCTGTTGTGTTCGCAAAGGTTAATACAATTAAAAACAGTACTTGGAAAGAAAGGGAATCTTGTTTACCTCATGTTTCGTACTTACACCAAACTTTTTCCACTTTCTATTTCTCATCTTCGAATCTTTCTTCAGTAAAACTTTTAAACTCGTGTTTGGTGCAAATCTCGATCATTTCTCTTTGCTATCTTTTCTCTTCCGTTTCGTTTCCGTCGCATTCGTTTAATCTCTCAATCTGTATGTCTTATCGATGGCGCTTAGCGCGCGTGATAAGGGTGGGTGGCATATATCTGTGTCGTTCTAATATCTTGCAAGAGTACCTACGCTTAGTTTCCTATTTATAAGGTGAGCTTAATGCCTTTTTGTTTCTTGTTTCATCGTATGATTCTCTTTTCTTGTGCTTAACGGAAATTTAAATCAGACTTTTCAAACTTCATTTCTTTTGAATTTAACATTGTAATAACATTGAGGTATTTACCTAAGAATTCGGCATACATACGAAAATATACTAAAAGCATCTAGACTTATCAAAATGTTTGAAGTTGGCAGCTTGGGAAGATCAATGTTGCAGTACTGGCAATTAAAGACATCAAGGAAACAAACGCTAAAAACTAGTAGAACAGGCCAGCTTAAAAAGCACTCTCAGAACTCAAATCATACAGCCTAAAATCGTATGATAACTTGATTACCACCCCTCTGCAATGGTGCATACCTGGTTCGTGCTATGTGCCAACAAATCTTCAATCCACCGCATTACCTGCTGACGCCCATATTTCCTACATTCCTACTAGCAACTGCTCACTGTAGTAGATAAGTATTAGAATCTAACATACCTAAGGAATGAAAACTATTGAGAAGGTCTACTTATCTGGATTTTATGACGTGTGTCAGTAATCCTTTTGAAAGTATAGTTCCAATGTAATAGCAGTATACAGCGTCCTCCAGCTTCGCACAGTTTTTACAACTAGACCGTAACCAGAGATGACTTCATTAAATGTTATATAAAAAGTAGACATAACCTGCCGGAATGAATGAACTGAATTATTTCTCTTATGAAATCTTAGGTTTGTAGAACAAAACGGTCATTTACACAAACACGAAAACGGACTTTAATTAGTAATAATTCGGTATAGGATTCATCATTAAACTTTTTTACTAGCTACTGTTTTCTACCCGAACTATGCTCTGAATCATTTGTCGTCATTTCCCTAACAAAAATGCCAATTCGAATTAATCTACACCAGCATTTCAATTATCAAAGGAAACTTTTTGTAGTACAACGTTACCGGCCCCTCTGCAATGCATAGCCTTCCGTGTCTCGTGCCAACAAATCTTCAATCTTTCGAGATACCTGCTGGCCCCTATATCTTTTACTAGTGGCCAGTCAGCTCTACTGGAAAGGAGGTTTAATATCAACCTTATGAACTGGTGTAGGTTTTAGTTTTACACTATGCTGGTAATATTGGTTTGAAGTTGCTGGCAAGTTTTATTAATAATTTTTATGGGTTGTGAGTGTTTAGGAGTCTGAAGAACAGGGTGTAAAGTTCTTCATCCCCTATAGAAAAGGGAGGATCCTCCGACCAGACTCGGACCAGGGTGTTGTCTGGTGGGTTACTGCCCGAAAGTTGTTGTCAGGTTCTTCTATATAGTTTTATTGATCGAACTTTAACTGCGCAATTTAGAATTTTGATGTTAGTTTTTCACTTGAGTCATAGATGGCGCTGTAGTACTTTTTGTACTATGTTGCTGTAGCTGTGTGTGTTTGTAGTGCTACTACAAGTGTTTGTCAATTAGATATAATATGATATCAGTGAAAAGCAAAGAGCCTTTAGAGCCGTTGTCGGTACTTCATTTTCCTTTCGTTGGTTTTGTTAATCTAAGTAAAGATTTTCTTTTTACTTTCAGAAAAGGCTGCTACCGCTGCGTTGTGATGCATGAAAAACATAAAAACGTTCTACAGTATAAAGAAAGTAAGTATATTTTCTTATTATATTAAAGAAGCTTAGAAACGTCGCAATATTTGATAATACTAATGCAAGATAAGCAAATGAACGGCAGCACCATCAACTTTCAACAAAATGAGTTTCAAGTTTATGAGTCAAACCTAAATAACCGGCAAGCAAACGGACGCCCGATCAATTATATCTGATAAAAATACAATATAAAATACGTACGTAAGTAGACAACGCTTTAAAAGCCTTTCTATCTAAAATGAAAAGCCTCGCTACATATACATCAAGTTTGGATGAATTAACGGTGTCCCCACACTACACGGATACCAAGGGAATATCCTGGACTCATAAACAGGTCGCCTAATTTTCTAAGGAGGCCTTCGTAATGAATTACATTACCATTTGCGTTCATTTAGTAAGTACACTGAGTAACAGATAGGAGGCTATTTTTGTATTAATATCGGTGAAAGTTTCCTTTTAGAATGGCTTTTTGAGTCTCACTCGTTAATCTCTCAATTTAAACATAGAACTTTTAATAATACTGGCTATGTAAGGTGTAAACGAAACCTTCTTCGTACATCAAACTAAGTAATCCTACGCAAAAACTATTGCTGGGATATTAATATTAAAAAAAAACTTGAGAAAAAGTTGTTACTTTGACCTCCAATATTCCGTAACTAGAAGGTTCTCAGGTATGATCTAGAACCAAAAGAAATGATTGCAATTACGGGGAGAACAAGTGCATATCGGCTTTGTTAAGGGTCTTTTTACACCCATTGTGTATAGTCAACTAATAAAACAACAAAATCAGAATAATCGTCATATGCTACAGGTATACAGTACACAAGATAGGTCCCGATGTCCCAATAGCCGCTATAATAAACAACTAAAGCTTGTTTAATACGTTTGTTAAACTGGTGATGGTGTCACGATCTTAGTCATTGCAAACAAACGTAAGGATCAGCCGCATTCACTATATATAATTATGTTACTTTCTTCTAATAATTAATTTTAGAACATTTCACAATTTTCATTGTGCATGTTATCTATAGTCAACAAGCTGATGGATCAGCTAACAGATTGATTTTCGGAGAACCTGCTTCAATTCTACGCCATCTTCTCAGATTTTATACTAAAGCCTTGTTTTTCATTTCCAGCATTCTGCCATCGAAGAGACGCGTTACCGCACTTGTGTTCTTTGATAACGGGCGACGCGTTGCTGTACTCAATGTTCAGAGAAAACGCGGACCCGGTGGACTGCCCGCTCAAAGGGCCGTTCTCTTTTACTTATAATAGGTAAGTGCTTGACTACTGAACTATATCTAGAAGCTGCATTTCGTAATTTCCATTGTTAAACTGTTGGTCACCTATTTTTAGCTTGTGCTCAGCAAATTAGGCTTATATTTTGACATATCTTAGCACCTCCGATCATTCTGTTCATGGAGTGCGTGTCCATAGAGGATTTCGCAGTTCATGTTGTGCATTTCGCATTACGCAGATAGCAATCGATTAATGACCATTGACTTGCAAATGCTCGTAATGATTTCTTGCATAACACTCCCAAAAGCCTATACATTACTCTTGAGCTCCTATACTATACATTCCCACATTGATGCCACATAACCAACGACAGTTGAACTGACCAGCAATTAAGACATGACACATGTCATTCGGTGGCGACTGACGAGCTACGTACGTCGCCTCGTAATGACGTGTAATTAAAAACCAATGGCAATGCATTACCAATCGAGCGTCACTCAAAGTAGGCTGTAATTTGAATGGCTGATGCATGATTTGCGATGAGATCGCGATTGAAATATGTGGGTACGAAATTCGTTTACCAGATTCAGCACAGTCGATAACACAACGGAAGTGGTGTGAATGGATTTTATACGTAGTTGATTACTGCTCAACAATATTTTACGGTCAGGAGTAAAGACACCTACCGATGTGGCATCGGCTTGAGCCGATAACGCCACATTTTTGACAACCAGGTGTGTCGTCTGAATCAAAACGAGGCGGATGACGTCTTTTTCGATTTTATTGCATGGACATAAAAGCTTTTTCACACCGGCTCAAGCTGATTCCGTGTCAATAAGTGTCACTCTCTTATACCATAATAGAAATGCAGCTTCTTTAGGTCTCTTTAGATGCCCTCGGAAAATTCATAATGTCACCCCAGACACTTCGGTTGAGCAAAAATTAAGGTGCTTATAATTAAACACAAGCTAATTCAAATTACAATAATTTTCAGGGGTCATGGTGACTGCAAGAGTCCGGTGTCTTCAATAGAGAGCTGTACGGAGGATTCGAGACTGCTCCTCAACTATCAGGCGTGTCCTGATGTGTATGGCTCTGAAAGCACGGGTAAGTTGATGCGATTGCCTACAATATCAAAAGAGCTCGAAAAAAAAAAATGAGTTTGGTGCCATTGTTTCCGATGAAATATTTTCCGATAGGTCGCGCAGTGCGCTGGATTGGAAGTTGAAAATTCGACAAAACATCTCTGATCTAATTTTGGTGATCGGTTGCAAAGATTCCGTTTCTCGAATCCGGCTCGAAGGACCAATCGAACTAAAAATACAGATGCCCGTCGTTCAACACTTCTTTTACTGCATTTGTTTGTTTTTATGTGCCAAATTTTATTCTAGTACTATCATTTCTTTGCCGCCAGTAAATATAATCAAACACGTAAAAAAGTTAATTAGGTCATCTACCAATTATTTTTTATACCGTAAGTCATAAAACTGGCTAAACGATCAACATCCTATCCTTGACATATAAACAGTAGAAATAAAGATTGTAAAGTAAATTAGACACTTGTTTTCACTGTCGTTAGTAAAGCTAAAACAATTTGTATATTTTCGACTTCAAGCCCGTCGTGTTAGACATCAGTTACAAATGGATCGGGCACAGTTCCAGCACATAGGTGTCAGCTATTGTTTAGTTTTAGTAGCGGCCCGCGGCCTGTTCGAAATAACTGCGGTGTTAAGGACATATTGGTGACTTACTACTTACTAATTTCGTTTGCGTGTTTGTTAAGATAGTTTCAATTAACGAAATTGACGAAGAATTTGAAACAGTTACTTGCTAGGAACAAAAGTATTTATGAAAAGAAAGTTTAAACCAATGAACGATTTCAAAGTAAAATTAACCTTTTTGTATATCGGATTGGCTACTCAAGCATAATTCTGTTTAGGATAGCTCTCGGAATGCCATATGAGAATATTCTAAATTACACAGATTGTCATATTTCCACAATAAAAACAAATGAAATTATAGTCGCAAATAATAAACATAATTGCACCAAATAAAGCAGGAAAACACAAACTTCAAAAGCGTAGTAAGACAAAAGAAAAGAATAAACAGACAAGAAAAAAGCATTTCTACTCAAAAAAGAACATTTCCGAGCAATTCCCATAGTAGGTACTTCCCCTTTACGCCGCCGGCAGTATCTATATAAAACTTTATTTGTGCAGTCGTCTGTCACAATTGTCTACGTCAACTGCGAACTGTACGCCTATTCTTGGATGTAGATTTCGAACAAGAAGTTAACAGACTATGAGTACTATTAATGGACTTGCATGTTGCGAGTTCACACGTTATTCACATAGTTGTGTGGCTAATGAGAAGTTTGGTCATTCGTTACAGGAATACCGTTCTATGGTATATTTTAAGTTATCTGGTCAGTCATTTCAGTTTAAAATTTTGGGATATTTGAAATAAGTCTATGGGCTTAACTGTATAATACGGGTCCAAAAGCCGTCCCTAGGAGCACAACGCACAAAGATATGAATAATTTAGCTCTTTGAGTCTCTGTGTCGCCATTTTACTAGGTTCTTGTCTTCTCATCTTCCTTATAATATTTCGTACTCGAGTACCTACGTGAAAATCCAATTTGTAGCTTCTATCATGGCTGATTAATTCCTGTACGAAAAATTATTTGCAAGAGATTCATCTAAATCCTAAATTATTTCTAATTTCAGTCGAAGAGTTAGAGTGCCTGGCGACGTGGAAGGAAGGCAGCCTCCGCTTCTTGGTGGGCAAGCTGCATCACAACCACGCCACCAGCAATGAAGACCGATACCGGTGCTTCGTCTACGAGAAGACGAATGGTAACTAAAGACTTTCATTGCTTTTTTTTTAATTCATTGCCATTGTTCATATTTTTTACTTATTCTGATTTGCCACACTTGTTATTCGTCGTTGACTTAATTTCCTTACAATTATAATTTTAAACTGCATACATTATAAAAGTAACTGGCATTAGAATTTTAATTAAATGTTCAGTCAAACCGGGACGAACAGGTTGCGGACTGGCTCCGGAGACGCGTTCGCAACGTGTGCCGGCCCGTCCGTCCCGGATTGACCGGACCTTTACTTGTTATATTTTTACGATATCTTTGTCGTCCGAAATCGAGGCAGTGTAAATATAGCTTTATCTGGAATATTATTAAGAACCCTAAACTAATCTACTGCTCAGATTTCTAAACCACCCACTAATGGAACCAAAAAGACTTCGCAACTTTTTTCTTCCACCAGTGGGCCTCAAAATTTGCTTTTCCTCTCCAATTTTAGACTTACTTCTCAACACGCGTGTTACAGCAACCGGCGCAGTGAAGGAGCAGGTGGTCCCGCCGGGCGGGATTGAGTACAGGGTCGCTCAGTCCGGGGATGCCACGTGTAATGGACTGTTCAGTGCCACGGAGGGATCCAGGACTATGGCTCTTAAACGTGGTGAGAAACTTTTATTTTACTTTAAGTAGTGGTAATCTTAAGCGGTTTATTTCTGATTAATTTCGTTGCATCTAAAACAGTTAAATCGTTTCTCTAAGGCTTTTCTGGTGGATCACCACGCAGATGCCAGCTTTCAGGAGTTGCAGTGGTTGGGAATAGTGGCTTAGTTTGAGTGTAAACTTTTCGCACATTCTCTCGTCATCATTTGCCCCGAGCTTTACACTATGGACGCTCGCCCTGTTTTTTTTCTTGTGCTTGTTGTTTTGGATACGAGAAGCAGAGAACCGGAAAATGTTGAGGCTCTTGGAAGAGGCCTATGTCCAGCAGTAGACAACAATCTATTTCGGCAGATGTGATAATGATAAATGATTTTTACTAAGCTAAATCAAAGCACACAATCCAACTGCTAATGCTCTCTCCATTTCTTCCAGTATCAGTCCGCTTCAACTGCCAGTTCCCATCCTGGATGACGTTCAGCCACACGTGGCACACGTTAGACTTTACCAGCAACTACACGTTCTACCAGCGGAACGCGACCCTGAGGATAACCAACCAGACGGGCGCTGATATCAAGGTGTACTGCGTCAATGTGAAGGCGAGCTCGCCGAGCGGGAACTCGGTGGCGTTGGTTGCGCATTGGCAGCATCATTGGTGAGTTGCTTGTCGATAAAGTTATGTTGTGTAAGTAAGTATTTTTGACGAAAGTAAGGCCCTACAGTTTTTTGTGGCTGATCTGGCGACCGCGACGAGATCACGGCACTGCACTCCTCTAGAGAGTGCTGCGCCGTGCCATGTTGTGAGGCAGTCACCGCAGTGTGGACAACTACACTAACAACTCTTGTACATGGTTTTAGATGTGCTGAATTGGCTCTCGATTTTCAGTCTTCGGCTGATAAACATGCAAGATACCATTCATTATTAATCTTTTTAACCAGTTTTCCCGTTGTCCCCCGCAGCGTGTCCCGCTACGTGTGCGTGGTGCTGTACCGGCGCGACACGTACATCGCGGAGCTGCAGCGCGGCGCGCCCACGCCGCGCGCCGACGACGCGTGCTCGCCGCACCACTTCAACGCGGTCACTGCGCCTTATGTTACTCTAGTGGGTGAGTGTCGTGACCCCCTGGTGAAGCTTACACACTCAACAAACACGCGCATTGAGCAAACATCGAGTCACCGCAACGCGTCTCCCGATAGAAATCTCACGTGGGATACAAGTTATTCATGCGCGTGTCGGTTGACGCAAGTCCGTCAAACATCGCATCGCCTGAGGTCATGAACGCGTCTTATAGCTTTTGGTCACAACGGCCGTACGGCTGCGATGGGTGAGCCCTGTCAGTACTGGTTAGCTTAAAGGCTACAAAACAAACGCAGGTCAATAGCAGCGCATGGTATAAGCAGTGTAGAACACATCGCCGGCAGTTGCAAAGCGGATTGCCTCTAATGTAGGGCAGGCTCAACGCAGTTTGCCGGCGGGCAACTGCCTGAAACGGGGAATTTTTTGAGAGATATGCCCAGTTTGATATTAATGGCAAAATTCTAAAACGCATAATATTAAGGCCCTACAGTTAAGTTCATGCCGAAATTCAGATGTCACCTTTACGGGCCTTTTGGGGCACTTGCCAAGTTAAGGGTAAATAGAGTGAGTGATAAACTTGTTCAATCGAAATTGTTTACTCTTCGTTGAAATCCATGACTTTAGTTAGGTAATAATTTGAAGTCAATCTAAATGTAGACCAAAATCCTTGGTCGTGATAATATTAACAAAGTTCTATTTTTCCCCTTCCAGCAAGCAACCCCGAATCAAAAGAGTGTCCGTACTCCGGAAAATACGAAATCCAAAACCGCCGAAAAAGAGACATAAGATCTAACGAAGATCATAGTAGTAAGAGAGAGAAGGCAATCCTTGAACATAATCGTAGGGTAAATGGCAGTAGGTTGTTCAATTTTAGCGTAAGCAACATGTCCAGTGCTCCCATGTTGAGGAGTAGAAGGGAGTCAGAGGGAGAAGTGTCCTGTGTGGTGAACAGCTACAACAGGCTGGAAGTGGGATGTAACTCCGTGAAGAATATGGAGTTCTATTCTACGTGTGAGAATAGGGAGGTGGTTACAGGTGAGAATTACATTTTATTTTAAAGTTAATTAAGAATTAGTAGTTGACACACTATACACGGGGAATAACCTTGTAGTACAGTCTCCTTCACTGTGAAGCTATGGTCGCGTTCATAAATTATTTAGTGCAGTCTTCATTCAATAATCGAATGCGGTACTTTGCTTCCTTCAGACATAAAACTTAGACACGTATAAATGCATATATTTATTTTTATTGAAAAATTTAGACTAAATTTTGCCCGCAATAGCACCAGTTTAGTGACGTGAAAGATTCTTTGATTTAAGATTACTGGTAACCCTACACGATCAATCACCGCTCGGCCTCGCGCACGCGGAAAAAACAAATAAATGAAATTCCTAAGTCTATTTTTCTTGTATTATCTATGCTTAGAGTATACGACGACTCAGTGCAACGCGACTTGCGCTGCAAACAAGTGACACACTCGCGTGTTACTAGGTGCAAGTCGCAAGTGGTGGAAGGGGCAATAGTGCAACTTGGCATAATTCAAATTCATATCAACCGCTCTCCTTAAAACTTATAATTTTCAGCTTACACATGTCACGGCGGCTGGTACGAGAACGGCGCGTCGTTCGTGGTGACGACGCCGGTGACGCGCGACAGCACGGCGGCGCGCCGCTACTGCTTCGTGTCACGTGACGACGCGCGCGGCGCGCTCGCCCTCGCGCGCTCCGCCACCAACTGCGACAGGAACGACCTCACGCCGGATCTGGTGTTTGACGCCACCGCTACTGGTAAGAGTGAAAGAGTGACCACCTACTGGGCCCAAGTAATTTAATAAGACATGCATGTACTATAGCGATACGAAAGAAAAATACTTGTGAAAGAAGTGTTGTTTGACGCCGGTTCGCTCGCTGAATGACGCGTGAACGCTCGTTGCGTACAGAGCTATAACGATATTTAAGTGATTCAACTAAGAAAGGAGGGTGTTGTTGATATAAAACATTAGAGAAATGGGGAAGGTCTGTGAAACTAAATTTAATGGCGCTGACATAGTTAGTTCCAAACATCGTCATTGGTTGTTTTTTCTTTAATGTGGCATTGCCATTGCTTTATAAGTTCTATGTGTTGCCAGACATCCTAAATTAAATTCCTTTTCTTTCTTCACAGGTGAATGTCAAGATCAGACGAGTCATCAACCGGCGCTAAGAATAACCCTAACCTTTGTAATATGTCTCCCAGTCATACACTACATAATCCCGAGATGATTCCTAATAAACTAACACAAATTAAGTCATTTCGGACCCCTCACCCTTGTAATTATAGCTACGACAAATAGACAGGCTTAGAAACTATATAGAAAACGAACTTTTAGTTAATAAGACACTTTGTAAACGTATATCAAGCTATTTTTCCCGTTATTTTTGTTATTATAAATTAATATTGTAAATCATTAATCGTAATGTCATAGATAGACTCAATCGCCTAAAACGTAATATTGCCACATATTAAAATAGCTAAAATAACGGCAGCCGTTATTTTTAACTGTTACTTCATTATATTTAAATGTACAATTTTAGATAATAAATTGACATGATAGATGTCGTCTTGATTGCACAAATATGCACATATTTCTTCATTTCGTTCTATGTTTGTGATGGTTGCCTCCAAGTACATTTATTTTTGATAAACTAATTAATAAGAAAAACTGTTTCTATCCCTAATAATACTGGTTAGCAACTAGTTACGCTATCATTTTTGTCTTATGTACAGATTAAACCAAGTTAATCTTTCGTTTATGGTATTCTTAATAGGTATCTTAAAAGGTACGTATAACTATCCTACACCAAATTAAAGTTAGTAGTTAGTTTTTTAGTTGAATAATACGCTAGATTAGTATGAACGTACTTGGAAGCACATCAGTTTGGGTGTCTTGTGTATAGAACTTCTGTATTAATAGTAAAATGTTGTTATCCTTGGGCTAAAAGTTAAGGTAATTCATGGATTTTTATTTTTAACGGTTTAGAGTTGTTAGCTTTTTAGTACGTATGTATAGACGCCAGCACATCAAGCTACTACAATCTGTCAAATTTCTTTAGCATTAGGATCAAGGTCGATTGGGAAAATTTGACAGTTTCGGGTAGCTTGATGTGCTGGCGTCTGTACCTACTTAGATTAGTATGCTATTTGCTATTTAATTAAATAGCAACAAATTGTATGTATCTCAATTGATAATTTTATTTCTTGTATCTTTTCTAATCAAGATAGAAAGACTTTTTACTTCAACTTGTCCAAGGATAACATAAATATTAGTTGACAAAATATGGTTGATAGATTTGATGAGAATGGTTGTGAAATAATTCTTGTTGCGACAGTTTTATGAAGTATCAGGAAACTTCCTCTGCCTTGTTTTTTTTTTTAATTTGCTTCAATCCAATTTCATTTTTGAGTTGATATAATTATCTTCATGTTCCTCTTGACATGTTCTTCAAAATGTGACATGTGTTTTTAGCACTTGTAAGTAATTCAAGACGCATTTATTGAGCATTTAGTTTATTTTAGGGTAAAATGCTTAAATACGTATATTGAGGCTGAACTATAAAGCTATATTTTGCTCACCCACCTATCCACCTAGCTTTAATTTGCAAACTCACTCAACTACCCTACTGTAAAATCAAAATGGCGTAGATTTACCCGTTATTATTTAAAAATACAAAAATATAGTCGATATCTTACATTATACATAAATCATAATACAAATTAATACGTTCCCTACAAATATGAAGCTTCGAATTGTGTACAAAATCATTGTAAAATGTTACTGAGTAGCTAGAATAATTTTACGATAGTTATTACGTTATTTTTATTTAAACTGATGGTTTCTTATCTTACATTTTGTATATTTTTATTTATGTACATTAGAATGTAATCATAAGTTTACATAATATAATAAGCACAATTTTTGGAAGGCCCCATTTTGTTAGTATTAGTGTATAAAATAATAATTTAATTTAAATCTACATTTATTATGTTTAAAGATTGTTTTACAATAGCAGTTATTTAACGATTACAATTACCTGTTAAGTTCTATAAACTCGTTTAAAGAAGTTCTTACTCGAAATAATTGTTTGGGCCACTGTATATTTCAATGTTTGCTTACTGGACGCACAAAATCAACACTTCTGAAAAAAATAAGATTCATAATATACATATTCTCTCTTCCTTCCAATTTTATATCTATTCTTATTCTTTAATACGTTTTTTGATCCTAAAAACTAATTATTAACTCTTCAAACTAAACTTTGCAGGAACTTGTCTTACCCTAACTTTTAAGCAATAATAAAGCAACGTAACATTTACTACCTACCTAATTAAAATCTTTTTTTTTTTTATTACAAAATGGGCTTGCCTCCTCCTTGCCTCTTGTCCTCTTGACCTCGATCACGCCTGATGGAAAACGATGGATGAGGTCTATGATGGGACGAGCGTGCCCAGTATATGCCTGTGCACTCTTGCTTTGAAGGCTGACGGGTTAAATGTTTAATAAATCAGAAGTGTTGCTTAACCTTCCAAATATCAATGCTCAAACTTGTCTAGACTAGCAAATTATTTTCTATATGGATGGGGTCTAAATGATTGTTACAATGCACCATAAAATGGTTGCTTCACTAACTTTGTACTATTGTATTTGTTACAACATTTTCACGAGAAAGCAATGTTTTCTCAAATCAAGCAATACTACTATAGGTAAGATTAGATAAGACTAAATTTAGATAAGTAAAAAACGAATACTCATTTTGAGATCAATGTAAAATTTAATTAAGTTATTAGATAATAAAATCGCAACAGCAATAATATATTTGTATTTATAGCTATTGAGCGTTAAATTTTTAATAGTTGGTAGACAGTTGTGGATAATGGAGCTAGCGTTGTTGTTTTATAATGAGACCGAGAGATTATTTCTTTGTGGAAGCTAACTCGAAGTGAAATCAGTGTTAACTTAATCAAATAAAGAAAACTTTAAACTGATTTCCTTCGAGTTTATCATCGTTACGTTTCCATTGTGTGATATAGGTACATTGAAATTAATTAAGTATATAGTCGTCAGCATGGATTAAAATAAACAGCGAAATTGATTTTGAATCGTTTTATTTTCCTTGTGTTAAAAGTTAACTTTTTCTTTGAACCGTAAAGAAAGACAAAAGTAATTAGGTATCGAATTAATTTCTGAATGAAAGCTACCAGAAAATGATAACATTTCAACTGAAGATTCCAGTATTATGCTACCTAGTGACATATTGCATTGCGCTAGCTGGATCTAGCCAAGTTAAGAAGATATCACATCACATGCCTTTCACACACTATAAGGGGTTTCAGGCCAAAATACAAATAACACAAATCACTAACTGCCGTACCAACCGATAGATGGCGGTTTAAAAAACAGCTTAGTCTGGTTACACCAAGCCAGGGCTGTCTGGGGTAGAAAAGGGTGGAGCTCGATTGAACTACAAACAGTGCTCGTAGATCGTCGATAGTATTTCTTTAGGTTTTTACAAAATCAACCATTTACCCAAACCAGACAATTAATATTTATATTAATTCTATCATCAACTTGCAATAATAGAAATGCATTAAATTCTTTTCAAGTCCCAGATTCACTAGAGCTCCATGAACGCAGATAAACTGAGTAACTGCGAAATATGTATCTAGAATTCACAACAAGTTCAATTTACTTTTAAAAACACGTTTAAATTCAAATTTAATATAGTCATCTTATAATACCTAGTTTTGAATGTCGAAAATCATGTAAAGATAAAAGAAATGATTAAATAACTGTTTTCAAAGCGTTAAGCGTTCGGAAACCGATATAGCTGCTATATTGTTAAACGAGAACGCGATCATAACGCAATTCTACCAACATTACAAACCCATAGCAGAATCAAAGCTGTCAACATTCTAATAAGTCATGTCATGTGTTGGTGTTGCTTGGCTTGCTTGCTTTCAGCTTTCTTTACTTTGCTTGTACGCGCGTCGTCAGTCAATTGGACTGTTTATGTGTAGAAACGTCTCTCGCATAACACACAAATCGTAACAACAAACTCGATTCTTAATAAAAAACCGAAACAAACCCTGTACAGTGCCAATAACAAGAGGATATTTGGGAAATATGTGAAAGTGACAGTACCAAAATCGACATAGTTTTTGTGTGATTAAAATGTTATTTCGCATATTTTCGAGTACCGTCAGTAAGTGCATCGGCGTTTATAAAGAAGATGTTGCGCGTGAAGCATAGTTCTTGTGTGGTGGAGGACACTTGATCGGGAACACTATGTTCGAAGCGGGATAAGCGTACTCGATTATAGCACGATCAGCTATAATGCAACACGATTGTACGCAGGAGGGTGGAAGGAGCAGGTACGAGCGGCGGAAGCCGAGCAAGGTGCTGAAGATAGCGGAGAGTTTCACGAACTTGGACGAGGTAGCGAAGTCGGGCCGTTACGTGAGGGGTCCCCACTCGAAGTTGGGGCGAAGATACCGGGATGGGGAGAATGGGAGCCGGACTAAGCGTGCGGTGTGTTGTGATGATGATTGTGATAAGGAGTCTGGTGTGAGTGACGATTGTGAGAGACTGGGTGACCGCCGGGTGACGGGCTCGTCATGTACGGCCCTCAGGACTGCTGTGGCAGCACTCTACCCCTTCGACGACTTCATCCTAGAGAAGATTGGGTCGGGATTCTTCTCAGAAGTTTTCAAAGTGAGTGATTTTTTATATCCGCTGTAGTTTTAGTAAGCACTGTTGATTGTTACTGTTTTGGTGACCATTAATTAGTGATTTTATCTGGAATGTTAGATACACTAAATTTTCTGTCAAGTGGCATAATACTGAGCTCTTCTAT
The DNA here is from genome assembly GCA_905163415.1 of Noctua fimbriata. Taxonomy (NCBI): domain Eukaryota; kingdom Metazoa; phylum Arthropoda; class Insecta; order Lepidoptera; family Noctuidae; genus Noctua; species Noctua fimbriata. The sequence continues at coordinate 17,389,485 of LR990925.1, read as the reverse complement.
TCAAAGAGTATTTTATTCAAATATCAATAATATTTACTACTGAAGGTAGAAGCAAAATATAAAAAAGATCCAGAAACAAGTTACTGATAACAAGATTTACAATCATCTACCTACAGTTGATAACCTGATTCTATAACCTGTAAACACAACACGAAAAGTTGCCACAATTTTATATCAAGTAAAAAGAATGTAACCAAAACAAGTATCTCGTCTATTACACAAAAATAACTAAAACTCAACCAGCTGTTACTATGAATAAATTAGAAGACTATACACTTTCCACCACAATCTCTTTAAAGAACTAGCTACTGTTATATAGAGTACATCATAGTCTACGGAAATATGTCTAGATCAACTACTTTTAGCATCATTCAAAATGTATGCTCCTACCGAAATCTAAAATCAATCGAAAAATGCTCTATTTTACTTTTCTTTTTTTGTTTGTTCATTTGTAGGAATCCCATTAAAGCTTAAGGAATGACACAATATCCACAAATACCCTGTTTGTTATTGAATGAATTATTTCCTCCTATAGACAGATTTCTATGAATGGATAATATTAATAACAATAAGTGATGTAATTCTTACCAATAAGTAAATAGTCATTGAACATTAATCAAACAAAAGAAATAATATAAGCTTGTTTTTATAGGTAATGGTATTCTAATTAAATGTTTTTCTATCAAAATCAAAGCTTTTCTTTAGTCCATTACCAGCACTTTTGAATTACCATAAACAAAAAGATGAAGCTACAGTCCCAGTCACAAGGCATAGTAACTGTGAAAGTACTGTAGTTCTATTAGTAGCAGAGACTCTGTTTATTAAGCGGTCATACAAAATTTATTATAATTAAACTTCTTGGCACTCCTTTCTCTACCGAACCATAAACAAACCAAACTTATGGCCCATCCTTAATTATGCCACAAATATCTTCAATTAATATTGCCATTCTATTTGGCACCTTTTGTTACCTTACCATTTCACCGACAATGTTGGCACGGTGCCATCATTTTAATGGTCCTTTATAGTAATTTATTGGGTTTCTAAATATCTGCCCCTTGCACGTAGTCTCAACATTGTTATGATGCCGCATAGCTGTAATATTTCTGTCATGTTGATACATTAATACGGGCATTTGAAATAAGAAAGACAGGTTTAATTTAATTTATTGATGTGAGAGAAACCTTCATTGGTTGCAGTATAGTCAATTATTTTCTTTAACTGAATTTGAAGAAAACTTTCAAAACAAAATGAAAGCTAAACAATTGTAACATTCAATCTCAATCTACAATATATGGACAAGTAAAGTCATTCAGTGTGTAGAATGTAAATTAGCATCAAACAGCCATTTAAAAGTTCAGACAACCATTCACAAATATGATTGCTCCTATCAAATCCACACAAGTGACCTCATTGTTATTCAATAAATGATTAAAGTTGTGACATGAATACCTATTAACAAATAACATTTATACCATGTTTATATTAGGGGAATTGAAGGCTGCAACCTTGATAATGGCCTTGAGAACAATTTTGTGCCATCAAGCCGAATACTTGTAATGTAATTGTATGGTGGATTATCCTTTTACGTAATGACTGGGTTTTTTTTGTGGTTTGTGCTGTTGCCATGTTCTTATTAGTAATAGGCGAATTACGTAATTAAAATTGAATATTTTAATTAGAAAGCCGTTTCTTATCTCATCCTTTGGTTTTCCTAAAAGCCGTCTAAGCAACATAAATTTTTATAAAGTATTGGAGCTGAAATATGTTGACTCTCAGCTAATATTTAAGTAATCAAGTAGGTATGTAAGTTAATGACAATAGACCGCTGTTTTCTTTGGTTTTTCCATAATCAGACAATGGACTCCAAAATAATGAATATGCATACCGAATTGAATATCACAGAATAAGTCTCTTTGTGTCATACTCATAAGGAATGTATAATTTTAATACAAGTCTTCCAACATGTTTACACAAGTGCTACCCTTAAGTGAAGAAGAACATATTTCTGACACTGACATCATTTGTGTTAATTTTATTGAATTGTTTGAGGCATGGAATTTCATGACTGAAAAAAAATACGTATATTCATTGCTAGTTACGGTGATATGATATCAATGCATGAGTAATATTTGTTCAACTATGTGGTTATTAAATTATTATTTTTTTTCAGTCTGAATGTGTCAATGTACTCTCTGACGTCATACATGATAGCATACTATATTTAGTTGTGATGTTTCAGTTGTAATCTTTAGTAAACAAACAAGTCACCACATACATATATATAGACTGTTTGAACAAGTAGCCAGTTAGCATGCTCGAAAGTAAATATTTCGTCTCGACGCATACCTTTTTTTTTTTTAGAAGTCTTCCACCTGCTAATGTAAGCTAACTTTCAGTAAATATTCGAAGACGTGACAATTACAAGGTATGTTCTAATCAGGCGACTCCATTTCGACATCAAAATGCGTTTTGAAATGTAGAGTAAGCCAAGTTCGAATGCTCTTATCAATTAATTAATTCCATGTTAAAACGGGTGGGCAATTTTAGTGTGAGCTACTTTCTTAATAGTTTACAATTGAATTAATTAAAAGAACGACTGTTGTCTAACCAACGACCAGATTAAAACATAACGCCTGTTGTGTCATAATTTGTCTTTGTGTGTGTGTGACACCTCTGATTACGCATAGTCTAGAAGAAATTACATTAACATAATATCCATTGTGTGCCGTTTTCTAGCAAATAAACATTTGAGTTCGAATTGAATAGAGAAAAGATTTTCTTCAATGGTGTAGCTGCAAGTGACACCTGAGGTAAATAAATAACACTGCAGTGAGAGTAAATGTTTACAAACTGTATCCGCATATCAGATAAAAATTCCTTAAAACGGTCCTAGCAATAAGTTGAGTAAACAACCATAGAATTTGACACTCTTACCCAATACGATTATGGTTATATCATTTGTTATCGTTACTACATAACTTAAATTCTCATCGGAATTTAATCGAGTATTGAGCCCATAAATCATATTTTATACCTTCATAGCTTTTATAACTCATAGGTTATCGTAAGTTTATATTTCCTGCGTTTAACTACGACGAATCTAGAATCGTACGGAAAAGGAAATGTCGTCAGGAAATGGACTAGTCTTAAGGCCTATTGTACTGCCAAGGTTGATGTCACTGGATAGTTTCGATGATAAATTGCATGTTTACTTTTATCCTTACACGCATGTGTTAACTTCATAGGAAAAAATCAAGCGAATTTTTTATCCGCGAAGATTTTGAATTTTCCCTCGTTCATAAACTTCATACACCTATTTCACTTATTTAGGGTTCGATTTAAAACATAAAGATAATCTTACGGCCTTCTTCAAGGCGCAAGCTACTTTCTACACAGCTACACTTATCAATTCACAACATAATCTGTTTAATAGTTTAGCCGTGAAAACAAAACAAACAAACAGGCGGACAGACAAAAGCACATGCATTCAAATAATTATTAGCTTGGCCTCGTGAAAATTGATGGCGCTTCGCTTACTAAGTGGTAAAAATACTTGCAAGGCATGCAAAGTTTGAAAAATGTTTTGTTGAGAGAGTGGGCCAAGTTCGCGACATTTTAAAAGAATGATTACTGTTTTTAACATTGTTAATTACCCGACACTCGTTTTCTTTTCTAAAACTTACTCAACTCTGGTTATTTTTACTCAAGATGTATAGCATAGCATAATCAGCCTATAATGTTCCCACTGCTGGGACACAGGCCTCCTCTCTATGAGAGGGAATGGGCTGAATTGCTACTATAAGATGTATACATATATTACAGTAGCAACGTATGATACGAATAATTTACAAGAGAATTTTCCAGTACATCGAACTTGAGGTCATCAATCATAAAAACGTGGCGTTTGCGTAATCAAGGACCGAACTTAGTTTTTGTTTATTAAGAAATTTTTCGAGTAAAAAGTTAACGACTTTTGAATTCGCATCAAAATTGTTTTCGGTGTCGAATTTTACTTCATTTTGATAGCAATACATGTTCGCGATTTAACACGCTGAAATATTATTCATTCTAAGCTTTACTTCTGCACGGATAATAACGCTATATTCGTTTTTAACTGTATAATAAACTATTTGTCCTAAATTGTTGACAAGCAAGCAGTCGACGGAATAGAATGTATGGGACTTAGACACGCAATTTTTGCAAATGCTTCGATAAAAGAAAATCGGCTAAAAATAAAGCGAGAAAGGTATTCACGAAGAAAGCTAATAAACAGATAGATGGTGGAATCTGCTTTTATTTGATTACTAGCTTTTGCGCTATCCTTCGAGAACGATTTAAATACATTATATGACATTCGGGAATAATGTAGCTTGCCATTAGTGAAAGAATGTTTGAAATTGGATCAATAGTTCCGAAGATTTCCTCCTACATAAAGTTACAAACATATTATAAAATTGATAATATTAGTGTAGATTTATAGTTAAAATAGCACTGTAGCAGTAATCGGGTTCGTTCCATCTGTAAGTGGGAAGAGTATCGAGTGCATAGATTCTAGCTCTGATCTAGACTTACTAACACAGAATAACGTATTATTACCTTACTTGCCTTCAATTGCTCTGTCGTTAGCGAACGGAAATAAATCGTTTTCTGAAACTTCTCTTTATCCATCAATTAACGTTGCTATAGTAACTTAATGATAAACCATAGATCAGTTCATCATCATGTTCCTGCCCTTGTCCCATGTTACTTGTGGTCGGCGCAACAACGTTTTATTCTTCCATTCTCGTCTGTCGACCGTCACGCTATAATTTACTCCCGTTTCATTCATATCATTCCTCACACAACCCATCCATAGATTAGCTATTAAGGTTAATAAAATGCGAGTTAAATTACTTACACTTAAACATTACAAACCCTTGTCTTTTCCCCATGGGGTCAAACAGAAACTAGAGACCGCCACCAGTGCTGGTGTATGAACACAGACGAAGCAAAAAGTGTTAAGGATCGCAGATTCAATCTGAATGATTTCAAAATATTTTCTTTTAATACTATTTGACATTTTGTTTTAATGTGTTGATAAACACATTTAAATTAGTAGTTTTGCAACAAAAATCGAGCAAGGACACCTCGACGTGTTCTATTATGCCAAAATTAACACAACCAGTTTTGAGAATATGTATTGACAACCAGATTGAAACTTGCTCCATTGAACAGCTATTCCTCATAATTTAAAATAAATTAAAAAGGTAAAGTGTTTTGATTCGGATTCGAAAGATCAAGCATCATTTGTAATTAAAAGTTATTTCAAAGTCTCAAATCATTAGATTTTGCAATGTTTATTGGTAAACGAATATAAAAATATAATAACTGAAGCCAAGGGTAATGCCTGCGATGTCCAAATGTCCTTTGCTATAAAACCGCAGACTGCCATTTTAAAGAAAAACACCACATTGCTTTAATTGTTTGTAAACAACAACAGATTGAGATCAGTAACTTGATCTTTACCTGTAAGTAGGGTAACTTTCCGTCCGGATTTTCGCCCCGGGCTTGACTTTGTCTGGCCTGGTCATTTACGGACTATTCGACTCAAGGGGTTTTGTTTAAGAAAATAAAAAAGTTAAACGATTCATCATCATCATCCACAGCCCGATTTCACCAATTGCTCGGTATGGGCCTCTCTTTGTTTGTGCCAAGCTCCACGTTCTTGTGCCAGCTTCATCCAGGATATTCCCGCGTTGGCAACAATGTCATCTGCCTATCTCGTCGCCCAACGACCAACATTTCTCTTTACAGTCCTTGGCCGCCACTCGGTCACGGCTTTACTCCACCTGCCATCACTGCGCCTTGCTAGTTGTAAAAAAAACGATTTATACCAACTGAAAAAGGAAAAAAATCTAAATAAAGTGACTTAAATTGTATATAATAAACGAAAATGGAAACTCTACCCGTAAGAGATCTTTAATCTCTAGCAATTGTCTCGCATCTTCCGCATTATGGTCTTGAAACATATAATTTTATTACAAGTTACAACAATAAGTAGCCGTGCCCTCCCGTATGTGAGGAAGCAATGATTCATTCAAACTCAGGATATAACCTTGATGCGAAACACAAGGTTCGCAACTCTTGCGGTTTATAAATCACTCACCACGTGTGGTACAGGTCTATTGATAGCCTAGACTAATTTTTAATAGACTGGGAGTAAGCATTTCTTTTGCTTTAGAAAATTTTATATAATTTATATTTTTTGGTTGTAAACTTGTAAGTAATGCGAGCTTTTAACTTACCTGGGACCTAGTAGAGCAGTGGTGTCCAACATAATTAAATTGAGGGTCAAGTTTAGTTTTTAGGGCCATTTTTTCAACCGTAGCGGGCCAAAAAGACTTCAAAAACACCTCTAAATTTAAATAAAGCAAGTTTCGCTTGGCTTGCTAGACTGCGATGGTGCGGTCTGCATTCGCGGATAGGTAAATATGGCGCGGGAATAATTGACTGGACATTTGTTAAACATGATCACTCAATATTTATTGATGTCTTATAAAGTTTTAAATAAGTTGCGGGCCGGATGAAAGACCTATGCGGGGTGCTAGGTGACCCGGGGGCCTTATGTTAGACGGGCATGTATTAGAGCAAATCTAAGAGCAACGAAAGCCGTTTAAAAGATTAACCTGCGGTCACGAAACAAGTATCAAACACAAATTAACGCTAACTGAGCAGTCTTCCCAAGAATCGTCGAAAGAGTTAAACTCCATGACGAAAATAAAACAGATTGTGCGGAGCGGAGGATCAGAATCTACATTTAAATGGAAATGACAAAACTTCTCCGCCTTCCACTAATTTCTCCTAATAAAGTAATCCTTAGATCCGCATAGTAAACACTAGTTTATTCAAATATATACGAGTCTTAAAATCGTTTACTTAATACGAATCAAGAAAGTGACCGCACAATACACATGCGCTTTATATTATGTAATGTGAACTACATAATTGCTTACGTATTTGTGTTTTGGTAGTAACATTCACACAACGTATGTGCTAATTCGAGGAAACACTATTTGTACTTAGAAGATGCACGCGAATCTCTAATTTAGTTTGTTCTATCATTTATCGTGTAATAAAACACGAGTTGTTCTATTCACAACTTTAAGTAGCCAACTATTAAATAAAATGTGCTTTGGACAATACGTTTTTTTTTCTTGTCAAATGTTGCGTGCTTAAGTCACGACCTTTACTTTTTTGGTGCTGTCATTTGCACTGTGCGCCTTTCAATAGATTTTTTATTATACATTTATGCAAGCAAGACGAAATTGAAAGCGAAAAATGATGCCTAATTTCCGGGACGGCTACCGTCTCACGTAATCTTTGAATGTGATCCTAATAAGCTTATAATAAACGACTCAAATCCGTTTGAAGTAGGAATGTTAGAAAGAAAATAAAAAAGGCTATATAAAAAGTCTTTTGGGAAATTATGCAAGGGCGAGCTTGATAAAAAGGTTCCAAAAAATAAAGAAGGTCGTAAGCTAAATCTAATTTACCCAAAAGAGAAAAATTCTTGTGCATCCCAACTCCTGCCTCACACTCAAGGCACGACATAAATTAAATTCCGTCTAGGGTATCACCTTCAAGCAACCAACAGAACAGGTTCTAAATGCACAAGCAATCATAAGTGTTATGAGGACGTTACTAATTGCAATGACATTTTATACCATGCTCAAAACATGTGTTCATTGAAGTCAGCCCTTTTAATGCACACCCTGTAAGGATTTGAGCTTGCGAAAAAGGAGAGGAAGGCATATTGTTTTAGCATGTTTAGGGATAACTGCGGTGTTTATATCGTATTTTTTCTTGTGAAACGTTTCCAGTTTCTGTTCATCGTCTGACTTCTTATTGTTACCGAAGCCCCCTTTTTCCTTCAAGATCACACCAATTTGTCGAACTATCTTCGACTAATTAATCTTACCTAATCTCTTTGGGTCTTGTGGCAACTGAAACGGGTCTCCAGTTAATAATTCTGGGTCCACTGGGTCTCTGGTAACCGGTAATCATAATTTTCGAGATATTAATGGCACTGTTATCTTTAGTGCCATCTGTTAAGGAGGGTTTAATTAGAACTGAGCAGCTGCTATCAGCGAATAGCATTGATTTCCGCTATTATTCCGACCGGAAAATATAACTGAGATCCTGTCATCTTCTTATTACATGTAACGCTGCAGTATTTTATGTTGTCTATCCTAAGTATCGTCATTTAAACAAACGATAAATTATCTCTAAAATTCACACTACTAGTGTAACGAATTAATGTTATCAATTAGTAATGCAAGTCTGCGAACAAAACAAGCCAAAACAGCTAATTACTATGAAGCAGCGTCTGAAGTGAATTTAAAATTTGCTACGCCAATGTCACACCGTAACCTGAATCTTAAATCAACGTTAACAAGTGAATTATTTTCCAAATTACTCTCTATTTTCGTAGTGATTAAGGCATTATATCCAATGAATGAACATAATCATCTACGTTACATTTTCTCAGAATTTTGTTTTGCGGAACTAAAATGTTTTTCGGACATAAGTACAGATATCTTCCTGTTTACCAAATTCTTCTCCGCTTTGAACCACACCATATCCAAGACCTTTCTGAAAAATCATACTTTGCCTCCATATTGCCTTGTCAAACATCTTTTGCCAAATCTCCATCAAAGAAGCTTCCAGAAGGAATTCCAAAATTCGCATTACCCTTTTTCTCTACCGCGTCGAATTTGACCGGTTTCTATCCGTTTTTGGGTTAATGCTGTTGCGCCGGTTGATATCGGATGTCAACCTTGCCTCGAAGGTTGCTCGTATTATCGTGAATTTCGATGAGTGAACTGTAGCTGTTACGGTGACTTGGTCTAGGATAATGACCCATTAAGACCAGTTTGCCTTGGAACATCAGCTGGTTGGCTTCACGTATTGATTTCTATCATTGAGGTGTGGTAGGTATCGTATCCGCTGTGTACCTACATGCCACGTCATAGAGGTAAATTATGTTCTGGTCACTATGTCATTTGAACTTCAAAGTGTTTAAGATTGAGTCACCATGACGTTTATTTGCAGCAACATGTTCGGCTCAAGCAAATTTAATAAACTTATTTGTGTTTTACATCTTAGTAATTACCTATATTTTCAGTAATTAAAATGGCCATCCAGATTAAAGTTCATACAGTTAAACCGACTGCTAAACTCGTATGAATGTATTAGCCTTAATACTATTTCGCTAAATTAGTTTTTCTGTTAACGACTATCATTAGGTTTCCTTCCATTCCTAGGTAAATAAAGTATGTTTTCCTTTATGAGTGAACTAATTAAGTGCCGGACATTCTACATTAGTTTGATGTTTGTTTTCCAGAAGTAATAACCCTAAAAGTTTTACTGTTGAACGACCTTTCAGTGTACTCATTGCTGTTATAAAATCCAAACAATTTTGATTACAATAATTGCGTTTGTTAATGTAGAGTTTGGTCCTTCTGCTCTAACTCCAGTTTTAATGGTCCCTTAACTAATAATAGTACAAAACTATCCAACATTCTGGCCATAATAATACATGATCATTTACATGCCAAGAGCTTTCCCATGAAAAATGATACAGGATTAAGTCGTAAAACTCAGAAGACCTAACACCGGTCAGCCTCATGAATCACACACAAATCTAGCAGTTTATCATTCAGCCTATAAATAGTTAATTGTTAATCTCGACGTTTAGAATAAACCAACTGGGTATTAGTCTAGACCGTTGCGACGTTCTCGGGCTGAATCATTCAGGTATTCAAAATCCATATTTATAACTCTGGCTATCGTCCACTTGGCTTATTGTGGGTATAACATAAAACATTCTCTTAATTTATGATGCCAACGAAATGGTGAAAAGCATGTGTTATCTAATTGTCGTAATAGTTGTTGTTTTCGGTGTTATTTTTAGAAGCTGTATTTTTCACTGAATTAAAATAAATTAGTGACAGCGGCAATGTCAACGCTGTTGTGCGTGATAGTAGTCACACCAATATTATTTTTGTCTTTATCACTGCAAAAGTTTTCCATAACTTGATCTCCGCACCAAGAACTACCAACTTTATAAGGTTCATTAATTTTAAATGCAGGTTTCAGATGTTGTTTGTACTTGATGGTACCTACCTGAGGAATCCAATCGTGAAACTTGATAATCATAATCTGTCCTGTTGGTTTCATTGTTAGTTGTTGCTCTTCAAACACCATTTAAATTAGCAGTTAGTTTCTTATCTCATTCACTCTTACTCGTCTGCTTCGATTGTGTTGTTGTATTAAGATAGGAGAGGATAGTCAAGATAATCTTCGCGAGATAATCACCTGTTTACTTAATGTTAATGAACATTTTCTCTACTCGCAATCACGTTTACCCGCTTATTCCTTAACCACCTAATTAACATACTTCTGATAGAAGTTAATTTTCCTAGATAAGACTGCCTTGTTCATTACTTTATAACACAATAAAATTCAAATTTTATATTTATTAGGTGCTTTAACTTAACATCTTAGATGACTCTTAACTATTGTAAAGATGTAATTCTTGACAAAATATAAAAGTCTATTTTAAGATTTTTCATTATCTCGTCTACGTACTTTGGTGTGCCATTAAGATTTTTTTGTATACTTCTAAGACAAAGCCAGTTTTAATTAGTAAAGGGTCATTAAAATTTCATGCGAGAACAATTTCCTAATTAGCCACGTGTGATATTTCTTAGGAAATTACATAACCTTGTATTTTAGGAGGAGCTCGATTTTCTCTTGCTTTTCTTGTAATGGAAAGTGTTGCTCGACAATTGTTTTACTGTAAGTACTAAGTACGACGTAAGAACATAAGTTCACACCGTGAATTGTACGTGTGTTATTTGCACCAACATGGTGACAGAATTAACTTTGTTGTTAAGGCCCAACAACCCTAAAGGGTACTTTACTAATATGCCCTAGCTATTTGAAGTATTGACGCATTTAATTTGTAAATGGCTAGTGCGGTTTAATATTAAATACTGTTCTTTTTCCTAATTTATATTATATTTTACAAAATTTATTACTAAATTCAATTTCTTATTACCTACTTTACTGATATGCCCTAGGCATTTGAAGTATTGACGCACTCAATTTGTAAATGGCGAGTGCTGTTCAATATTATAATGTATTTTTCCCAATTTATATTATATTTATACAAAATTTATTACTAAACTCAGTTTCTTATCTTAGCATAACATTATTTACAGCAGACCATACAGTAGTTTTCCTAAGTGCTTTATCGTAAATTGAATAGTCTTCGGATTAGTAAAGTACTTACGAAGCACGTGAAACTTTGATTGAAATAGTTATAATATTCACCATAAAAGTTGATAACTAATAAAAATAAATGGAAATGAAGTATCTGGTATCATCATACGCGAACAAATATTTTTTACTACTGCATGTCATTGAAGAACCGGGGTTATAAAAAGTTCACCTCTGCCATACGATTATATGAGAGACCACACCGGTTACGTTATTATTGTAACAGCTGACACATCTCGATTAAAAACGTATTCACTGCATAAGGTGTTACATCCATTATTCAAGTTGAACATCAAACAAACAAGTCATAAAAACTTTCCTCAAGACCATGATTGAGCATGACATGGCTTGTTCAGTTTCGACTGAAGAATGGCCATAGTCCGCACATTTATATTGGAAAGTTGTCAGCATTGATGGAAATCTCTCGCAGTGAAAGTAATATTACATCGGGATGTTAAATGCTGTACTTTATTCCTAGTTTCCCTCATATGATATGCGGAAACTGTAACGGTAGTGGATAGATAAGACCACGGAGCGGTTATCTAGTAAGAATGTGTGCAATGTTTGTAAAGGTGTGCGCTCTAAGAGTTGTTCAGATAATTCGAAGCGATTCTAATCGTCATTCGTAACGTTTCTAGCGTTGCGTATTACGATACAATAGTAAATAAACTGTATCGCTTCGTTGGAGTTGATAACATCGGCTAGACCATTACAAAATTACTGATTAACTTTTTGCTCAAAATTACTTAGATGCATTTCGAACTCCTGTGTTGTGTTAGTGTGGCTTAGAACGTTATCTAACGTGACTTTCTTAAAACTCTCAAAGGATAATCCAACGTAAGCCCTCTTCGCTCGTTCAAGAGCATCCACAGCGGTTAGCTTGTTGCCTTCTGTATCGGGTTTCGCTTGATCCTTTAACTTTCCGCAAACAATGCCTTCAAAGTCATATACTTGGTCGTCTTTACGAAGCTCGCTATCGCTTCTCCACCCAGTTCCTACCTTAAGATTCCACCAAGAGTATGCAGTTATTATTCAATGTACGCAATTACGCACAGGTTACATGTCCTATTACGCGTACATGTACGGAGCCTACCAGTTTTATTTTATTGCTTACCGCTCCGGTTGGTATGCGATAAGATTCAGACGCACCTGATACTAGATGTACTATTCAAATTATTATTATGACTACTAATAGTATGCTGGAAACTATCGCGAATCGATCTACGTTCTCTAATCTTAGCTTTAGTATGTTCTAGAACTTTGTGAATAATTGTAACTTCGACACCGTGAAGTCCTAAGATGTAACAATGGTTTATCTTTGGTCAAAATATTGGTGCCGCTTTCTCATTACAACAGATTTTTTTTCTTTTATTTAAGAACGTGATAATCAAACGGTTTTACTGAAAAAATCCACTATGATACTTATAAAAGTTACGATTGCGATGACCAGCTTACATATTTTCTTGTATTTTCGCAGTTCGCTTCATTAATTTTGAGAGCTTCATAATTTTTATTATTAATTAATATCTCCTCGGATAACTTGTTAAGCATAGTTTCTGTCAAAGTAATAAACTTCCGTGAATTATTAAATAAACCCTCAAACTTCTGATGTCGGAACAGGGGTGAGTGGTATAAAGCTCAGTCTCAGGTCAGGTGGCAACTTCAAAGTTTGATATTATCTTGTCCTCGTTTAATAAGAGGATCCTTCCTGAATTGGTAACACAGAGAACCATACTGTTTCAACCTTGCTTAAAACTACACTAGCTCATGCCCGCGGCTTCGCCGGCGTGGAGTTCGGTAATTGTCCCACGGGATCGTACTACCGGAATAAAAAGTATCCTATGTGTTAATCCAGGCTATAAACTATCTGTGGGCCAAATTTCATCCAAATTCGGTCAGTAGTTTTTACGTGTTAGTGTAACAAACACCCAGACATCCATTAAATTCATACATCCCCACAATCTTTCGCATTTATAATATTAGTAGGAAGGAGGATGTTAACTCCTTAGCTACATGTTAACTTGTTAAGCTACTGGTTTTCCCTCCCTACGTTTATTCATCGACTAACATTTTCACGTTGAATAAAAAATCAATCCACTCGACTCAAATCCGTTTGCTTTCAAACAAAACGCTTTTTTTCTTTGCCGAAAAAATCAGGGCTCCCTACCAGCAGCGTTCAATTACCTAAATTGATGTGTGCAGCACACAGATCCTGTCAAACGAGCCTGGGGCCCTTCGTCGGTTTAATTCAATCAATTTCACTACGACTCTCTCTACGTCACGTGTGTATTTTGCTTTTAATTGTGTACTAACCAGCTTATGTTTTGATTCTGAAACGCCCCAGGGAAATTGTCTATCTGGAAGGGTCTTAAAAAGGTTTTCTAGAAGCAATTTCTTGGTAGGTTCATCTGCTTGTAGGGGTACGTAGGATTTGATTGCTTTTTAATTTAGATTGTTTTGAAGAACCCCCTAAGAACTTAGTTATAGGCAATGACATACATATTCTACATATTCTGTTCCTGATAATTTTATCCAAAACTGGTATAAATCAATTATAATTTTTTGAAAGTAATCAAGTTTACTCCCAAATAGACAATGGCTATGTAAATTTTCGAACAAGAACTATGTAGTATTTACCTCTTACTTTTGGAATTATAATTTAATTTTCTTTTTGACTTAAGTTTTCACTCAATTCCAATTCATTTTCGCCTTAATTATCTTGTCCAAGTACGTTCTAGACATTCATCTTTCGGCTTTATAAAGTCGGAATGGGAACAGACATAACTTTATTACGTCGTAAAACCTCGGCAGAATCAACCTAAAACATGTTTGTCTCATCTCGGCTTCTTATCCGTGAGAATCTTACAACAATGACGATCGTCATTAGATACTAATTGCTGTTTAAAATGACAAGCTGAAATTAACTCTTTTTGTTATCTCATTCGTGGCTAGAATTAATGCCGTATTCTTCTTATTATTACAGTTTTTCGTCAATTCCAGAACTTATAATTCCGTAATTTTTTGCTTCGTTTTACGTAGTTCTTTTGTTTTTAAACACGTTACAAAGGTCTTGTTTTTGTAAAAGCAATTGTTGTATTCAATTTGGGGATTGTTTTTAAAGTATTCATGTTTCAATGGCATTGAAATGTTTTGCTCTTTAAGTTTTTTTTTGTAAATAAATTATGAAAATCGTCACAGCTTTATTGAGTAACCCGTAGCTGGTGCTATTGTGATGGTGGGCTATGATGGAGCATCGCTAGTCCAATTAGTATTAGTGCCACTTGAAGCATACTCATCCTGTGGTTAATAAACTACCTTACAAATCTTACAATACAGCCAGACAACTTCACTTTTCTCCCCTACTCCATTTATTTTCGCACTTACAACTCCGACCATAGCATTAATGTAAAAGTGTTAATATTCATGTGCATATATTTATTCGCGTAACGGGTTTAAAAGATAAGTTACTATGTTAAGCTGCAGTAAGTTTCGTAACTGTCACATATTCTCAAGCATTAAATAAGCGGCCTTCGGACATCAATCTGTTCAATGGATATTTTAAATTAGCAAATATATTATTACTTTTAATTTAAATGCTAATGCATATTACCCATAAATATTTATCAATCCTGAAGAATTAGATATTAAAACGAACGAACTTAAAGGTAAATTGAGTCGAAGTTCAGTTTAGTTTATTGTTTTGCTTCATTCAGACATATTTACATTTCTAACAGAAAAACTAAAGGGTATAGGTAAATATTATACGTATTATAAATATTTGTATTTTTAGATATTTTTCCCACCTACGCCACAAGAAGCTAATAATATACACAATGAACAATAACATGTTTTCCATAACCAACATTATTCCTCACAATCCCTTATAAAGAGCCATACAACGGTAAATAATCAAAGGAATCTACATATAAAAAACACAGTGGATAAACAAACAAAGTGATGTACACAAATAGCACGATCCAATAAACAATGTAATAGTATTACGTCAGTCACTAGTATCAAACAAAATTAAACAAGTTTTGAACAATCAGTCTCCACAATGTTAGCAGCGGTATGAAACCGCGACGAGTTCGCGTGAGCAAAGACTGTCAATAAAGTTGAATCTTGAAGTTGTTTATCAAATTAGGAGCTAGCTATGAAATCGTGAAATATTCTTGTGCTCATTTTGCTTTTGGTATAATGTAATCAGGTTTAATTTTCATGTTTCACCAATCCTTGCACATAATATTTTGTAGGTAAGCAATGAAGTAAACAATCATCCAAAAAACTGCATATTTTGACTGGCATAATTAAACAAATACTAACTCACCAAGTCGTTTTATAAAAGAGGTAATGATCATATAGGTTTCACGAGCTACAGGTCAATGATCATACCAAAGTCAGACATGTGATTGACAACTTAGCATGTTTAAGCCTTAACTGATCATAACCCAAGGCGTGATCTAAGTTGGTGCACGTAAAGACGCATTCATTTGCAGGCATTCGTTTCTCCATTGGCATTTGAATCTCGTAAAACAATTAGCAATTAATCGCACAAGCATCTAATACTTATTTCATAATGCTCAATCATAATCGTAGAATAACAAACAGCTTTATGATGCAATATGTTAGCTTGATGATGGCACTGCCAACATTCCTCAAACACTGATGTCTGTTACTGCCGGAACAATCAGTACGACCCCTGATTACCTTTCGATATTTGGCAGCTATGTGACCGTCGCGTCGATAGGTTGATCGGAATTCCAACCTGATACTACTACGATAAAGCGATGCCAAGAGGAAGGGAATTAATCTCGTAGTGGCTTAGAGTGCCACATTCCTACCACTGCACTCCGTGTCTTTTCTAAGCTAGGATGAAGAGAACACACCAACTAAAGCACCGAACAGCGGCACTTGAAGCTGCAGGGAACCAAAAAATCTCTTAAATTCGCTGAGCTACTGTTTTTGCAGAAAATAGAACAGGAAAAAATTTTCAGACATTTGGACGCCGCGCCGCGGCGCCGTGCTACGTGAATTTTCATAAGTCGCAGCTGACAGACTAGATTTTAATATTATTTTCTACCGAGTTCACTGTTTGAGAAAGGAAAAATACTTTTGCAATGGGTTATGAGATTTCTTGGATATGGTTTTATTTTGGCGCATCTGCTATTAATTGCAACACGACTGTACCATTATTTATAAAAGTCCTATTGCCCACCATTCTGAATCAAAGAATTGGTCAAGATTTTGATTGTTTTTTAAATGTACTTACCCATATCGATTGACCTCAATTAACTATGCGGAATTCATTGTAACATGTAAACCAATGCTGTTGCGTTTTGGTACAAGATCAACAACACAAGAATTTTATCAAGCTATCTTTATAATCCTCTAATCGGTTAGCTCACCGCTCGCAAGACACACAATAGATATAAATGCAGTAACAGAAGCGACAATTTGTACGAGATTGCAGAACAAAGCAGTTCAGCAAAAGTGGCAAATTGCAGAAGGCATTTAAACTTTTGAGCTTTAATTTATGACCGGAGTAGGAAGGTAAATATTAATAAAGGAAGTCTTAAAAATATTTTCGCACGATATTCTAGAACAAAAACGTGTACCGGCAACGTTTTCGCCTTTTTGTCTACAGCTTCATTAAATAATCGTTGCATAACATTAACAGTTGCACACAACAATTCCATATAAAGAAAAATTACGACATCCTACAAAAGTTACATAAAAAATATTCACAATACACGTGGGACCCAACGTGTGTACGAAACTTTCACGCTACACTCTCGTTAGACTTTCGCCGGTAATTAAACCTGGCAGTAGAACAATAGCACGTATAAGAAGCAGATCTCTAACGTACAGCCGATGTTGCTATTAATTGTCTATCGAATCGCCCACGCTTTCTAACACCGTACCATGTAAGTAAACTCACTACATTTTCACCGTAAGAAACTAAAACCCGCGTTAGATCGACACGAACAAATGAGATTGATGAGGCAAATGAGACTGCACACGATGGTACCGCAGCCACCACAGGTGATGCTAAAAAATCAAGTGAATGAACAACGTGCATGTATGTAACAATAGAAATATTTTTTACCCAAGGTTCGCCGGTAGAAAGTGTTTGAACGGCTTAAAGATTAAACTTTATGGCATCTCGTTTGATAACAATGGCCAATTTAGCTGGTGAATTGTGTTTTTCATTGAATTTTATTATGTTCGAGTGCCGAATTTAATGTGAATCGATATTTTGTCCGCCGGTGGAGGGCATTAAAAGCCAAACCTCATTGGACATTCTAAAAATATATTTAGCAATTTAATTTATTCAAAAGAGCGAATGATTAAATACAAACAAATAGTCTTTTGAATTTTATCAGCTTCGATACTTGCAAAGAATCCATTATCTAATCAACACTACAACACGCATGATTAAAACCAGCTTGAATGTCCATTAAATTGTACTCTTTTCCCACAGTTGATAAACAGACTCGTTTCCATATCTCCCGAGCTCATATCAGATATATTAGAACAAGGGAGTCAATATGGTCGTAATACGGAATACTGATCATAAATCAAATGGTACAGACGTCTATAGATTACGTGATATTTGTGCAGATAGACAGTCTTTTCGGAATATGTAATATCTCTGAATAATTTACATGAATGCAACATAATTTCTCGCCGCCGAATAATTATTTTTTACATATTAATCGGTAATGAATCGTATCGGCTATATTTCATGCGGTGCAAATTATGATAGAGGCTGCTTACGCAAATGAAACGTACAAAAGTAAGTAGTTTATGGGTCAGAGAGTACAAAAGTTTAAGCTCAATTTATTATTATACGCAACTTATGAGTTGGTACAATCATACACTTCTTTCTGGTATTGCTTAACGATGATTATGTCATTCCGTGTGAATTCACCGATACTCAACAAGATGAGTCTTAAGTAGCCTAAGTTTCGTAAGATACATATGTTCAAAAATGAACCTCTAACCCTTTTGTCATCTCTCCGTTTCCAACTCTTTACTCACATACTCTTGAACATAAGGTCATGTTACGATAGCAAAATTATACCATAGTCATAAATAATCGAAACGTTACTAGATAGATATATAAAAAGCATAGTGACTTCATTATGCCAAAACGATGCCAAATTATACCAATAAAGAAAGGCATAAAATTAATATAAACTGACTAATTTGCCACTGTTTAAACTGCGGTCAATAAATCATTAATAAGTATTAATTTTATACTTTCTCAAATTCTCATCTCATGTGTTGCTTCCGCCATATTATTGACGAAAGTCAAACTGCCCATTTCCATGCTATTAATTTCGTTTTCACTTACAATTATCTATTTGCCATGTGTTTTAGCTACGTATCACTTCCCTTTGATGTTTTAAAAGGTCACATCCATCAGTCAGATAGATAGATAATTCAAGAAGATCAAGAACTCCTTACTGAGACGCTGTTTGAATTGTCTAAAACAGTTGACAAGGCTCAATAACATAGCTGGAAAGGAAACCTCCTTGGTGGGCAGCGTAATAACGACTAGATAGCAGACTGTGAATTCCAAACCACTTATAATATTAGATTTTCCTTAATCATTGAAGAATCTACTAATTAACATTATCAGAAGGCGGACTTATTGAAATTGGCGGTAGGCAATCGCGGTAAAGATATACAAATGAACGAGGAAATAGCTAGATAAACGATCACTAATCTCTTTGAACTTGTGATAGTTGATAGATTATGATATTGACAATTAATAAGATATGGTCACATTATATCACGTCTGGCTATAAACCGTATACCTAAATATGGAGACTTAATAGTAGAAAACAATTAAAGGTATCATTGATGTAAGTTCAAAGTTCAAAGCATAGGAAGCTGCTTCCCAATTCTTTGTCTTGAATGCTTTCACGCCTTTTAAGCAGTGAAACGGGTAGAGGTTAGCGATTATTCAATTTAGGCATCCGCAATAATTGATATAGCCTCAATACCCTTTGAGTTTTTGGCGAAATCTTTCACAACGTATTATAAAATAGAGGTACAGTTGCCTCGGTCGCTCAGTTAGAAATCTCCTCAAGAATCACTGATCCGATTTCCTCATTACTTACTAATTGAGCTCATGGTTATAGTTTTTTACACTTTCTTTCTAGACAGCATTGTTATTACATCTGTACTTGATTAAAGAAAAATGTGGAGCGTACGATCTTCCGCAAGGCGTAAAAACTGAGGGTAAGGAACGCTGATACTGTTTTTTAATATTTCTGCAGTTGTTACGCCTAAAACGTTTTTGTTACTGCGCAAAAAGTGTGTTAATGCCTTGAACGCACTCAGTAGGTGAGAAAAAGTTGAATTATTCATAATTTTATCTTCTTCATTCCGGGCTACTTTCCGATTTTTGTCTGAAGCTACACGAAGCCATTGGGAGCTGCCTGAGAACAGATTACACTGCATATTTTGAATAACGCTAAGCCCAACTCCTACTCAGCTTCACAGCTATCAAAGAAGATACTTCCGCTTTCCCACTTAAATTATTAGCGAGTGTTGCGTCTTGTTTCATTGTTAATGGTCTTAAGTTGTATTTTATTGATAGATAGTTCATGACTCGTAGGTATCACATGCTTGTTCAATGTGCAACGTTATTGTGTATAATCTGTATTGTAACTCGATTATCTGCGTGTATGTGTACGTGACAACGTAAGCGTAGACGCTAGGTTTGTTTCGAAATGTCCCGAAATACACACACATAAATCATACACAGCCTAAACACACAAGATCTAGAACGCACGATCTCGAATTCTCAAATAACTACTTATCCTAAAAGCGTTTTGTTGTAAAGGGTGAAAATTATAAAAGAAAAATAACACATGCAAATCAATGCTTTCAAAGCCGAGACCCTCAATTTAATATTCTGTTTCTATTATAGCTTTATGCTCACAATAAAACCGTCTTGGGTCTTGTGCCGAACAAAATCAAATGTCATATTATTACTATATCTACTTTCTATTCATGCATATTCTTCAGTACAAGTGCTCTTTGTCCAGCCATAGGCCCCAACCGGTCTGACCTCTGAAAGCACCTGATTTAATATAATTAAATCTGCTTGTTATTTCTTGCATTCAGATGAAGATGTCTTATTTTTGTTGTTGAAAAAAAGACTAGGTAATTTTAATTGGGTAATTTTGCTGATAATGGTTTGTTCTAAGAAAAATACCAAAAAGGTTAGTTAACTCGTCTAAAAACACGGAAGCCTCATTACATCTAGGATTAGGAGTAAACTTCTTGCGTAAGCTGCTACCCAAAGTACTAGGTTAGTCATTTTGCGATCTGGCCTTGAAACAAAACATGAGCTTTATACTAGCATGGTCCATAGACAACAATGGTTGCGCCGGCGCTTAGCCCGGGTCATTGACCGCTGCACGGGTCGAACCGCGAGTTTTCTTAAACCGATCCGCTTATTAGGCATTCTGTAGAAGCGAGCTGGTTTTGTGAACCCGCTCTATATAAGTTACCTGATTTTTCTTTGGTTCATTCAGGAATGTTGGTTTTTAAGTGCCTCTGTGACCTTAGATTTGAACGCACGTACTGTACTGAATGGGTTGTTTAGTCGAGCTTCAGTTGAAGTTACTGGTTTGAACAGAATTATTTAAAGTCCCAACTTTGCTTAACAAAGAGTATTTTTGTTTTGAAAGGCAATCATCAAGGAACCAACCGCTGAATATTCAATGTCAATTGAAGAATGGACCCTAGCAACAAGACTTAAGATAAGAAGGAGAGAGAACTTACTTCATTACGAAAACACTAAAATACTATCTGTAAATAAGATGAACTCTACACGTCCTCTAGAGGCAATAAAAATAATTCTTATATTTATAACTATCGCCTGGCCTTAGTAACCCCGGAGTCATAGCGACGAGTTATCAGCAATAACCCTGAAATACCAACATAGTGCGTGTCTAATCGTCCATACTGCAGCGGGTGTAGGTGTATTTCAAACTTATCGAGACAAAGTAGCATAGAAACATGTAAGAAATATTATAAAGGTCAGTGTTTTCAAGAACGATGTTACTGTCAATGAACTCAGTAATCTTTCGCACGATCCATAATCTGAAGACGCGAATAGAAGATGGATTAGAAATATGAAAGGCATGAAAAGAAATAAATTGTGTTGAATAACTTATTATAGCTGAAAGGGACCTAATGTACTAACAGAAGAAAAAATAGAAGTAGTTGCATCGAGGCATGGAAGCCCTTGGCCCTATATAAAAGTATTTTAACAAAGTACACTCCAAGACAATTTTATTTACACTTTCATACCGAAAAGTACCACGAAAGTACACAAATTAAAGCGAGAAATGCTCTAAAATCAATGTCACGGTGTTTCTCTACGCCTCCTTGGGTTCCATTGTCCCTAATCCAGATGGAAGGTTCAGTGACCTCTCCAGCAGATTCCTTACACCTCGTTGTTGATAATTTATTGCTGCATACTTAGCACACAAGCATGGGCATTACAGTCAACGAAACATGAATATTTATTAGATGAATTTTGCTTTAGTATGTGCGGGCCTTTTGAGGATTTAGTGGGGATAAGCTAAGAGAATATATGGAGGGAAGGCGACTTATTTATCATGAGCTTTGAAAGGGATATGTACCCATTTTCGTTTACCCCAGGAAGTGGTTTTTCTTCATCTTATCGCAACATCAAATAAAGATGAACTTTGTCCTCAAATGCAAACACCTTATCACGTCCATCAATGCTAATCTTCTAGTTGGACATAACTTTACCGTTACAGCATCATTCTAACAACAAACTAAGCAGGCTAAACAATGTAATGTCAAAGGAACAATAGTCGCGTCTTCAAGTTGACAGGTTAGGCGGACTGCGGACTGCGTCCAAACAGGTCTGATCTCGGAGGCTTAGCTCTCGGCTTTCGAGCAAGTTGGACGTGGGCCTACGCTTTATAAATTAATACAACGAATCAATCGAGGGTTTCGAACGATTTATCATTGTTTGGTTAAATGCTTGAATGATTACAACGTTACCCAAATTCTCTGGATAGTCCTCTTTGTGTAGGAAAAATGGTCTTTCTTGCGGACGTGTGGTCCTTAAGACCAAAACGGGGAAGGGTGTAAATGCTTTCTCTAAGCACTATGTGTATAATTTTCTCAATACTGTGTATATCATATCAATGCACATTGATACATCTACCTCTACCATCGTTTCTCACGATATTTACTAAAAGCCTTAGCCAAGTAACAGGAAACAGTTTCGATAATATAAATTTATTTTCACTTAGAAGAACAACATTTCAACGGAAGTGTTTCTAAGTCATGCATGCGAATATTCCTTACTTATGGTAGTGTTATCTCGATCGCAGTTTAGAATGTGCGTAAAGAGATATTTTCCACACGCACACGCAAATAATACTAGACGCTCGAAATCAGCAAATTATGCGTCTTCATGAATTGCAAGATCGAAATGTTTTAATCATTATTTAAAATGAAATGGAATTAGCGACGTAGACAAACTCGAGTGAAAAGGAAAAACGTTGTTTGAATAAAACCTGCTGCGGATTACGATGGGAAAATCTGTTGTTAATTGCTATTCCAGTTGGCAGTCCCCATCATGTATTCGTCCATGCTGTTAGGGCTTGCGGGCTCCCTCAGTTGATTAGCTCTTTGAAACGTAGGGGAGTTCGGTCTCCCGCTTTGAGCATCACTCCTCTATTAGTTTAAGTACTGTGAATAGAAGCCGGAGGAGCCCGCGTTTCGATTTCCGTACGGTTTATGAAGACTAAAAGCAATTTAGATTAGTTGCCTTCAATGGTATCAGTTTTAGTAGTTTGATTGTTAATTGATGTTGTATTTATTTGCGGTGCCGACGTAATCGACTTTGATAGCGTTCGGAATTTTACTCAAATTGACTGAGAAAATGAGCGCGAATGTTAGGACCGATTCTGACTATGCTCTGCTTTACAAAAATAGTAAGGCAAAAAAGTGTCTATAGTAAAAATTTCTGTAGTTAAGCCTAAAAGAATTGTTTCAAAATCATTTACTCCGAAAACTATACCGCCACAGTGGGCATAAATTGACGCTAAATGGTGTTAATTATTTAAGCACCGACAATTTACATTATATTTTGACATTTCGACCTACTTTACCTTAAGACGTAATAAGTGTAACAACATAATAAACAAATAAACGTTTTAATATTGGATATCCCGGCTTTTCATTGCGTGTTACTAAGTGCAACGCAATCAAGAACTCGATATTATCTCAAGAAACAGGATTCTAAAAAAAAAACCTATTAAAACACCACGCACCGTTATGTAATATCGATATATTACAGAAAGCAATAATTGCGTTTTTATTTATTTTTCATTCGATGACAAGGTTAACCCATTGCCAGTTCAATGTAATTTGTTCTTCAGTACGTTCAAGATACCGGCGAAGTGGAAAGATACTATCCGAAAAACGTTGACGTTTAATTTTTTTTTAAACGGTTTTATCGGATTTGCGTTTCTGTCGACCGTTTTTGTTAATTAAATTCCGCACAGTTGAATCGCCTGCGAACCGCTTAAAACAAAAATGGAAGATTGATATCATAATTCGTATTGTGTGATAGATGGATCAATAGATCTTTGTAATTTGACATCGTTGCGAAAGTGGGCAATTATTCTGAAAAGTACGAACTAGAAATACTTGTACACGAAGGCATGCATATGCATTGAACTCATTATTTTGCATTACTTGGCTCTCATTTTACATATGTATGTGTGGGCTATGTAAACTTTCCTTTACTTGGCCTGGCCTTGCGCCAGAATAATTGTGAATTGATAAGACAGCATTCTTCAGAATTTTATTCACTGCAGTGCAATATCTGAACTGCATAATATTTGTTTCAATAGTGGACTGAATTATGAATGGAAACATTGTGTAATTCATAAAAAGGTTGCATTGTTAATTGATTCATACATACCTTTAAAATAACGTAAGCTCAAACAATACCTATTATGTTACACTTTCGAACTTTCTTAAGCACTCCTTCCTCACAGATTGACCGATGTTTTTATTCAAAGGACGATGTTTTCATAACGAATATAATTTTTGAACAATGAATTTCGAAAATCAATTCAAATGGATAAATGAAATTGGTTGAGTAGTAAACTACACTACATCCAGTACATCCGCTCGCATAACCCTTGGATGACTTCACCGACGTAATATGTAATGTAGCACAAAAACGCAGCATCCCGTCGCAATCTCTCAGCACTTGCATCGCAGCGTGTAACAGCTCGGTCAGGTAACACGGGTCGGTCGACTCCCCCGGCGACATTCCTCTCGCGACGAAATCGAGAGTCGACTCGTACGCAATCGTTACTCGACACTCGATACTCGTTAGCGAGTGGGATTACCGGAATCTATCGCGTTGGCGACTATGAGCTGAATGTAGGATTCGAGTTAATGGGCGGCGTTGAGGTTTCCTGGTCTGAATCTGTATTGGCTGATTAGATTTCGGATTAGATGCGACTACTAAGAAACTAGAGCGAAATCTCGCGAACATGCCCTTGGCAAAGACTTTGATGCCGACAAATATATCAGATTTGGCCAAAACTGCTGAACATTGAGCAGGCCACAGTATCAACACCTACGAAGTTACCATCCCCAATGATAACGTAACAACTACAGAGATGGAGGATAGATTTGATATTGACTTTACTGAGCATTGATGAATGTGTCGGTTAGTTATCGAGTCCAAGTTGACAACTGTCAGTTGGGAAGAAAAGTGCGCCGAGAGAAACGACGACCAGTCTATTCACAAACAACTGGTTATCTAAGTATGAAATAAATATTCTTAAGTCCAATGCTTGCTATAGTTTTAAAAGCTGTAAAAGCAAACTATTAGGCATGGCTTGCTCAACTAACTGGCCCCTAAATGATGGCAAATATTTCCGTTCTGAGAGTCATGGTCTGACTTTCGTCATTGCTCACCACTTTTCCTATTGTTAAGCCTACCAGTTCAAAAGTCTCCTTCGTAGCAAAAACAATACCCAATATGTAGTCACACATTTCAATAGACAACTATAAATGATTCACTAAGCCAACGCATTCGAATACCCAACGCATATCCGAAGTGAAATATCTTTGGGTGTTGAAACCGGGAACTCTTCCGGACCCCGTGAGTTATGCATCAAGTTTTACGGCAGGCATAATACTTCTGCCTTGTGGATTTGGGTATACACGTGGGTGATGTTCCGTTAACTTTTAGGGGACATGTGTATTTGCATATCGGTATTTTTACTTTGACGATGTAAATTGAAGGCGCCGGAATAGATTTGAATGGTTTATTAAGTTTACGTCGTGTGTCTAGACTTGGATGATTGCATTTCATTAGTGTGTTTCGCAAGACTAATAAAGGCAGACGGCAGGTGGTATTCTAAGCACTGATAGTATGAATTATTAGTATGAAACGATTCTGCGGTCGGTTATCCATCTGCCAAACGTTGTAAATACGGCTTATCTGGAACAACTCCTTTTGGTCATTCGACCGAGGCCTATGTTCAGCCGTTGACTTATACGGGCTGATATGATGTAGCATAGTCATAATTTATTATAAACGACACATAACTTCTATATTTAGCCACCATTATTCCTAATATCAAGTCTAAACGATACCATATTAAGATAATATGACCTGAAATGCATGCGCTTAAATCTTATGTATGCCTGTACAACAGGTTGATCAAGTTTCGCACATTTTACCAAAGAACTTGTTTGCCCCATTTGACATAATCTGATGGATGGCTGTAACGAATTCATTCCTCCTGTTGCACGTCTAAACGTGATGAATGGCTATTTTTCTGGAGAATCATCGAAATAAATCTTTTAAGAGAATACTTCTTTTCTTTACAAATGTGTTTTTGTTCTGTCACGTTTCGGCGCTTCTTACAAAAGCAGTGCCAACATGTTTTGCTGAAATATTCCGCAGACTCGTTTTTAAGACGTCTGCTTCTCACTTACCTTTACACAAAAAATGCTTTCATTTTCTTCTTAAATCATGATTTAAAGGCGACCTCAATCCTGATCAATGAAAAGTGGAGTATCAGAAATGAAAGTCACTGAATCGATGTCAATATTATTGAGGAGCTTACGACTTATTCAACCACCGGCCGAAAAAGGAAGGGTCGCCGATTGTATAATTTGTTACACATTTCCAACATCTCTTATACAATTAACACAATGGCCGTTAATTCGTATAAGTAATTACGTAAATGTTAACAACAAACGCTGCATGAATGAGGTGTTTAAATTTTGTAACCACAACGTAACGAGGTTTAACTTTTCACACACGACCTGGTATTATTAAAGTTAGTTTCCGAGTCTTAGTAAATGATGAACGACCTGCTTTTACAATGTTTTTATATGTGGATGAAATGAATACGTCTGTGGAGTTATTTACCGACGATTTAGTCGTTAGATGCGGTGTTATCTGTCTCAATCAGCGTGTGAGAAATTTGTCGGAAGTGGTTTTGAATTTCGTTTTTACTGTTGCTTTCCACGGTTTGTGAGTGGGAGAAATAGTGACAGGTGCTTTTCATCACGGTAATACGTGGCCAAATTCCTTTAACACTATTTTTGACGTTCTATTTTTAAAACCGCCTACTTTATCAGGACTAGGTGTTCGAAACGAGATTTGTGCTTTGAAAAATTGACCGTTCCAGCCATCTCATGCTGACTGGTGACATAATCTAGTATTGAGTCTAAGTCTAAATGATTACCTGATTAGAACTTACATCACTAAATTATCTGCTACTAGTCATGCAACATTGTAAAACCACATCCGTACTGGATAATGAAGTCGCACTTCATTTCCTGACCTTCTCCTAGCCTCAGTACAATCAAAACTCATGAGTACATCACGTTTTGACAGTTAGTTCCGCATCAACATTAACAGTAGTGACGAACAGACTTGCATGCGATTTGACCAGTTTATCTAAAGCTCATAGAGGCGCCACTTCCCAAGGCCCAACACAAGAACGAACCTTATAAGAAGTGGTAGACTGTAGGAATATTTTTTTCCAAACGAAACCTACTGGGTTATAAAGTTTGCCTATAGATATTTCTTTTTTTTTTTTGTCAGTCGTAGACAGTGGTCACTTGGGAGACGAGAAAGTTACTTAATTTCAAGACGGCCCCAGTACTTTGAGTTGGTGACCAATGTGGCTACGAGTAACAGAAGAATAGGCGGCAGTGGCGAAGGTTCCATACAACTCGATTCCTACTGGCTTCCTTTTGAAAACGGGCACAATCAGTATTCCATAGACAAATAATAAAATCAAATTAAAGATATCTGCTCCGGCTTACCTCTTTAAAAAATTGACTCTTCGCTACTGATAGGCGGTCTCTCTGCGATACGTAAAGGTAAAATTTAGGTAAGATTAGCTTTTGCCCTCGGCTTCGCGACTTTCGCGGCTCGCGTTAATTTAGAATTTGACAATCAACTGCTTCTAATAATATAATTCAATCATGATTCAAAAGACACGTGGCGCCATCTGTTATCATAAGAACGTTATTGTTGTTTTCCTCGGTAACAGTACTCTTTTTCGGGATGAAAGGTACCCTATGTTCGCATGATCGGTTCAGTGGTTTAGGCTTGACAAGGTTACAAACAAACAAACGAACTTTTTTCGCATTTATAATATTAGTAAAGAAGTAAGGATAGCAGTAGTAAGATCATTATTACACTAGAAACGAGATATCTACCATGTTTAGTGTTTTCTTCTCTACACACGGTGGTCACGGTGTTTATCCGTGATCATGGTGCTTGTAACAACGCCGAATTATCGGGAACTCAAAGAAAACAGTAAACATGGTAAATATCCCGTTTCTAGTGTAAATAATAATGTTAGTGACCATGATAGTTTAAAATCTAGTAGTAAGATCGTCGATCGCCCCCCTCTTATAAACGTCTTATACATAACTAGCGAAGTGTGTGTGTACTATACACCTCCCTCACTCACCTCTTCGGTACACCTCTGTTCAACTCTTCGGGAAATGTTGTTAAAATACAAAATTACGTGCCGTAAAATTCAGTACATTTAAACATAGTTCCTTATACCAAGATAATAATAGTCTTAAAGTTACAACACATAATAGTTAACGAATTTCTTGACATTTTCTAGTAGGTTGGTGATTACTCTCGGGTTATGTGTGCTTATGTAATGCAGAGGTCGTTTCATTCAACTTTCGTGTCATATTTAATAATGCTTAATTTTCACCGCTTGTGTGCGTGTCTGTACTTAGTTGTGATTCATTGAAGGCTCTTTGTAGCTTACTAAAAAATGTGTGCAGATTTGAAAGGATACAAGAAGTGGTAAGCTTTTAGGTGTTTTCTGCTGAATCCACTCCACGAGATTGCTGAATCCCTTTGGTCCTTCGGGCCGGATTTTTACAAAAGCAAAAAATATTTTCTTTTTATGCATAGCTAAGTAAGTTGGAAATATCTATTTAATTAGTACGGCCGTTCTATTTCTCTAAGTAGCAATAGGCCAAGGCTGAAGAAGCCGTTCTATAACAAACATTAATCCACAATCCACATGTCAAAACACGCGATTCTCTAAATCCGACATACAGTCGTTGCGATTAATCGCTGCGATTAAATAGTTCATGAGAATAACGCGTGGTAAAAACTGGCGAACAAGTGATATAAATCATTTTCCTTGAAGGTATGTCTTGTCCGACAAGTCTATGCGTACTTTCTTAAGCATTTCTTGTTGTTTGATTTTCTATATTTATTTTCTTGCTGTTGTATGGGGACAGGCTGAAGAATATATCCGTAGTTTTATTGGTTTGAAGTTTTCACTAACATACGACATCTAAATGTATTGCACTGTTGAAAGATAAAGCAGTAGAGCGCTCTTATTTAGGCATAAGTTTAGGCGCTGCTTAATGATAATGAAAACGGGTATTAGTTCACAATCTTCATGTCCTATCCAGTAAATGCTAATGACTCTTTATTATTTCGTTTATTGTGCGTAGCAATATAAAATAATTTAGATTAGCATACAATTATTGGTTTATCGTTCACGTCACTGATTTTATGATTATCGTTAATATCTTAAGATAGGTAAACAAATAGTTACGATAACTTTGGGCTATCAGTAAATCTTGCAGGCATTGACATTTTTAGCTACTCGAGCGAGATACTCAAATATAAATGAAAGGAATAGTCTGTCATTAATACATTTGTAGACATTCCAGAGAGTTTTACAGGCGTTTTTATTTCACTAGACGACATTTAAATAAAAGCAATCTCGGATTTCCAACGTTCAGCTCAGCGCCGTAAGCTGAAATTCCAACAGTAAGAATGGGCATTAACAAACACCAAATAAATTACCAAATATTTTTTAGTTATTCTTTTATTCACCCCTCCCAGTTTTAAGACTAATCAGCTTACCGAAACATGTCTGCCCCTAAACAAATATGTGTTGAGCTTAAATCCTTTAATTACCTAACATCGTTAGTATAATTACCCATTTGTTTTAAGGGAATCCCATTACTCTGAAGGTCATCTGTCCAGTACAAAATCCGCAACACGAACAAAATTATATTAGGCTGTGTCTACACTAGGCTAGCCAAAGACAAACGGAGCACAAGCTGAGTGCGAATTTGCATAGCAACGAGTGCTTGGTCGGGGCTGTTAAGTCCGTCTATGCCACGCGATACAAACCTTTTGAAATTATAGATATCTAACTTTTGGGGGGTGGATGAAACTAGATGAGTGCCGTCCGCCCCTCTATATGCGACGACGGACTCAAAGGGGAGGACGGCACTACTTTTCCCATCTGACTCTTTAAAGGGACAGAGCCAAAGGAACAAACGGGAGCAAGTCACATTAGTGCTTGTCTCATCTAGTGTAGACGCAGCTTAAGGTATCTTTGTCCAAACAAAACATTGGGGTCATTCCTAATCTAATTTCGTCAATTTATCGGCTTTGGAACTTTAATCTGATAAGTCACGTGGATTTAATACTGTAGTCTGTAACAAGATTTGCACACGTGATGGCTAATTGAGACTACATTAATATGGCTCCCCGCACTTGACCTTACAAAAAATGTATGCTGATTTGTCTTTGCTAGTAGTGGCATGGGCATGTGACGAATCGTGAGGAAAGTATTAAAAATGCAGTGGGGCAAGACTAAAGAAACGATGGATGGGCTGTGTGAAAGGTAATACGGCTAGAACGGGGGTGACACTGAACGGGAGTCATGTTGTGCCGAACTCAAATTAATTTCGATAAGGGCAGGCACGCACGGCGGCCAGTCAAACTATGCAAAACCAAATTAAGCTGATCTCTCATCGTACGGGAAGCTCATACAAAGCGAAGTCAGGTTATACTGGGTATGTATAGCTTGATGTGCCGCCGTACCTGAGCCAATCGTTCTAGTATTGTTCAAAACAGCTTTTGAGGAAACTAAACAATCGGTTTAGGGTAGATATTTTTGAAGGCGGAAATCTCTCTTTGAAGGTACAAAAACTTCAGATATAGACACACGAATCTTTATACATAAACTCACACCTTGCTTGTGTGGGAAACACTATCAGGAACAGGACGTAGTCGAATAATGAGACAATGAATATACGAATTAGTCTTATATTTTACTTGTACTGCACATACAAAATACAATTCTTAACACTAGGTAATATTAATTCTAGCACAACCTATTGCGTCGAGTTTCAAAACCCCAAGAGAACCGTGCAACCGCCAAACGTTTCGTTAGCCCACATTAACCCCGCCATTTGAGCGGGAAGAAGCGAGTTCTCTGATTGGTTCCCGCTATTTTGCGTCAACCAATCACAGAACGACCACGAACATAATAAAAGGCTAAAGTTGCCAGCGTAAAATATTAAGATGAAAGCTCTATTAATACGAATATCGATTAAAATAATCGATTAGCAAAATCAAAATTCACAAACCCTAACACTTGAGGGTAAGCAGAATCTACAGAACACCATCTTCCGTACATACTTATGCTTCGTCCACGTTCATACACGCACGCCGCATTTAACCATGTCATAAATTCATTATCATAAATATTTAATTCACTTTCGTCATACATTTTAAGTTATTAGTGTAACAATTTAAGTAAGAATGGTAAATATGTGGGTAGTTAGGTAACGTAATGGCCCTTCACCATACGATTGATAGTGCGCAAGAAGTAAATTTGTTAATTGGAAAAAAACGAAAGTGCGCATATGTTTAATGGCTTAATGCAATTAAAGAAAACAGTAATCAAGTACCCTTAACTCTAACTAGTTGGTGAAGCTTTTCCTTCACTCATAAAAAAACTACTTACGCTAATAAAAGGCTTATAGGAGAAACTATCTAGTTGTCTTACTGGTCTTTATAGGCTTCATTTCTAACTACGAATGAAGCTGGAATTATAGGTACTTCTTAGTCTCATCATCATCTGCCTAGCCTTTTCCCAACTATGTTGGGGTCGGCTTCCAGTCTAACCGGATGCAGCTGAATACCAGTATTTTACATGGAGCGACGACCTATCTGTCCTCAATCACCCAGTTAGTACTGGGTAATACGATACCCTTGGTAAGACTGGTTGTCAGTCTTTTTGGGTCACTGACTACCTAACGACTGTCAAAGATCTACAAATGACAGCCAGGACCAACGGCTTAACGTGCTTTCCGAGGCACGGATAAAACTCGGTATGTAATAGGTGGTCACCCATCCACAGACCAACCTAGGCAAGCACGGCTTAACCTAAAGATCGACCTTCTTAGTCTAAAAGAGACAAATTTTCCATTTTCTTAATCGCTTGTTTTTACATTAATTGTTGTTTTAATTAACATACTATAAACCCTATGCAGCTTGTATTTATTTACTAATCTTGGCCGTTGCTGGGTTCTCATTACTTTCTCACCTTTGCGGTATTTTAAGTTTCTTCTAAAGCCATTTTATTCTACTAAATAGCGGATCACAGCCGCTCAGTTTATTAACAAGAGGAACGCAACAAAAATTAACATTAAAATCGAATAATACACCTAATATCCATAAAATTCAATGTAAACGTCACTACTAACTAACGATAAACACTTAATCATTTAAAAAAAACTCATTACAATTAGTAACATCGTTTTCCCAATACATTGGACAACGGTTTACTTAATTTTGAATATATTACCTCTAATTGGTCGGAATAGATACGTTGTTTCTTCGTTTGTCACGAGTTGGTCTCCGATTTTAATTAATGTCACGTGAAATGAGGTAATTATGAAGGTATTCTCTTCGATTATTATTCTGTAATAGGGTAGTGTGTTGCGGCCAGTTAAGGGCGCTGTGACCTGATATGGTATAGGCGTGTTCCATTTTCTCTGACCTCATTTAAGGTTTTATTATTAACCATAGAGTTTCTTGCTGGTTCTTCTCCATAGGAAACGACCAACCCGAACCGTGCACCTTTTTGTCGACGTTTTATAAGTGCCCATCTAGGCCTATGTGAATTAAAAAAATTGTATTTGAGATTATACAGAACAAAAAATTTTACAGCAAAAAAAATTTTTATGTCGTACGAGACTCGGTCTTACTCCTTCCTATCCGAACATTCCGAACGCTCGATCGTCTCGATGACTAGGTATTTGGAGCTCTGAAAGATGACTAACAAATTCATGAATTAAATTATAGTAAAACGTAATACAACATGTGTCCTTATAAACAAAACAACGCCACTAAGGCTGGTCAACTTAAATATTCACAGATAACATCGTATTAATGAATCACCACAACTTAATCGTTCACGTATGATTCACGCATTACAAGTCAAGCCACGCGAAAAGGAACACAATAAAACGTCATCTGTCGTAACCCGTCACTTGCAAGGTCGAATTTAAAATGAACCAAGGAAAGCAACTCGGAAGTATCGTGCTTAAAACGTAGAAAGTGCAAGTCTCGGTATAAAATTTACTCGCACCGCCATAACACTGTATGTTAATTGAAATCACCAATTACTCGGGCGCTTTCTACTATAGAATCCCCATACAGTGTGTAATAACTTGACGACACGCTATGCAACTGTTTGTTACGAGACCGTTTAGATTGGCGTGGCGAACGTTCAAGAAGATTGGCTTAGAATTGCTTTTGAAGAGTAATATAATCTGATAGTATTGACTAGATCTCTTTGCGGATTTGCCACGGGAACATTCAAGAATTCTGAAAAAAAAAGCAATAAGGTAATGAAGAAGAATGCGCTGTTATTTTGCCCAGCGGAACGCGACTGGATAAAAAGGGTCTAAGACAATGACACATTTCTTAAATATTTTTACTCTCCGGAGAGATCTCGCATAGATTGTAATCGTAACATTCTCAATAACATATTAGTCATCCTAGCGGTCAGAGGTTATCGCCTTTGTGTTATCTTCCATACTAAGATATAAAGCTAGCTTCAACCGACAGACAAGTGATATCTCAAAATAGATAAAACTAAATTGGTCAATTATTCTGCATCGCAGTGTAACAAGGCGTCAATGATTAAAGATGGGTTTAAAACGATTTTTCCGATTCCGTGACGAATAGACTTTGAATTGTGATTAACTGACAATGAGTTTGACGATTAACGATTAATAATGACCTAAACTTACAACGTATTAACTTAATGACATTTAATGACGATTACTTAGATCCGTTAAGCGGTAATTATGTGCCTACTATTAACACCTATAAAACAAACACTTAGTAGAAAATTCTTGCGGAATGACATTAAATAAATTCTAGTACAAATCTAATGTTGGATTGTTGTGGGCTCAGCGTTTTATTACCCAATAAACGGACACTAAAATACATTAACACCAATAACTAAATAATGCAAATATTTTAAGCCGACTGTAGTCCTAGTTGGGAACAAAAAAGCGTAAAAAATAAAATAAAATGCAAAACTAGAATCGAGATGTGAAAAAATAGATTAGTACAAGTAAGCAGGTGCGTAAGCCGTTATACGAGATATCTTAGTTTCTATCATAGAACAAGTTGCTTGTAACGTTATTAGAGATAAACTCTGCTTCAGTAATTGGATTAATTTATAACAAAGCGCCTCTTTACACGATTAGATTCTGAACAGAATATATCATCTATACTCTCACTAATATTATAAAGAGGTAAAATTTGTTTGTAAGTTTGTATGTAGGGGATTATCTTTGGAACGCCTGACCCGAATCCAAAAATTCATTCACTAAAGGAAGGCTACATTATTCCAGAGTCTCATAGGCTACATTTAAAACGTCGTTTAATTTACGTACATAACAGGTACGAAGCCACGAGCACAAACTAGTTAAAAATATAAAACTTCCTTCTTGGATTGCCTAATTAAAAACTGAAACATCTCGTTAGTGTCCACTGGTTTTGTTTGATTAATCAAAAAGAAACTGTGTACTTAATTGAAAAAGATACTTTCGCACTAACCACTGGCATACAGCCAGGTGCCGTGCCATCGCCACTTAAAAAAAAAAACAAACATGATGACTTACTGAGCTACTAAGGAAAAAGAATTAATTAATACTAACCCAGTGCGGGCCGAAAAAACTAGGAACCCATATATGCAAAAATAAACACGCCAGAAGGTAAGTAAGTAGTTAATGAAGTATCGATCAACGAAGTAACAATTACTGACAATTTCCTCGACATTTTACACGTACCGTCGCATTAATAACGCATTTGTAACAAAAGTGGAACAGTTTTTATTTTGATAACTTTACTTCTCTTTTCTCATAGTAGCAAAGTACTTATTTCATCATGCTAGACTGGTCTCGAGTTGAAAAGAATCACTACAACTGCAACTGTAAAAGGTACATCGAAGGGAGAAAAGCTGCGATCATTTCACATGCCAAAATGTTGCAGCTCTAGAAGTTAGGACATTGCCTTTTTAATGGAAGAAAGTTTGGACTTGACTGTATAGATATAGATGACGAGTGATAGAGAAGTATGGAAGACATGCTGCGCCGACCCTAAATGAATTGGGATAAGGTCAAGAGAATGACTTTGAAATAAACGGAGGAGGTGTCTGATGACATGGCGAGTAATAGAGAAGTATGGAAAAAGAAGACATGCGGCGCCGACCCCAAATTAATTTGGATAAGAGCAAGAGATGGGGCCGAAAAGTTCTGGAGTGGCGACTGCGAACCAGAAGACGCTGCGTTGGAAGGCCTCCCACAAGGTGGACCGATGACCTGGTGCAGGTTGCAGGGATCCGCTGGATGCGAGTCGCACGGGACCGGTCAATGTGGCGACACTTGGGGGAGGCCTATGTCCAGCAGTGGACGTCTTTCGGCTGAAATGATGATGATGATGATGATGAAGAGCAAGATAATGATGATGATGACTTTAATAAAACGTTAATCTGTTGAGTTATATTAGTATAAACTATCGTTTAAACGCTAGTGTGGGGCACCGTTGTCTATTTGCGTCGAATCTTCGCCTGTCACTACTCAAAGCCGCAATTAGCGGCTTTGAGTGTAACGAATTATTATTAGTATCAGTATCGCAGTTCTCGTACGCGAAGCTATAAATAAAATTAAAAATAGAAAAAAAAAAGTTAATTAGTGTTCCAAATACGAACGAAACTGTGAAGACTGAAGACCAGTTCTTAATCAACAGATATTAAGTATTTTGTATTGGATGTCGTAAGAAAACAGAGTGTAGACTTTAACTGGGCTGCAAGTGTAAAAACGTAATGCGTTCGACTCGGCCGAGTTTAGCGACCCACTTGGGTAAGTAAAAGGAGTATGTAAGATTGTAGCAGATGGCGTTCTGTAGTTTCTGCCTACCCACATGGGAAATAGGTGTGAGTTTATGGAATGGTATGTGTAAGTCTTCTTTTTCTCCTTAGTGTCGCTGGCACGTCACTATACAGGGTGGAAGGACACTGACGCAAAAAAATAAAAGCTTTCCCATACATTTTGACCGTGTAGCTATTGCACTTTTGTAGAAAACAGCTGTTCTTTTTTTTTAAATTACTGATGAAAGATTTATATGTGGCCAGTTTCAGAATGATGTACTGGGTGTATTTGGGAAAGCCTACGCAAAAATGGTTACCGTGGTACTGGTGACCGTTAATGCGTAAGTGTCCCACTTCACCCTGTATTTATTGGGCCCAAAACTTCGCCATTTCCTCGGCTTCGTAAGTAAAACTTGTAAAGGACTTGGTAAGAGCAATGAGGAAACACTCGACTAGAATTGTTATCTATTTTTATCTTTTCATAAATACTATAATACTACCCATTGTTTTAATAGTCTTCAATGGTGCTGGCGATTATTGCATTCTCCTTGTGAGTAAACCTTCTTGTTTATTATATAAAAAATAACAACAATAGTTTTATAATCCTTTTCTATGGCTTTTTCATTCTAAACAAATCATACCATTATTATTGTTAGATGTTTCTCATAACCTAAGTTAGTGATCGCGATCCTATACTTATGTAAGCAGAATTCCAGAATTTTGCATAGAGCGACTGCCTATCTGACCTCCACAACCCTGTTGGTACTGGGTAATTTGATTTCCCTTGGTAAGACTGGTTGTCAGACTTTCAGACTGGCTACTTGTAATGGCTGTAAAAGATGTAAAAATGACAGCTGAGAACTAAGGCGTTGGGGCTTATCGTGCTTTCTGAGGCACGGCGAAAACTAGGTCTGTAATGGATGATCATCCGTCCATAAACCGACCTTGGCAAGCGCGGCTTAACCTGAAGATCGACTCGTTCGGCTTTTATTATACACTAGCGACCCGCCCCGGCTTCACACAGGTGCAATATATACATATAAACCTTCCTCTTGAATCACTCTATCTATTAAAAAAAACCGCATCAAAATCCGTTGCGTAGTTTCAAAGATTTAAGCATACAAAGGGACATAGGGACAGAGAAAGCGACTTTGTTTTATACTATGTAGTGATATAGCCACGAGCAATATCTAAGTGTTATATAATTTTCATTTCATTAATTCGGAACGGCATCTTTAAGAATAATGAAAATCACCACTGCACTTTCTATTTTATCAAAATCTTCTGCAACAAATAACAAAGCCTTGACCAGCGGCATCTGTGAAAAGCAAAACCGATGACACTATGAATAATGTAACTAGTGTGTGTGTGTGTATGTATGTATGTGTATGTGTGTGAGTGTGTATGTATGTATGTGTGTGCGTGTGTGTGTGTGTGTGTGTGTGTATTTCTATTATTTTGAGGAGTGCAATAAAGCAAAAGAATAAGAATGAAACTCAAGAGACGAAGTTGAAAAAAAAAGAGATTTTTCTATATGATCAATAAGCAAGCAAGTAGTGTCGTTTCCTGTTTTTTTTTTGTATGGTTCTTTAAATATAAATACCTTCATTCAGGTCTGTAAAAGTAACACAAATAATCCAATCAACTAAACTTAAATAACAAGCTTTTATTAAAATGATAATAACAAATTGGATGTATCTAACGTATGTATCAACATTGAACACGTAGGTATACAAAGTTTCGTGTCTGTGCTATTAACCGTTGAGAAGTTCTTTCTTGGATCCTGGCTGCAGGATCAAGTCATGTCTGTCATAAAAATGATTTGTCACCAGAACCAAAGATGAGTGTAAAATTGCAACTCAATCGAAAACTCAATAGAACTGGTTTGTGTTGCAAGATTTGACCAATACATAGTAACTAACTAACCCACTAAATAACAAGGCAAGTTAAGTAAAAGCTTAAAAAAGAAGTGTTTTTAACTCCTCAAAAAAAAAACATCCACTTTTTTGTAACATTTTCTTAAGATACTCATCACGCCTGTCGAGTTTTGCTAGCTAATTTAATCCTGTCTTAAAAAATCCATTTAAAAAAAAAAAGAATTTCCGGTGTTATATTCGCGTGCTAAGATGGGAGTCGCTTGCGCAACGTTCGGAAACACCGCAAGACGGGAACTGGATGTAGTGTAACTGTCTTTATCATCATCGTGTTATTGAAGCTATGTATGCATGCAACGTTTCCGACGATTATATTGCTTTTTTGCTGTTGCTGTGTGTTACCGTTTTAATAATATGCTCGATTTAGCAATGTCTATTAAAAGGTCGTAATTTGTTAAATCAGAATGTTGGTATGCGAATTTGTTTACTATTTGAACTGTTACGTATGAGCAGGAACAAATTTCGAAATGTTTTAATGTTTACCAAAAATAACTTCGTCACATTGAAACATTTAAACTTAAAAAGAGTCTGCCCACTACACCGTATCATACCATGACCGTGCTATGAACGTATCTGGCAAAAAAATATTCTTTGTATCGAAAAGTATGAGACTATGCCCACTAGACAGTTCCGTCACAGACGAACACCGTCGCATGCCATACCTGCATGGCACGCCACGGTGTCGGGACGGGCTAGTGGGCATATTCCCATACGGTACGGTGTACGGAGCAGAATCCTTTAGTGCATAAACTTTTAACGAGTCGGAAACTTTAGCAATTTCTGTAGAATGTAAATTCTATAGCAATTGCTAAAGTTTCCCATTACGCATATTTTAAGTATTATTGACGTATTAAAACCGCTCATCAACAGCTTGACATAGTTTTATTTAAGTATTGCAAACTTAAACAGCGCAGTGTTTACCCAATTTCGCTTAAAATCGGTATGGCGTAACTTAATTATGCAACAATCCCTTGTTGTATCCACTTTCTTGTTGAAATTCATATTACATGATACAACTAAATAATTGATGGATTCATAAACATGACAGTTCATATTTATGTAAGTAACCCATAGAGTATTTATGACATTTCAATATACGCAAATCTGTTAGTTTATGGTCCACAGTGACGCAAAATGACTTGATGGTGTATCGCGGAAGTGTCCCCTTAAATAAATAAATACACTTATTGGTCAAAATAATGACCCACCAATGTAGTATGATGTGTTAGGTTTTATTGCGAGTTTAATGTCGCGAATAATCTAATATATCATGCTGAACGCTAATAGCCTGCGAATACGACAGGTGTTTAGACTCGAGTACAATTACCTAAATGAAAGTGGGTGCAGATAAGAGTGTGAATGTACGCAGAGTCATCAAACTCGTGTTTGTTGTCAGATGAGGGAAATTCGCGATTTAGCGGCGCTTCAGGCGTCTTCTTAAGTTATACTTATGTCTTGGTTTAATATTCATAATTTGCTTTATTTGTGTTATGTCTGAAAAACTTTCGACCATTTACATTGTTCATATCTGCGCTTACGGTGCTAAATCTTACGAAAACCGTTCATACATTCGTTCTTAATGTTTATTTGTATCCTTAATTCTGACTTTTATCCGTCCATGAACCCAAAATAAATTCAACGTTTCTTTGAACAAAAAAGTACACTTGACAACAAAAATCTAGTGGCTTACGCCTTGACGAGTAAATCCGACACACATTACAACCGCTTCGCATTCCGCAAAACATGCACTGTCCTCAATCGTCCGCAATAGTTTAGCAAACATGTAACATTCTTGTTTAAATTTTCAACGACTAATCAGTTAGTTAATTTGTAGTGTTGGCGCGAATGTGGGTTAACATCTAGCTGAAATAGAACGTCGCTACCGTCCGGCTGGCGGGAACGGGTAGATTTGGATGCGGTTGTTATTCGGACGGTATATTTTAAACCAACTGGACCAGTCCAGTTGGTTGGACCTGAGTCCAGCTGGACTGGCTGCGGACACCAGTCTTTAACAGATAATTCAATACATTATCTGTCAAAATCCCGTGTCCAGACTCCACAGCCTTTAAGGTTCGGTTAAAGCGATACAAATAAATTGCGGACACGCTCTGGACACTATTGACTCCGACCAATAATGTACGTGAAGTATCTGTGAGTGTCCGCAGCCAGTCCGTACCGGTTTGACTGAATCTTAACTAAACTATGCAATAAAAAAAAGTTTTGCCTATGGAATGTGTGACCTAGTGTATGCCTAAAAAATCTGATAGTGGTATAGTGTGTTATTGTGTATTCAAGCCGGTTTTATCGCGGTTTCCGTTCCACATCGCATCAGGACAAATATTGTATGGCCTACAGATATTTTGGTGAGGTCAAATAGTGCGTGTGGCTTGTTAGCCACAGGGAATCCTAGTGAGCAATGAGGATGAATCATTTTAAGGTGACTCATATCCAGTTGACAAATACTGTTAAATTAAATCTGAACGATCGCATGTTATGATTGCTCAGTTCCCACAGTCCGACTTTTATTTTGTAATCTTTGGAATCTATCCAAGTCATGATCATTTCTGAAGAAAATATATATTACTTTACATTCACTTTGCCAATGCAAATGATTTTTATAATGATTTCTTAATGGCGGATCGTGTTATGTTTTAAAATAAAAGTATTATTTATGTGAGAGTTTATTATTATCTTTCGTTGATGAACATCCTGATAAAAATGAGAATATTTATTTGTATTTAAATAGAAAGTATTTTTGTTTACGATCGCAACTGCAGTAAGTAACTGTAATGTCTCTTAGAAAGTACAAAATAAATCGAAAAAATACCAAATGATCCCGATTAATGATTTGTAAGAGTATAAATATGATCAAACTATAATCACCATCAAAATATGAGGCTATGATGATCAGATCTAACTGGTTGAACGCAAAACAAATAAAACGATTAACTGCCGCCAATCAAAATAATCCTTCTAAACCACTTCTCGATTACTCATATCGATGTCAATCTCCACATAAGACACACTAACACACAAACAAACTGTAGACATTAAAAAAAAAACCTACTTAGCGACCACTTATTCTGCAACACAGTGCAATATGCCGCGAGGTCAATGTTTCCTAGTTTCATGTCAACGCGCGCACGATGAACCGGCTTCCGTCGAACGAAATACTTTATGATACATGTTATGTCACACGATACAGTTGAAGAGTAGTATAGTATACTATGAAATATACTATACGAGCTTTTAACCGCGGCTTCGGTCGCGTTGAGTTTGGTTATTGTCCCAACGGATTATTAATGTGTGTTACTTATAATCTATCTGTGTGCCAAATTGTTGGTTTTTTCTTTGAAAGAGGTAGGTTCATCCATCCATCCTCAAAAACTTTCAATAAAAGTAGTAAGTTGTATAGATTTTATATCCGTGTGTGGCTTTAGAATGGAATGTGTCAAAACTCGTGTTTATTTACACTGTCGAGCAGTATTTTTACACCACTGAGGGATTAATCACGATTCATAGGGTTAGGGGCTTTTCCTAAAACGGCATAAGTTATGTCAATAGTCATAATCTGAGGTCAATGGCCTCTGATCGTCTCGAGTTTTATTTTCGTAATACGCGAAGGTGACTGTACAACGTTTGTAATTTGCATCATTAATGAACTATATTGCGTAGGTACTAATGATGTTTGCAAATTAATTACACAGTGGGTTTTGAAGCAGCTTTTAATGGTTCCCTAGAGAATCTCGAGCTTGCCTGTTTAAATACGTCAAATATTATTTTGAAGAATTTACTTCGAATTCCGAAATTATATTAATTAACCGAAACTAAAATAAACACTTCTCGCAACTCTCTCAACTGTCGAAAAAAAATCTAGTTCTCAGGCAGCGTATTTTCAAATTACTATTTGATCTTTGAGCACCGCGCGCTGATGTCTAATAGCATCCAAATCATTACACCAGTAGGTCACACAGCATGACAGATGGCTCTCATCAGAGCTCATATATCTCGTATACATTTCAACCTACCTACTTACTGCATCGTTGGTCTAGTAGCCGCGAGCGTTACTGCTGATGCTGAGCATGAGGTCCTGGGTTCGATTTCCAGGTCGGGCAAAGTGCCATTGGGAATTTCACAGTAGCAGCCACGGAGTCTGGATTTGTGCCCGGTTGATTGTAATAGGCTCGCCCCTTATCACATGGAACTTAAACATAACTAGCGAAATGTGGATGTACTATTGGGAACACCTCTGCCTAAGCAATCGGGGATTACAAGGCGTGATGTTATGTTTATTTCAAGCTAGTCGGAAGACTGAACGATCTCTTTAATATTATGCGGCCCACTCCTCCAATTCACGCAATTATGTATTATGTTTTATTTCCCCGAATTGCACACTAACACAGTTTCGTGTTATGATTAGTTAACTGTTGTGTAATAGGTGTTAAATGTTTAGATAATTATAATATTACCCAATGTAAATAACACGAAAGAGGATCATGGAGGTATTTGATGATCATTTGAACATTCAACAGTAAAAAACTAACACGAACTAGCCATGGAAAAACATGAATGGATCTGAGGACCAACATTTATGGAAGCACAGCGACATGGTGCAAGATGAAGAGGGGAAATAGATACGAGATAAAGAATAATGATAACATATTCTCCCTGAGTGTTGAAATTAAAATCTTGTTTTGACGCTAACCGCCAATTTTCAACACGAAAGCAGTAACAGTAAAGTTAGGAAAATGGGTCAATGTGACGGTTGTATTTTCGTAA
This sequence comes from Noctua fimbriata, assembly GCA_905163415.1. Taxonomy (NCBI): domain Eukaryota; kingdom Metazoa; phylum Arthropoda; class Insecta; order Lepidoptera; family Noctuidae; genus Noctua; species Noctua fimbriata. The sequence goes on along the minus strand of LR990925.1, from coordinate 17,346,647 downwards.
AGAGTTATATCTTCTTGTGGGTTCCAAATATTTCGACAGCATTAAAGAGATAACTACTAGCTGTTTGATCTACTATTTTAACGATTTTATAACAACAAAAAATACTTCGTTGCTTTTAGCAGTATCAAAGCAAGCTTTTACGAGTACGTCAATGTCAAAGTTAATTTGGTATTCAGTAACATACCCTGTCCTCCTCTATTATTCAAATATCATTTTAATAATACCCCACAATTGTATTCAAAAGCACTCACAAATCAGAATACATCTCTTTTTTGCAAAAAATACAACCGGCGCTTTTTTTTTAAGTCAATAATATACTAACACACTAGATAATCTTCTAAAGAGAAAAACTACCTCTCTCAAAAACCCAGAAGCCAAACAGTAAACGATCAACGGCAAGCCCTATCAAACGGAATAAATTAAAAAGTTTGGAGGTCACGACACACTCCCATACCACAATATAATGATAAGCAGTAAACCAACTACGCCCTATTTGTGGAATCAAGCGCAGTTCTTAGGGTTGACAACTAATCTTTTTGCTGTTACACTACCCACATAAAACGTAACCACTAGTATCGATGCGACTTACTCTACAGCTAACTTTGCTACCATCGTGTAAACTTTTTGCATGGATATGTAAGCCAATTCCCACCATCTGTTCCTAGTTGAAATCATCCTTCCTTTCTTGTCCCATATTACTTGGGGTCGGCGCAACACGTTTTTTCCTCCATTCTCCCCACACTATAATTTTCTCCTAGTTTAAATACAGTATCTTTATTATTACCTATTATATCTCACTTCTGGGCAAAAGTCTCTCCCATATAACCTTCCTCTCTTCTCTAGGGTTTTCTCTGGCCAATCTCTTATAAACTGTACCTAAGTTAATACTATTATATATACTGTGCCCATACCGCCATCGTTCTGGCCGAGCTCATCATATGACAGGGCAGGTGTAGGGAGCGCCGTCGGGCTCGCGTGCCATAGGCAATGATCGTTAGGAAGTATATTGAGTAGTGTTATACAAACTCCGTGAAGGGCTTCAGTGGTGACGTTTTGTCTTTGAATGGCTTTATTAGGAAGGGCTATTCACGGGAATCCAGCATCGAGATCAAATTTCTATACTTCTATGAATTGAAGTAACTGTGATGTCAGTTACGAGGGCGGTGGTGTCAGATCTCATACTCCTCTTGACCATCACCATAAGAGTGATCGTAAATGAGTTATAAATAAGGAAGTTAATCACATTGATCAAGCTTTGTAGGTATAGATTGATAAGAGAATCAGATCAAACCTGTTAACATTCACATAAACGTCATTAAAGAATCCAACTCCCGATATAGCACATTTCTTCATACAGGATAAAACCCATCAATCCTCAGCATTTTACATAGAAAACCATGACTAATGAATACCGTGTATTAAAAATCCAAAGAATTTCATAATACCAGTGAGAACAGGCCACCCATTGCGTGGCGATCACCCGTATCGTACCGATAGAGCTTTTATAGGGCGCCCACTATATTTTCGTAGACGGCAAAACCGGGAACTAAATAGAAATGATAGAATAAGACCTATTGTTAGTACTAGTTTCATGAACAGCGCCCTCCATGAAGTGCCAGGGTATACTGGGCGAGCTGAAACTCGATGCACACCGGTATGACATATAATCAGCAGTGTGAATTTCATTCCACTAAGTGTCCTTATGATTATGGATATGTCGGTGTGTCTTTGGTCTTGAATGTTAGTTATTTGAAGATTTGGAAGGTGGTCCTTTAATCCAAGTTTTTATATTGTTCTTTATTTCAAGACCATCCATCGTATTTTTCATTAAGTTTCTTATATTGCCTGTGACTAGCAAATAGGTATTTCATCTGTAACCGCGAGTGTAACAGAAATGTCTGTTATCAATGCGCAGGTGGCTCCCGTTGTGCATTCATCTGTACACTGATAAATGATAACAGCAACCCAAATCTTACCACTTCACTTCAAGCGAACCACAATTCCATTCATAATTTCCTATCCTTCTTTTTTTTTAATAATTATATATTCTACAAACGAACCCCGGAAACAGTAAAACTAGAAACACATATATCACTATGATTTATCAAATATCTTCTTGATTACTTAATAACATGTCCGCATCGGGCATAAATTTTAATTAGACAGCCGCAAATTGGCATCACTAACAAGTCAATTAAACGAAATCCAGTGGTAGTGTACCGAACAGGTTTATGCTGTGGAAGTTAAACCGCTTTCTAGGTTTTGTAGCAGTGGCCGCATTCTCAATGTCACCTCACTGCCTTGCCCTTCCGTCGTGCTGGGCTGTTGTGCCATACCGATGGGGCGGGCAAGGTCAGTGGAATGGCGTATTTAGGAGATGGCTATAGAATTTGTTCTATTTCGGACGATCGTGAAACTAAATTGCTTTTGTAGATAAAGAATGAATGGTGCTTAGGGTACATTGTAATGGCTCGGATCGCCGAATAAATAAATAAACTCAACCTCCCAATTTCCCACTTCTGATATCACATTAATACAAAATAAATAAAATAACATGTTTTCCTTTCTGTTTCAGGTAAGCATTGACAATCGGGAAAAAAATTGTATTGTTACTTCGTAAGTATAATGGAGTTTTGTCTGTGGTACCTTGCTACTGATTTTAGAACTTATTTATTAGAACGACTCTGCATACAATCAACTTTTTCCTCCTTTCCAATCCATAATTTCACCGATCAAATCGATTGACAGTCGAAAGCAGACACAAAATCATGTAATTCTCGTTAATGCAGTAACAAGTTGTATGTGTAGCTGATACTGGCGATAATAGTAACTTGTTGTAGATGACCTTAGTAACTCGTTTTCTTCAGCACACTCTTAAATCTTGCGACAGATGGTAAACAGCTGATACAACAACATATTTTATTTCAACTTGCATAATAAACGTACGTGGTACTGCTTCGTTTGACTGAAAACCTTCGAAGTTTACCACATTCCACAAAGTTTGATAGGACATCATTGTTTGTTTGAAAGAGTCTTACCGTGGACTGCAATGGGTTGGTAACAGCAGACTTGTTTACTTATAACAAGTAAACAAGAATATTATTGAGCCCTGTCCAAATACTTGAACACAAACGTAAGCAAGGCCTTATTATGTAACTGTTGACAAATCCACGAGTTGTTTACTCGTCGCACGCTCCCGAAATAATCAGATAACAATGGAAGCTCAAGTCGCTTCAAGTAAAGACCACTATTTTAAACATACTCCGCCTGTCTGTATTTCTAGCTCACGACATAAACACGCATTTAGATTCCTGTTTATTCTAGTCGGTTGACCTACAAAACTCAGGAGTTCTCTGTTTTCATTCCGATGATTCCGATCGTATTTGTTCTTGTTTATAAGGATATTCACTTTCTCTGCTGCGGAATTCGGAGCTGCCCAATAAGATTATCCAATTTTGGAATTTAAGGTAGGTTTGTTTCAGTTTGCTTGTTTATTGATGTGTCCTGCATTATGTGATTACTAATTAAGGCTGATAGGTGTTGGTTTCTTCATTCACGGTTTTTGTTACCATGCATATACATTGGAGGCCTTTCGGTGTATATGATTTTGAATCTTTTATTTTCCTTCTGATCCGTTTTTCAATGACACCTCCGACAGCCCTTGATAAAATCTACTAATCTATCCTACTAGTGCCAGCTTGATACTATTATGTCTTGTCTGGACAGTTTCATGGCTGGCTGCATCCTGCATTGAATGTTCCATTCATTCTACTTCGATTAAGCTAAGCTACCATCTTAATGTGGCACATTTTCAATTGTACCGTAGTCTGTATACCTCTCTTCTAGTAATCTACTGCGGTAATGCCAGTATGTATTACTAAACATTCGATCTAAATCATTGGTTCTTAACCTACGGTCCACAAAGCACCAGTAGTCCGCAAGACTGTTATTCAAGAAGATGCAAGCTCTAAAAGATCATTGATGCAAACAAGCAATTAATTTCTTTAAGATGCTGTGTACTTACATTTGCGTTACCTTTTAATTTAACCAATATGTCAAAAAATGTTTTGACTTCTACTTTTAGATTGACGCAGTTTATTTTTCTTGAACCTATGGTCGCTAACAATAAAGAAATCAAAGTGGTCTCTGGTCAAATAAACTTTGGGATCTTTTGATCTAAATCGTCGCCGATGGTCCAGCTAGCCTATCGCCTAGTTTCGTGGCCAGGTAAGCAGTAGTTTCTCAACGCGACAGATGGTTCGCTCGCCCACACGGCGCCAGACACGCGTGTACCTATAATACGAGTATTATATAGTGAGGCTTCAGTTACAGCGAGAATATTGTGTTACATTAAAATTTTAAGTCCGAGGCGAAAGGAGTACGTAAGGGTCGTAGCAGGTGGCGTTCTGTAGATTCAGTGTAAAAAAAAGTAACATTGTTTCATGGGAAAAAGGCGTGTTTTTATGTATGCAGTTTAGGTCCTATTCTAGTTCTGCTTTGCCTGTTCTGGAAAATTCACATCAACCACTTTCTTGTTTTACGAAGTCAATACATATCTTGATCTAAAAAACGTTTGACGTCCACAGAAGGCTAAGATGTGAGAATATGCCAGGATGAGGAAAATGTTGAAATAAAGTACTGGTAACATGCAGTCTTCGAGAGGCCGAAATCCGAAGATAAAAATTAAGGGCTCAGAATATCAAGAAAGTTTTCAGTGTTGCTTGTTCTCCTTTATATTAATTTCACAACGCTAATTTAGGAGGACTTCAACGCCCAGTGCTAATGAATTATTTTCGAATGAAAGACATGTTGCGTTAATTTTCGCAACTACAATTATATTCATAACTTGACGGCACGGTTGGCGCAGTGGCTGAGCAATTGACTGCTGCGCTTCGTGTCGCGGGTTCGATTCCCGCACGGAACATATATTTGTATGGCCTACAGATAGTTGTTCCGGGTCTGGCTGTTTGTGTATGTGAGTTTAAATGTTTGTAAACGCACCCACGATACAGGAGAAATTCCTAGTGTGGGCCAAAGTTTAAAAAAAAAAAATAATAATAGCTAGAGCAAAATTTGTATATCGAATTCAATAATGATGCTATCTTTATTATACCTAAGATTAAAAGATATGATTCTGGTCTAATTCTGAAACCCACACTTACCGAATATATCTACATGATAATAAGTACCGCAGCAATTCATCGAAAATATAAATAGTCTGTCCGAAAAACTATTACTATATCAGTTGTTTATTATCAACCTTGAGTGATAAGTTTCTATGATAAGTAAACACGTTGAGGAAAGACACGTGATGAACGGAAATAGAAACAGGCTTCGAACAGCTGAAAAACACGAGACGCGCACAACGTTTGTTTTAGTAAAGAAGTGCCCGACCGTCTTTAGAAATTACCCGTCAATTTCATGTCACCTTGCTACAAGATGTTACATCTCTGCAGACAACATTGGTACATTTTGTGCTAAATATTGCAATAACATCTTACAAAATTACTGCTTCACGATTTTGGTTTTTACGTGACTGATAACAACGTTGTATAACACAATTTTGGCAACAATGAAATAATCTTTTAAGTAACACTTTCAGGAAATATTGTTAAACTGTTAAAATTGCTTCATATACCTACATTGTGGAATTTGGTGTCAGGTTTATTATTATGATGTAGGTACTTACGTTTCATAAACGTCAATAAATTATAATTATATACCCGTATTTTTCACTTGATTTTTCCCGGATGCTAAAAACATTCTGTTAATAAATTATTATTTAATTCAAAATTATTTTTCGAAATTAATCAACGGACGTTATTATTCATCATACAAAAATCAATTTGATATTACTGCATCAGATTTGAATAAAAATAATCTGATACCTCAATAATAATATGATGAACAAAAGCTGAAATTGACCGTCTCTCAGCTAAGTAAGACCCTTTGTTGTCTGTCGCTTTCAGTTATCCTGCTTTCTTCAGGACGATCATTCCACCTGCATAATCGCTAACATTGTAACCACACCTCAACTGCACGATCGAGGCCGACTTTTTACAACGGGTGTCGGTTTCACGCGTGTAGGCTGTTTACGCTCGTACACATACCTACGTGAAACATCTCAGATCGTGTGCACTCACTATAATAACACTAGTGTGTAAACCATTACTTTATGGCAAGCGAGGACGGCAAGGCAGAGCACTAGATACGGATTCCAATGTTCAATGCCGCAAAGGGAAATCCTCTTAGATGTCTTGGGGTCGATCTCTAAGTATAGGAATCTGCATCTTGTTATCACTAGCTACGTATGAATTTACGTTGGGTAAAGATAAAATACTCTACCATACCGTCTCCGGTGTGCGCTGGCCTTTATTCAACGGCCAATATACTACAGTGGTAGGTGTCGTTTACAAAAACAAAACAAAAGACGACGTGCACGCGTTTAATAAAGATGAATCGAAACTCGTTTGTCCATATCAGTTCAATTAATTAAGATAGTATAAGGACAAATTGTAGTGTGACTAGTCTTATGCGACCGCAGACATGATGTAGAGGCGTTTGTCACATTTCGATATTGCTAAGGGCTCTCGAGCAAGCGTAGCCCGGAACGTGTTCGGGAATGCGTCAGTGCGTGTGATTAATATTGGCACCCAACAAGGGACAGATTCATCGACGTTGAGATGATGAAGGCATAGTTTCAAAGGTATGCGAATTTCGCCATTCTTCTTGTTTTCCGCGAATTACCTATAAAAGGAGTATTATTAAATTGCCCCTATAAATGAAATGTTGAATACTTAAAGCTAAGTAATTCATTAAGTTAACGGGAAAGTTGGGAAATCACGAAAAGACGTCAAAACCAACTGGTTTTTGAATAGACGAACGGATAAGTTATGAAATAATTTAGATGGAGTACGAACAATCTGGGTTTGAGAGGTTGGAGTCTTAATCTAAAGCGAAGCTTCCATTGAATTTTCACCAACTCACACGAAGTTACGTAAAATAGCAGCGTTGAAGCCGTTTGAAATATTCAAAGACTTAGCAGATTTACTTGAAACTCTAAGTGAACGTAAATCCCCGAAGGCGTGCCACGTAAAATAGTCTACAATTCTACATGGTTCTCTTAGGAAAACAAAACCTCAATTTTACATAAGCTTTGAGTTTATGTACTTACAGGAGATAGACTAAAATTTAACTGTGTTAATCCTAAACTGAAGATGGGTCTAAAACAGTTCTTAAAATTTAAGTAAGGTCGCTGTCATCTTCAATCAACGCGATACAAAGCAAAACAATGAATTTCCACTTCTTTAGAATCTAGTTATTCAAAAGCAGAAAAGCCCCAATTAATAAAGAATTATACTTAGGCTCGTTTTACGCAGATTCTGGCCCAGATTTTAGGCTTCTTTTTACAAGCTCCGAAATTCATTAAAAACCTTTTAGAGACGCTTACAATAGAGTGATCATATAAATTCAAAGAGGATTTTGCTACAAATTGGATTTGATGTAAGCTTTTGTTGAAAGTAATGGAATTAGGATCAAACAAAAGTATCTTTTGGAACATTAATGCCCACCTTAACAACTGAAGACAATGAGGCTCAGGGTTCAGGTACCTTCATAATTCGTCTTGGAAATTTTACGGTGTAAGTTTGCCAATTAAGAGATAGTTTAATGGTAACACTACGGCTACTTATAAGCTTATGTCACGTCGAGTTCGTAGTAACATTGTTTGCTCATTTGTAGTCCGTAAGGTTTCAATTCCAAAGTAAGAAATGATCTATTTCCTGTAAGTGCTTCACCAAAAGATTTATTAATAACAGCTACATAAGTGCTCCATTATCCAAAGATATCAATTTCCCTACGATAACTCACCTGAGAAAACACAGGAACAGTGTTCCTCTGTCTGTTGATATTGATAAGTTACCACTTACAAACGTTACACTTGGGTCAACAATATCGAACAAAGATACTTCTCCAAAAGCTATCGCTCTATTTTCCAACCTTAAACCAACAGCCAATACTATCCAATGATGTAACTTTAGAGAAAATAAGATATAAGATCATTCGGACTGAAAAAAAAAATCGTATGCAATTCGCAAGCGCCCATACAAAATAGTATCATGACTACTTCGAAGACTAATTTCGACCTCGAACCAGAGTGCGTAAGCGCACGAGTCTGTGTATTCTCTGTTGTTTCGCAACCCAGACAAGAGTCACTTTATCACTACCAGATAACGAGAAAGCTATGCACTTGTTTACTGTAACTTATCACTGTGATATCGTTAACATGATGTAAATAATATGTAAGCGAACATTTTTATGGAGATATTACACCATTAACCACTAAATTAATATAAGATAAAATTTTGATGGTGATATAATCTTGATTGTAATAGTCATTGTGACAAAGCTGTTTTAATGGTTTTACTAGCTGGGCAAATTCATTGTTATCTTCAACAATAAATTTCTTAATGGATAATCTGAAAAGTATTTAAAAACAAGATCTCTATAAAAGATGGAAATTTATGTGGTCCCAAAGTCTTTGCCAAGCTTGACGTAACTGAGTCAATAGAAGATAGACAAATTACAAATAATACTGTAACTTGTTGAATCTACGATCTGAATTCTAAACTCGTATCGTTTACAACTACATGTGAATTTTAACGTGCGTAATTCAATTTCAGTGACGATACGGAGGTTTAAAGACTTTTTTATCAACGTGTGTAACGGTAGGAATGCGAAGAAAATTGTGGAAACGGTGAATGAAGTTGTACGTTGTAAATCAAAAGTAGTTTGTTTAAATTCATGGCCGACGCCTTGTGAAAAGTACAATTGTTTAGGATACGATGGGACTGACATACACTATGCGTAAACGGCCCTTTAAATAAATAAAGAGGAAAAAAAAGTAGGTAAGTGTTTAATTGGTAATGCAACAGGTGGTACTGGTAATAGCATTCGGACTGTCTTAGCAGAAAAACTAACACTAACTGCCTTAAACAGAAAAGTAAAAATGTTCAAGCACAGACCAGAAGACAAGCAAAATCGTATTTTAACAGTTTAAAACTCTCTGAAGAACTAACGATCAACAAAAGTCCCGTTCTAAATTGAATATGCCAAAATCTAAACACAGATTTCAACAGAAGGAGATAAAAGTCACCAAAGCGGAAACGAATCGTAAAGAAAATTTCTTTTCGGTCTCAAACCGCATGAATGTTCATAATGAAAGACAAAATTGAATTTTTATAGTGTAGTATATCAATTACGATTGCAACCACAGTCCATTAAACTCAGAGGATTCGCACGGCTGGTTTTATTACCCGAATTATTTAAGGTCGTTCGAAAAAGTTGCAATGGTGATATTGGGGAATAAGTGTAACTGATGTTTGACGTCCCGTGACAGTAACCGGTTTTGTATCTATTGGTTATGGTGTGATTTCAGCATGTGATGGAAATGGGAATGTAGTTAGTGGTTAGAGAGGCGGAGAGTGCCGTATACGAGATATACTCCCACATACTGGCTCTCCCTAACACTCTTCTCTGTTTTTAAGTTTAAAAAGAGCTCCTATTTTCATTTTCCGAATGGGTTTTATCTTATAGTTAATAATCATCACACACTCCTGGTGTACTCTGTACAGCGAATCAAAGGCTTCACCCAAAACGACTATTACCGAAGAACACTAGACAGATCTAGAAGTAGTGTCGAGTGCGTTCCTTGTAAAAATATTATCATTTCACGTCACTACCTCTTACATAATTTTTCGTAATTTGTTATTGTATCTGGTTTGGATATTTCATCATGCATTCACCGATTTCATCAAAATTGTTTTTCACTCAAAACATAAATTATGGATTTGGTAGTTCCACAAGGTACAAAACCCGATCTAATTCCGTCGGGGCCTTTTATTTGCGGATCCGAGATAGGAAGTCGTTGACATTTTATGATTTTACCGCTTTCCTCGTTTCAGATCATTCGAGATCGTAATATGGATTTTATTTGTATTCTTTCCCCATTCTATCGTTGAACAGAGGAAACTTTGCGCCAGGTTTCACAGGCATTACCTACTTATTAACTGAACTAAGCCCTAATTCAATTAGCTCAGGAAGGCGAAATAAAAATCATTTTATGCTAGAAAAATATGGACTACACTTTTAACAAAAATATTACGTTGTATATTTTATAGATATGGCAAGCACATCAGGCCAATCCATCAAAATATTAGCGCACTGAACAGACAGCATATGTTAGGATAAAGGCAAACTGAACTTGTTACTATGCGTATGAAAAGTGTGATGAATATTGATAAGGCCATAGCATTGTAGGTACAGATTAAAGAAATTAATAAAAATATTTATTCGCAATTATGGTTTGAATGCTGAAACATAACAGAAACACATTAGGTAAGTGCAAAACCAGTAAACAGCGCCTTCACGTGTTTCAGGACAATTTTTTGCATGTTCTACAGTTATTTTTCAACGGAAAACATTTTTCTTTTTTCAAAAAAGATTGCAACAAGATAAAAACAAAACATTGCACCATTTCTTTTTTATCAATAAGATAAACAAAACAGAGGAGCCTCTCAAGCTGTATCAGTCAAAATAAAAGATCTCATTCTATCTATCAACTAAAGTACGATTGATCATAGCATGAGTCATGCCACAGTATTGTCGGGAAGTATCGTTTGACATTGAACGGCTACCAACCGTGGCTTTGAAAAGGCCTAATCTGGTGCGAGGTGCCTATTAAGTGCCTACGGGACTGGGTTTTAACATCAATAGAAAAATACGTACAGAAATCTATGTTGCTAACATTGAAAATTTATTACAAGGTCATCGCAGGAATGTTCTGGTTACGAGACATCGTAAATTAGCTATTTTGATTGTCTTCAGAATACGTTGTCAAGGTCAGACTGTAGTCAGTCGGAAGCCGAACCTACTACCTATTGAGGAAAAGGCTAGGCATCCTATTGTTTGTGAAGGAGTTCGACGCAGAATTGCCGGTATCCCACATCCAATAGCTCTGATCAAGACGGAATTTAGCAACAGTATAACGATGAAGTTAAACAAGGCGGAGGACATCACAATTGCAGCATTAACATAAGTAGGTAATATTGTATGTAGTTATTTGTCAACAATTACTATAGTGAGTAACGCAAATGACTAGCTGATGACGCTAGAAGATTTTCCGAGCTACGCATAAACAACGACTTTCCTTGTGTTTTACTAACAAACAACAAGACGTTTGGAATAAGATGAATACAGACATCCATTAAGCCCTTTTACCAAGTTAACCCATCCAAACCAAGTGCGTAAACATAGCATTAGCTCAATCAGCCCATAATGTTTCCACTGCTGGGCCGCAGGTTTCCTTTAAGTCAGAGGGAGCGGGCCATATTCTACCACGCGGGCCAATTGACGGTCACATTAAATGTTTGGTTCTAAGCCAAGTGATGTTAGAAAAACCGCCTGACCTTAACAAATTACCCAGTGTCATCTTCAAGCGTCTGAATGCCCGTGAGGACGATTGATATTCGCACGACAACCGGGACAAACACATCGTGCCCATCGAAGCACGAATAAACAATAGTGACATTAATTAATCATAAAAACCGAATCTATCATTAGTAAACATTAAAAACGTCACCAGGCGCCGTTCAGTCGACGTATGGAAGCTTCGTCGACGTATAAAGACAATGACGCTAATTTACGACACTGCACGTTAATTGAAGATAGTCTTTACGTCGTTTTAAGTGAACTTAAGGACATATCAATGTTAATAATTTAAATTATGTTTTTGGTTTAAAATGCAAAAGGACATTAGGTCCTTTCTGACCCGCTAGCCGAATTTTTGCAAACATTTATGAAACATATGGTAGTTTTAGATATTATTACGTACATCCTAAATGTGTTGTTTTTTTTTTAATATCTAATGGGAATGCTGAGAAATGAGCATCGCTGAAACAAGTAATAGTTTGTACTTTTTGCTAACTCGCTATCAAATTTTTTAAAGATGAATCGATTTCATCAAAACGAAAAATGTTTTCTGTGGTCCGGTCGTTGGCACGCTCTTTCTTGACATCTGTCATACATAACACTTCGCAGTCCTACGTTATTTGTTGTACCGATCTGTGCGTTCCGTCCGTTTTTTGATTTATTCTTTAACTACTATGTCATTGTTTTACGGACATCGATTTTGCATTGGATTGGAACTAAGTTGAAATGGAAAGATGTGTTACGGCGCAGGAATCATAGACTTTCCTGAATATCTCAATATTCCCATTACTCACAACAATGCGCCTCACGCTGTTATATCTATATATATCAGGCTTTAAAATAAGGTACAATTCGTTAATGTTCGCCGTGGGTATTTCTTCCATATTTAAGGTCCCAATGTCCTTTACATTTTAATTTGCGTCGTGTCGTCAATTGTTGCTCTTTTTATATTATGACCATAGCTGCATCGTCCTATTGTTCTGCTGTCTGTATTTCGCCAATTTCATTTTTGTCTGCTCTTTATCCGCATGAGTGCTCGGCCCGTTATTCTAAATGACGTCAGTGCTACTACTGCTCAAACAATTATTTCATTCTCTTCGATCACGATAACCTCAAAATGTACAGTGAAAGTCCCATAAAAATCCGTCCAGTAGTTTAGAGTGATGCGCACGCAAATTGCATAGTATAGAAATTACTATTTTGGAACTATATTTACCTTGCGATAACAGCCATTATAATTTCTCTCCAACTAACAATTTCCATAATAGAAGTTTGTTCACTAAACCTGCTTCAATAGGCTTCAGTAAGCAAAAATATAGAAACACGGTGTAAAGACCGTGACCTTTCACATTCCTTTCAGCCCTCAAAATGTCTAACGTTATACATGAACTGCGTAAAATACACTACTAGAACTAGACCTAGCACGCCTCAGATTAACTATACCAAAGATAACTATGGATAAAGAAAAGCAAAGTCGTGAATAGACAGATAAGATAGATACAACGGCTTATAAATTAAATCGATTATACCCAAAACCGTCATATAAAGATATATTACCGATTTATTGCACGTTAACCGAAGACATAAATGTTAAAAAACTCATAATTTTTTCACGACTGACAATTGGCAATGGACATTTTGCAATGCCAATTAGAAATGTTAGCCTACAAAATGTACGAGGAAGTGTATGGCACGCAGAGTTTAGAATACAGTTGACTTTTATGTCGAAGACAATTTCTTTTGATCGTTTAGACTGAATGGTTTTAAGATGTATTAACGAATGGAATCTCTCCATAGATGCGTTTTTTGTCGAAAACATTATTGGATTTGGGACTTACATCAAAGTTTCCGAATTGATAGGCACACCGCGAATAAAATGTCAGGTTTTGTTCGCGACAAGTTCAACAAAATGAATCCGATGCCTTTGACCCAGTCGCAAGCACTACTAAGGCTTGACAATACCATCTAATCCGATTGAAAAAGATTCTGTATCGTTTTATTGGATATGTTTCCATAAGACATCACGTTGGTCGAAGTACGCATCGGATTTGGAAGATCGCTCCCTAAGCTGCGAACGATGGCGAATATCTGCCATTGAATCTATTTCCGGTGTTTTATGTTGTTGTTTTCCTGCATACAAATATACTGTATACTGTTTTAAGACGTGTCCTCTTGCAAGGTTATACGCAAAATTTCGCGATGGTTCCATATTGATAGCTCCCACATATGTGTCCTGCTCCGTGATCCATTTGTTTTCAAAGCACGTCCACTTCTCGACTTCCGAGGTCTTGCAAACTGTTATCTTTCACTGTCCGCATGCTCGATCATATTTATTGAGGAAGCAGCCCTTTATTTCTCGATTTCTTGTCAAGTGCGATGTACTGTAATGCGTTGTTATTCTGTACACAGCTACACACAATTATTATTGTGTTCCTGTTAACAATAACCTTCGAACGAAGCGTTATGCACATTAAAATATCAAAGAGAAAAACGTGAAAACGCGAGCTCATTGCGCCAGGGGCCCCTTATCTCCGGCTTACAAAGAAGCGTAGATATTTCACTTTCTTAGTTTAGATCAAGATAACAAGCAAGCAGTATGACGGATGGGCGAGCTAAGAGGCGCGTGATTACATAAACGTGAAAGTATTATGTCGACCAATTGAAAAGATCATGATTTAAATACGCATTTCACTATCGCAACACTGACTTTGATCTGGCAAGGTGTAATTGCCTACGTCAATTGTAATATTGTACGTGGCCATGAAAAGCGTAGAAAAGAAAGTAATAAAGATTTACCACAAACATTCTTGAATGATATCTATCAATATGATCAGAAGAGATTTGCTCCTCAAGTGGCTTATTGCCAGGACGACGCAAAAATATCAAACGAATCTATCAGGATCAAAGAGATTGATATAAGGATACAGAAGTTGTAACAAACACAGATATCATGGAAACATTGACATTATACAATACATAGTCAGTAAGATGAACATTATTTATGCTCAGTTGATTTCCTCATTACAGTACACAATAACTTTCATATATTACGTAGTTGAATTTATAACATTTAAATTAGTAAAACACAGCATGACTTTATAATTTCTTTGTTTTCATTGTTTGTACATCTCTTTATTGTGCCTTCGGCAACATTTTGTTCCTTTCCTTTCGAATGGCAGACCACAGTATGTCAGCCTCTTTGTTTACCGGTACCCCATTTAAAAATACTGAGGTAGACATTTATTTTATGTTCATAACCCGAATCCAAAATTTTTAAATCGCTTGCATGGCTTTATTTTTTCATTTATTCAATTTCATTATGACCTGTACGAATATAATTATTATTTCTAAATCACTACCTATCATTCTAATACTTCACCGCTATTTGAATATATCGTAAATGATTTAATTTATCACTTATCAAAAGAAATCACTGACACTTAAAATCGAAATCACTCGCGACTCATTCATATAGAAATGATAACTTCTACACGAATGAATTAGAAATTGAGGTCCTAATAAGTGTCACTTGTCACACTGACACTCTTCTTATATTATAACAATACGTGACTTCAATTGATACGAGTACGATAAACGATAATCACTTCTGTACAATACACCACTCAATAGCACTCTTGAAGAATACATAGTAGAGCCAGATGCTACAGATGTTTTGGGTACATTGCTCTCTTAGATATTAATTGCTGCTAGAACTGAGGGAAACAAAGGGGTAATGAACGCAAAACAAGAAGATAATACCTCAATGTCTTCAGCGTGGAACTAATCGCGAACGCAATGGAATCTGTAACGAACACTTTAACTTATCGATATCGGTATGCGAATATACTTTGCGTGTACACATATGCAATTTAAATGGCACGTAAAAAAGTGAATGTAGCAATTTGAGATTTTGGTGCAGATAGACCTGATATAGTGTTTAGATGCAATGGTAATTGCAAATTGTGTGCAGACGCGTGTCTGGGTACAATTTGCATTGACTTTCGGGAGAAATATTCATTATTTTCACCTACGACAATTGATTTAAAAGACCTGATTGCTGATGAAGACCTTGATAAAAATAATAATTTTCGTAAACACTAAATACATCATCAACATAAACCTAAAAACACAGTTCACAAATCTCAATCGAGCCAAAATTGATTGATGATCTATTAATCATTTTATAATAACACCGACGGAAGAGACGATTTAAACAACAAAGTGAACAAATCACGGAACAAAACAAAGGCGGATCCGTGCAATTATCATGTTTTTATCGACAAAATGGAGTAATTCGATCAATTGTTCGTAACGCAGGAAACGGACATAATTTCGCTTATGAAACAACCATGAATTATTCTAAAAAGGAGTATCTTTAATCAGGATATGTTTGCCGATGGACTAGGTCTAGAAAAACAGAGCTTGCTCCATTGAAAAATGTTGAAATTCTCTCACAATGTTAAGAGAATTTCTTGTGACTGACTGGCTCTTTTGACATGCCACCCAGACCTATATCTTCGAAAGCACTTGAAAGCTGTATAGTTTGACTGTTATTTATTCAGATAAAGTGAGTTATTTTGTCGGGGTGATTTTCTTGTCTTGTTCCTGGCCGTTAAATGATGATAAATTCCAATAAAGAACAGAATATATGCTCCATTTCAACTCAGTATTTTCAACCTCTCCTGAAGGTTTTTCGAAATTTGCAATTCCGGCAACATTTAAAAGTTGACTGTTACTTGATAAAAGTCTACGAGACAAGCAAGTGGAGCTGATCAATGGTGCAGCACCGAAAAAAAAGTAAACAAACAGTCTATTACTTCATAATGTCTATTATCAAACAGCCAATGACCTTGCCACAGTTTGGCCCAACACCAAGTGCCGATGACTTCTCTGGCACTTTCTACTACTTTTTATTACCCTCTGGCTATCAAAACAATTCTACTGACTATCCGGAATTGGTTCTTATACATCGATTATTTTGTTCTTCGAAATTTTGAAAGTTACAATTCAAAATCAGCATTGGATGGTGTATCGGAATTTGTGTCGATTGATGTTCAGATATCATGGTATTATTAATGGGTTTTGTTATCGGCTGTCGTAACAGTTCATCATTTTGTTTTCATTACTTCATGACGTTATCATTCTGGTTTTCCACGAGATATTCCAGATAATCTATTTTTGATAATTTAATATGTTAATTACTATCATTGTATCGTTCTTTTTTGGTAACATTGACAGGTGGGTGTAAAATATTATTCTGACCTTGAAGGCAGCTTTCTATTTTGATTCGGTCCAGATTCCTTCTAATTGAATGCTTTATCAGATGTATTTACATATCTATTAAGCTATGTGTATTTTATGTTATGGCTATTACTACTTTCTTACGTCTATTTACTTAGCTTTAAGCGGATAGTTGGTTTAGCTGTTCGTGTATAATTAAAATACCTTCCTTTTAGAAATTGTACAGTGCTTCAAGCGTTTGAGAATTCCTCTTTAAGTTGACTGGTAGCAGAAAACTTAAACAAAACAGTATCGTCATCTGGCTTAATTACTTACATTTGAGTGACAGATAATATCCGTCCACGCTTAATTACATGCTATTATTTCTCAAGCATACCATGCACTTTACAATCTGTATTCAGAAGAGATCATCAGATATTTCTCACAGCACATAAAGTGTTGCATTCTGCATTAATGCAATTTGTATCGTTCATCCAAAGTACCATCTGCCGATAAACCTAATTTTATATGGTGGATTTTCAACCCACGTTTTATTCTAATTCTTACCAAATGCACCTGGAAATTTCTCAAATAAATATAGAAGCATCTAATTCAGTGGCAGATGTTAACGAAAATTAATGCGTTGGCGCACCTGCCTCTCGTTTGCAATATCAACGTTTCATTTGATACATAGACGTGTCGCGACGTGGGGTATTTGGACAAATCTTCACGCTAATTTCCCTCGTAAAGTTGGGCAGACCTCCAACTGCATATGAGAGCATTGGCACCGTTCAGCCGTGCTGGGTAAAGGTCGTAATTTTCGCGTTAGGTTGTTCACCAGAATGTTCTGATTCATTCATGTGATTCAAATAACGTCACTCTCATTCATCTTGGAATGTCTCGTTATTTCGCGTTGTCATAGACACGGCTTGTTATCAAATTACAAAACGAAACCAGGATCCCAAAGTCCCAGACATGTTGCTGCTATACCAATTAAGCAATTTATCATAATAGTAATACCATTTCGGATGATATCCAGATGAATGTTTTGTCTGCCGTTGATGCTCTTAGTTCAAAATATATTCTCATAATAATTCGTCCTACATTGTATTATTTCATAATTACCTAGGCGTGCCAGATAGTCGTGTGAAATGCTCGCGGTTATCTTAGGAGACAGTTATATCACAGTAATAGCATTGTCGCAATGTCTTACATGTATTCTGCTCTTATTTGATGAGCTGATAGTGGATCTTGCTTTTTTAGTATATATTTTTTACGTGTTGTTTGTTTGGACTGTTTCTAGGAATAAATCTCTTTCTTGTTCATCTCGTGAAGGGCGTTCAAAGGACTTTCTGTATTTAAAGTCGGGAGAAAGTCAACAACTATCGCTGTCCTACTTGAACTTTATTCGGTCTACTGAAATTCTAGAATTGCTTTCTTTACATAATCCGAAAACGTTATCCTTACTGTCAGCAGTAGACGTCGGTAAACTCAAATATTGAATGAAAGTTCAAATCCACAAGGGACTTGTTTAAATGTCAATTTACCCTAGTGCCGATACCGGGCTCAATGCCTCCGTGATTTCTAAGCAAATTCATCGAGAACAACTGGATAATTATCATTTTAATTATCCTTATTGATAGCGTGATTATTTCTTGAATTATATCTTCCTAGTTTTTTGAATACTTAATTATTATTTAGTCTTGACGTTACTTTTCCGTTTAAATGCACATTTACTTTAATATTCATTTTTTTTTGTATTTTTGCTATTAGAAAATATGGGTGCGTGATTAGAAATCCTTAATAACTCTTATTCAAGTTCGTTTAACAGCCTTACTTTTCAATCGATAAAATAGATTCAATAACAACTATCGTAATAATACAATAAAATATATCATTAATTAAACCTGGGATAATAAAATTCTATCTTCTGAAGATGTTGATGATGACAGCAATATCAAAACAAACGTTGCTGTAACATCGAATACTGAAATCGAAACAAGAATATAACCAGACTTGTTTACCGATACACCACTAAATATATTGACGAGAACAGGTAATTTGGACCGCAGAATTCTCTCAGCTCATTAACTGCGCATATAACTGCCATCACAAGCGCCGATGTCCAATAAAAACTGTTTACTTATATTAATTCGATTCTCGTTCAAGGCTGGACACTGCGAAATTAGTTTACAAAAATAGAGCTGAAATAAAATAACATACTAAGAAATCGAAGACTTTTAACGATACTACGCCCGAAACGTAAACATCGTAGGTGTTAAGAATACGAGTAATGTTGCCAAAACCAAGGACTGACATTACGTCTAGAAAATAATCCAGACGCTATTTACTTTGGTCTATCCAAATATTCTGATCGTTTATTTATTTATTTTAAGCAATAAAGTTGTTCAAAGTGTTTGAAGTGAAAAAAACATGGAATAGGCTGCTTTATGTCTAGCGGTATAGTTTTTTATTGGGAAAAATTATTGGAATACTAAATCTAGGTACTAATTTAAATATTTAGCGTGAAAAAAACGTGTGTGGAAAACTACGATTGTCTATGCATGGCACATGCGATGTGTCTACGGCGTCAACAAGAATCACAGCCAAAAATGTGTACGTAATGATGATGTGAATTGTATGAAAGTCGGATGAAATATGTAACATGATTATAAGAAAATCTTTTGATACCAGATCAATCAGTTAATACAGTTTTATCCAATAACATTTTTCAGATAACATAGTATGTAGTGGACAAACATCAGCACTAATGCAAAATCGCTGTGTTTTCGATATAAAACGTAGCTCGAAGCTTATTTATTGTTAACTAGCGACCCGCCCCGGCTTCGCACGGGTGCAATATATACATATAAACCTCCCTCTTGAATCAATCTGTATATTAAAAAAAACTACATCAAAAACCGCTACGTAGTTTTAAAGAACTAAGCATACATAGGGACAGACAGCGGGAAGCGACTTAGTTTTATACTACGTAGCAGTAGCGAAGGATCAATTTTTGTAAGAGGTAAGCCGGAGTACATACTCTTTAATGTGATTATATTATTTGTCTATAGAAAACTGACTGTGCCATTTTTCAAAAGGAATCCGGTAGGAATCGAGTTGTATGGAACCTTCGCCACTGCTATGTAGTGATGAATTCATTAACAAAACATTCGCTTCACGTTACGTTCTGTCGCTAAAATCCCGAAAGCCATGACAAACCTTCCTAAATTCCCATTCTAACTCCAAACGTCTTCTTTGTAAAGTGAATAATTTTAAAGACCACAGATGTAAATAGTGCTATGCTAGGTGATATTACTTCACCGTGTTTGTTTACCATCTCATTTCTTGAGAAAAATCACACGGATCGTTAAAGATTTCGTTAATATACTTTAACTATTCTTCGGTAATACTTGTGAGAAAACAGGCTGTAATGTACTGAAATTATGTTGCACAGTTTCTTTGTTGGCAATTATCTGAGGACCAAATATCAAGTTACTTTTATATTTAATATGTCGCCGTAGTTATGTTTAGTTTGAGGAGCTCGTGGCTAAATAATAACAGCCGCTCGGGCCGATCTTTAGGTTAAGCCGTGCTTGCCTAGTTTGGTCTGTGGGTGGGTGACCGCCCATTACAAACCGAGTTTCCTCCGTGCCTCGGAAAGCACGTTAAGCCGTTGGTCCCGGCTGTCATTTGTAGATCTTCGACAGTCGTTAGGTAGTCAATGGCCCAAAAAGTCTGACAACCAGTCTTACCAAGGGGTATCGTATTACCCAGTACTAACTGGGTTGTGGAGGTCAGATAGGCAGTCGCTCCATGTAAAATACTGGTATTCAGCTGAATCCGGTTAGACTGGAAGCCGAGCCCGATGTAGTTGGGAAAAGGCTAGGCAGATGATGATGAGTTATGTTTAGTCATGTTGACATACTATAAGTTACTACTGTTATCTTCTCTCAAATATTTTAAACATGCAGTGACAGCCAATAAACCGTAGTCTATGATCTAATTTCTAAGGACGTGATCTAATTCTTTATGTGTCATGTTTCGACATAACACAACCGCCATTCCTGATAAAAGTATTACATCACTTTAATAAAACTCCCTGCAATTTGCCCATACGTATCGATTTGAATATTTCCTCCTTTTCTTTTCCTTGTGAGACTATTGCGGAAGAACTAAATTCTTTCAACTCACGACATCTAACGAATTTGTAATCGTCTCTCCTAAACAAGCAAACAAAGAAAATTATTGCTCCATGTTAGTTCAACAGTTGCATATCCTGACGTAACAAGCCATCTCGAATTTCATCGCGTATCAATGTTAATCCGCCCCGAGGTACTTTAATGAAATGCTCTATTGATCGTTTGTAACAAGAAAAAGCATAGCTGAGATTCAATTACTCTGTAATTGCATGTGTTGAAAGTAAAATCGCATACGTCGATACGAAGTGCGTTATTAACTTTCCTGTGAAGACGAAGATTATGTTTTTATAAATGATCATTCGTATTCACTTCCTTGTTGTTAAGTGACTCGCTAGAATAGTATTTGTCTTTGAAGAAAAAGTGTTTTGGACTGTCTCCTCCTGCCTTAAATTTGTCTTGTAAGATAAATTGTAATTGGCGTTCTCTAGGCCGATATTGAATACCACAAAGTAGGTTCATTGCAGTAGAAGTAACCGATTGTTGACAAACATCTTTAATATACAGTAATGACGTTTGTAAACAAACGGTTAATCTCGTAACTTCAGAGGTAATCAGTATCATTTAACATCTTCAGTCTCAGATTACCACCGGAGGCCGATTGCTTAACGATTGCTCGTTAACCTATTACATACAAATTATGTGGGCATAATAAAGTAAACAAAGGGTCATCCTACTGTTGTGGCGTAAAATAAGTCTTTTCTGACCAATTCTTGTAAGCGATTTATCAATCCTACTCGATCTTCCCACATACCATCACGAATAACGATCAAAAGAGTTACAACAGTTTCCGAAGTATTCTTTCGTCAAGTAGGCGAAGGAAGTTGCATCAATAGCACCTTGCCAGCATTGCCCACGTACTGTCCCAGTTCGGGGCACTTCGGAATACTTCGGACTTTGCCACGATTGGCCCTTCATGGAGTTTTTGCTTCAATTGCAAAAAGGACCGAGCCATCGAGTGGTACTTTTTATTCATACGTTGTTAGGTCAGGTGCTATTGTTCTACCGACTTATTGTTCTGGACTAAAAAAGCTATTTGAGATGAACGTTGTTTTGCGAATGTTGCTCAAACAACTTTGCCATTGACTTTTATGTAAACTGTGGAGTGCAAAAGCCCGATATTTCTTTGT
Source organism: Noctua fimbriata (assembly GCA_905163415.1). Classification (NCBI taxonomy): domain Eukaryota; kingdom Metazoa; phylum Arthropoda; class Insecta; order Lepidoptera; family Noctuidae; genus Noctua; species Noctua fimbriata. The sequence goes on along the minus strand of LR990925.1, from coordinate 17,324,611 downwards.
TTGCCGAGTATTAATTTTCTTTTCTTTTTCAGGTAAGTCCTGCTACTGCGGAGTTGTGTGGTGTCCGTGAGTGAACATCTTTCGAAACGACTGACCGGTGGTTTATTCATAATGCGTTTGAAATTTAGCAAAAGTACTGCTTTATCCACGTTAACTTAATTCTATAAACCAAACTCTTTCCGCCATTGCTCAAATCTTATAAATACCCAATTAAGATTGCAAACCGCACATTTTTCTCTTGTACTGTCACGCTCCCATAACCAAAACAAATGGCTTTACGCATTCCAGCAAGACAAAACGTATATCTAATTATACCCGTCCATTAACAGGCGAAGGACAAGAGTCCTGGACACGGATGCACTGACGCATCAGCCCGATCCGTTCCACTTCACACGCCTGGTTATGTGGCACCGTATTTATAACAGAAGCCCTCCGGTATTTAGACTACGTGTGATATTCAGTTGGCACTTGGTCCTATTTATTTTGGTACACGTATCTAAATGTTCTAGCAGATTTTCGCACTGGAAATTGAGACTGTAATTCGTGTGCAATTTCTTGATTCTTGTGTTTGTCACTGTGCAGTCAGCCACTCATTGTTGTAGCGATATTTCTAGTTCATTCAGCTGGATTGAACGAAATTCTGTTTATAGATCCCTCGCGTTGACGAAATGACGCTTAGTATGGAAATGTACTATGTATTTATTTTAGTATGTTAAACGTTAAAACCTGCTCAAAAGCTAATTAAGGGATCAAAAATGTTCTGTTTGGCGAGTCCTCGTATACAAACTACAATGTTATCAAGCCTTTCAGTGTGACGTGTAAAATCCATCGCTGTCATAGAGCAATCCGACAATAATTAAGTTTTCCTTTGTTCGACATAACTTTTAACCGGTATATATTTACGTTATAATAACATTTTTTCGTACTAATAAGGTTTACTTGAACTAATATTGTCACCCTTTTGAGTGCCAATCTTAGGACATTATCATGTAAGAGGTGTATGAAGAGAATAGCTGAATCCACTAACATAACAAGGAAGCGGTCGCAGTGACGTGCATGTTATTTTGTGGAGTGTATATTACTTTATTGAATAAATGACATTTCATTGATTGATTCCATATATTTTCAGACCGTTTGATAAATAACTGGTTTCCTTAAAGTATGCGGACGTTAGATGGCAGTCGTTTTACGTAAACCCAGATATCCGCTATAACTATCACGAATGAAGAAACTATCAGTGCGTCTGGTTGTAAACGCACACTCGACGTATCAATCTACTGAGGCAGGCATAAAACAAAAAACATTTAGTATTGATGCCGATGAGAACTTTGTTAAACATGTATTACCAAAGAAAATTATGGACGTCTTCCGACAGATGACGATGATATAATAGTAACAAACGCGGAGAATGCTCCTACAATGATAACTCAAAAAAATATTGTAAAGTCACGGAACAGTCAATCTCTGAAATTGTGAATCATGATATCTCCCACGGCGAGCTACAAACAAACTATTGATTTAACTCATTACATAAACAAAATAGTTTCGTTTTTACCTAAGACTACTTATGTAACAAGTAACAAATCAATCAATGCATCTGTATCAAAAGGCTCAGTCAACATCAATAATACTACACATTACAAGAGAACATTCTCGAATAGTCAATACTGATATTGTTTGTGGGCATTGTATACAATCCAACGGGGTTCTCAACAAACAACATGATAATATTTACAATAGGAAATCGGCTACTTTGAAACAACTGACGTTATGTTTTAAGGCTTAATATTGGATGATTGGAACAGTTATAAAATTATGATGTCATCTAATTCTGCGGTAATCGTTCGGCTGTTGCGAGTATCACTGTTTTGTCTGTTAAGTAGCCAAAAGTAGAAATTACCAAATTCTCGAACACAAAAAAGAAAGTGTTTGTGGGGGCACAAACACTTTTAAACAACCGAACAGTCGAAGCGTGGAAAAAGCTCCCAGAAAATCTAGTCTCAGCCCAAAATCGACTAGACAAACATACTCGTATATCATACTGCAAGAAGAAAACCTAGTGGGGAACAGCAGGATATATGCAGCTTTCAGTTGTTTCAACTGCAATAAGTAAAGGAACAAGTATGCACCGTGCTTTCCACTCTTATCATCGAAAACATTTGTTTGCTTTTCTTCGGCGCCGGCTACACTTGAAGTGGCATTAAAATCCAGTAAATCTTTTTTACGTATATTTAGCTCAGATTCTAGATCGCATTTAGTTTATAAGATTTCAGTTAAGTATTTAGCTCAGATCTCTATAAAATACACATAAAAATAGTCTAAATCTAAGTCAATACATTCACGCCCACTTAAACAAAAATGTATGTAACTGTTTTATTTTAACCAGACATCATTTAAAAACATCTTAAGAATCCCCTGTCATCTATTTGTCATTGTTAACCCACTTTCGAAATTGTACTTTTAGACCCAGCTGACATGCTTAATGATTCAAAATGTCATGACACTTTTCGTGACTATATTGTTGCCAAAAATTGTGTTTAGATCATTAAGGTTTGTTCGCTTTCTATGCTGTCTTGGAATTCTCTCATGAGAAAATGATTTCTGTTCCCATATCGTATCTCCGTTTTAATCAAGCTCACTTCATTTTGATTACTTCAAATCAAATCAAAAATGTTTATTTGCAAGAAAATACATACAAATTACAAGGAAAGATCGTATCGGTCATGAGACGGGTGTAAAGTTATGCACAAAGGGCATATATTTGGTCCCTGTCCCGCCCACGTCGTCCATCCAAATGTTTTTAAAATATTGCAATGGTAAACATGCGGAAATACTATGCAAAACGTTATAAAAGTGTGATAGTGTTCATCCATGTACGGCGTTCGTTCAGCATCAAGAATGTTTATAGGCGCTAAAGGGTGGCCCACTTCTGATTCCACAAATGTCATGTTTCGCCAAATTCGATGCGACATTGATACTTTCAGCACCCACACATCTTGCCATCTGTTCTGAACACCGCGTAAATCGACGTTTATCTTGAAACGGTCGGCCTTGGTACAGATTCCGGGACAGTTAATGTTACCGCACGTTCTCTATTAAACTGTCGTGTTACCGTTTCTACTGAAATTAGCCGCGGATGTGCGCTTGCGACTCGATGCCACTAACGGACGATGCGTTTGTGTCGTGTGGACGATTGCGCTTTGCGTTTCTCGGTGCATCGCGTTAACTCGACACGTCATAAATAACTGAACTAATTGTCGTTACGCATCATTAAACTGTAATTCAGAACGCTAACACTTTTTTTTATATTGAAAGTAACACAGTAATGTTTGCATTGAGTACTTTACGCGAAATTGTAGGTAGTCTGGTCTTCAGCTGAAAGTCTGTCATGCATTTCAGCGTCAGAGGGCGCTATTACATATGGTGAATGTGTATATTTCTCAAGAACTATTTGACGTAAACTAGAAAATCAATTTTAATCCACACCACTTCAGCTCGATTGAATGAATAATTGGTTGTAAAGGTGCGATATTTTGTAGTTTACAATAACCATAAAAGTAATTTATTTTCATAGCTAACACTGTCAATTGCTTTCATATTCAATAAAGGTTGTATGAGATACTTTTGTTCCTAATAACCTTGTCATAGTGCCATTTGAATAATCTATCGTTCTTAAAACCGTCATCAAATCGGGATCCAAGTTAGAAATAACACCTGTGATTTATTGCTGAAAGAAATCAGTAATATAATTGTGACTTTCTCCTCATTGTGCACTACAAACTATCCATCCACTCTTTTGCCCCCATCTATTCAGAGACTTCAAGCTAAAATAGAATATTCTAATTTTTACTAGTATCAACATAACATCCTTATTTTAACTGCCTCAACATCATGTTTTACGCAACCGGAAAAATGTTAAACCATTCCTCTGTCGAGTGTATCGGTATTAGAGCCTATAATTTCACTTATCACATTTTACGTTTAACGCCATCAATACTTCACCAAGTCACATTTAATAGCTGCATCTCTTTCTCTCCTCCTCGATTGCCTTAGGGTGAAAGAGATGGCGAAAATCTAGCGGTTGCTTGAATAGTCTGAATTCCGACTGTCACTTATGAACTTTACATAATAGTTTTAACGTTCTGTTGAACCTTAGAATTGGTGTTTACATATGAGACAGGAAACCCATACCTCTGTCCAAATAAATTAGAACGGTCTGTCTTCGATTCTGGATTAAAATATATCCAACTAGTGTTGCGGAGAATATTTATGTATGGCTCATGTCAAGGAAGATCTGATTAAAGAAGGCATTGGTTGTCTAACACTCGATTTGTTTAATTCAGTCTCAGCATCTAGGCTTAAAGCACTTGTTCTGAATAAACAACAAACACAAATTGTCTTATTTAGTTTGTAAGTTTTGGAACATGTGAGAGGAAATACTTGACGAGAATTACGAAGAAATATCCACACTAATCTGTACTAAGCCAAGTCAATACAACATTAGTTTTTTTCGTCCGACTATTCGTAGATTTACACTAAAATACGAAATACCCAAAAGATCGATATTGTCAAAGTCTCGGGTAACACCTGGATGAGGGACGCATGGAACCTGGAAGTATGGCAGAAGAAAGGAGAGGTCAATTCCCAGCAGTAGTTTATTCGTGGCTTAATTGATGATGAGGATGACCAAATAGTATTTCTAATAGAGCTCTGCATCGGAATATTTTTTATCCCAAATAAAAGCCAAATGGAGATGATGACATGGAAACTTTCCTAACAACATTTTCCTGAAGAAACCTCTTCCTCATCATAAAATCCACAAACGCATCCGCGAGCACGACTAGTCTATAGCCACGGTTTCGCAGCAAGACGAATGGATTCCGTACGACGCGCACACGCTTCCCTCTTAAAGACGGAATGCGTGTCTATTGACAGCGGGTCGCGTGCCACCTGAATTGTGATTGTACAACGGGATCTGAATGAGAACGATTCTCCAATACGGATTATTTTACCTCGTTCGCACTAAAATTGTTTTGTTTCCTGAACGAAGATTGTTGGGTATTAACAGAGACGGTTACCTACCAAATTGGTATCGAAGGGATTACCTTGGGTTACGGTTCTGATTTCGGTTGGGCTTATGGGTTAGGCAGAAGACTTGCGTGATGATATGTGAACCTAGCCCAAATCCGGAAAAAGAGGATATTCATCATCGAAACTCCTAGCAACGTACTCGCCGCACATAAGGTTACTTTTATTACAGCATTCTTTCTCAGATACTTGGAGGCAGCTTCTAGTCTTCCAATAATTCATGCGATAGCTAACATTGCTCGGTAGACAGGCGCCAGAAGTCTCATTATTTATCAAGAGAACGTGTTGAGTGATGAAGTAGATCTTAAGCTTATATCAGTAATGACTATTAAGATTAAACATGTCACGACACGCCCCAATGCGGGGGCTGGCGCAACATTTAGAAACACTATCGATGCAATAAACTCACAAGGCAATATATTTATAGTTCTTTCTCTTTTATGTAACGGTGCACGAGACTTGCATTACGTGATGCATCAAATTATCTTTTGCATATTTTGTTCCTATGACTCCACATGAGTGTCAAAACTGACAAGATTAGTCGAAAGTTCAACTGTTATTGATGAACTGGCTTCTAGATCAATATGCGACTAAGCGTTGGCCTTTAAAGGCGCCGTCAATTTGGAGTCATACATAAACCAATAGACAAAATTCCATCCTATCATAAATGGCCAAATCATGTCAGTCCGGATCATTACCTATCCGAAAAATGTCTCCATGTTCAACTCCTGAGCACTTATCTGTAATATCAAAACATTCCACACAATTATCGGCCCGCAGTTAACCACTGCTTACCCCAAATACTATAACTGTGATGAAACCTCGATGATCAAGTTAATTAAGTCTTCGATCACGAACCACAAATTCGAGCGTTGTGTCGAATGTGAGATTTCTAGGTCACACTAAAGCAGCATTGCAAATTTTTAAATACCATTTTGTAGGATAAAGAACGTCTGCTATGTGTGCCGTTTACTTCTTCTACGGCCTTGGGTAGAGTGAGGTTTCGAAATATGTATTGGGAAGAAAATTTTGTAGATACGGCTCGAATTCAATAACAGTATAGGAAGTTTCCGTTCAGGTTTCCTGGATGAATTGATGGCTATTTCTGTTTAGATGTATTGTAAGCAGGCAAGGAGGATATACGTCATTTGCTTGATGAAAAGATTTGTTTACTATGACGTTTGATAAAACTTCCAACATCAGTCTCTCTAAAGATGTGCAACGGTCAATCTCAGCTCTGAAAATCTCATAGGCTCTAATACAAATCAAAAATCCTTTCAATATACAATATGAAAAATAGACGGTAGCTGATGGGTGAAAGCATTCGGCATAAAAACAAAGGTACGCAGCAAAACGCACACGATCGGTTCTCGTTTAGCACGGTGCATAAAAATTGCATTCACGACGCACGGCGCTAAGCCGTCCACCATTATTTTTAGCTGGCCACAAATAGAAGTGTGTCGCGCCCAACGCATTCGTATCGCCTTTATAATCGGCGGAAGGGTACCACTCAAAATAAAAGCGGGAAGAGATTCTATTTCGGAGATGTTGACCAGTTTGATATATGAAGTCCAGTTTGTAGGGAAACCGTTATGGTTTTCTTTTTAGAGATTTTTCTTTTGACTCGAAATTGATAATGATTGAGATTGATAATGATTTAAAATTTCTTTAATTGGCGCAGGAAATTTTTGATTTTTGAAATTTCTCGGACATTAGCTGTCATTTTTAATTTAGATGTAAGAAGCATCTGAAACTCTTGTCACCAATTATATTATTATTTATTTTTAAATTCAGTTTAAACATATTCCTGATGGCCTTAAACATTTCCTTTCATTTCACATCAAAATATTTAAACAAAGTGTTACAATGTCCTTGTTAAGTATTTTGTCAACTGCTCTTTTATCATTTCGTCATTCGTTTAAATATTGACATTTGGTAATAAGATAATATAATCAGTGGCTTGGAGAAATGTTGCCAAATATTTTAACAAAATATGTAATTTTTTTTGATCTCCTGCAGCGATATCATTATCCATAACATAAATGTTAAATTTATTGTATTGACTTACTAATGGAATGTTTTTGCTACTGTGCAGACAGCTGATGGACGAACTTCTTTCTACATTTTTTTAATAGGTACTTATGAAATACCAACGAGATCCATCAAGAACCACCATTTTACCAAGAACTCAGCAATTTCATTCAAAATATTACCACAAATCCCTACAACATAACCAGGATTTCCAAGATTAATCCCATGGGGGTTCAAAATAATTTCTCACCGTGGCACCTTGGTGTAGTTTTGAAAAATGCGCTCTCTCGCAATTTGCGAGGGGAAGCTTATCGTACATCGACCGTCCGTTACCAGTTTGGAACACCGACGGTGTTGGTGTCCGATGCGGAAGGCAGCGTTGTAAACTAACTTCCAAACGTGGCTTTGCTTATGGGCCTTTCCTGTTATTCATTGCTATTAGTGATTTGTGCATCGATAACGTTCTAAGAATGGGGTTTTCATTTTTCGCTTAGAACGAAATTGTATTTTGAATTGATTTAATGTTTGCAAAGCGTTGCTTTGTGTTTTCATATAAATATTTCTTTATAAACGTAAGTTTCCCTGAAGCTAACCTTCTCTTTCTATTTCCGGGAAATGAATAAAGAGTTCTTCTTGTAATTCAGCTTGAAGTATGTTCTCGGAGTAATCATTGTTCGATTCTAGAATTATTTGATGTAATATTTTTCTTTGAACCTCTTACGCAAAATATGCAGCGAATATCCGATTTGATACGAATTTATGAGCTTGATGCAGTTTAATTCAATAGCATTGAACTATGTTCTATGATCTAAGTCCAATCGATTCGTGTTTCTACGCTGTTATCACAAGGTTACTTACTTAAAATGTTAGTTATTTTATGTTTCTCATGCATGCATATTTGTAAACTCTAAAACTGATTCTCCAAGGTTAAGTTAACTTAACAAAAAGATTGTGGCATTGTGTACTCGGTTAAATGAAAATAAAAATAAAAGTGTTTACTGTAATTAAGACTCGACCAAAATAAGACAAAGCTGGACATACCAAAATTCATTTGCACCCCATTTAAATAATTCACGATGCGTAACCTCGCTTCTCATCAATGCCGCCGCCGCCGCCGGCGCCGGTTCAACGTATTTAACTCACAAACTTCCAGTAATTCTATGTTTAGACTTGTAAAAAGTGCACGTATGTAAATAGTTTCCATAGGAACCTATCAGTCCGGTAATATATGGTAACGATCCAGGCGTGCAAATCTGGAGTCCATCTTCCTCCATATATGGAGCAGACATGCCTGCAACGAACGTGCATAAGTGCCTTCAAGACCACCACTTATTATATCTTTCTCTTCGTGTTAAAACTATGACTCACTCACATTAATTTTTCGAGAAATCTCTGCAGAACTGCAATAAATCTGCCAGTACCACTAAAATGAAAACAAGAGAGAAAACTTGTTAGTCAAAAGTGTCAGTTGTGGATTTCGTGGAAAAGCTATAAGAAGTACCAAGATAACACTATCGTGCAACTGCCGTCAAAACACAACTATAAAAATTCAACGATAAGTGTTAAAAGCTAACGAAAACAATGGCTGTGCGCCGATAGACGCAAAGTATCTGTCAAGATGTCCGTCACGACCGCGCAGTTCAAACATCCGAAACGTGTCTAATAGCCGTGAGCTGAATTACTTCATATTGTTCCCAAAATATGCTTCCATTTTCGTAAAAAGTTTGCTATTCTAATCATAAAATGAAAATCTAACCGCCCGAAGCATTCGCAACATGGGAACCCCAATTACTTAATCAGACGGATTCTATTAAAAGTTCGTGAATCCATTTTCTTCGATCAATAAAACAATGTAATCATTCATGAACAACCTTCACGCGTTTGCTAAACATATTCTCATAATTCCGATATCTATGCGCGAATAATCTCACATGCAATTGAACTTTGTTAACAAACGATTTCAAAACAAATCTTCTAGCAACATGTCCAATTTAAGAGGACTCTTCAAATTGCAGCTGTAAATCCGTGCTTGATACTCGACCGTGCGAAACACAAGATAGGATCGCCATTGTCCATATTTGTGCAGGGCACGGCCAGTTTGGGGTCAAAGTGAACCCTTATTATCTACGGCACTAGCTTGTTTCAAGCGGTCGCAATTATGGAAATTTTCTCTGGAAACGTGGCCGGATTAAATATGCTTTTGGATGCTCTCGTAGTTCAGGATAGTGGGAAACGCTCCGAGACTCGCTACATTAAGTTGGCAAGTTGAGTGCCAATTGGAGTTCTTTATGCTACATTGTTGTGCCTCCGGAGCGATGGTTGTTAAGTTTATTACGTATGTAAACTCTGTTTTACATAACTTTTTTCAAGGAAATGAAGCTTCATGCTGTACCGACATTATGTATGCTGTTGCAGCGTAAGCTTTTTGTAGCAGTAACTTTTTCATATTTTAGTCGTGATTGCAGTTGTACGGGCACTGTGCCAACCGATATCAAAATTGTATTTTTCATTCGTTTCTATCTAGCACATGCCCGGGATGTTGATCAGCTGATGTACTCCATTTAATCCCCAATCAACAGCGTTATTTAAATTAGCTTAAAATCGGGTTAAGTGTTCCAATAAATCTTGACTCAAACAAACCAGTTCTATCTGTAATTGTTCAGATATTCGGAACAGCGGAATCTAACTGGAGCACAGCATATGTATTTATTGACTCCAAATCTCAATGCGTCCATTACAAAATGCAGTAGCATTATGAAGTTTATTGGAACATGTCCAAGTCGTTGTTGCAGAAATTGTTTACGCCACAAAAAAACTTTTTGACAGTCGGCTTGGATGAGAAAATGTTTGGTACTCACTCAATCATATTTTATCAGAACGGATGCGAGAAGTTTGACTGAGAAAATGGATTTTGTGGTAAACAATGTAAACTAGTTTGTGACTTTGTGTCCTCAATTCAGGGAACCAGGTCTTTAATAAATAAAACGCTAATGGATCACAAAAAAAAATGTTGATGGCAAAGTACTGTAGTCAAGTAAAGAATAGGGTAAACATGTTGTAAAATGCTTGGTCACGCTCTAGGTCCTTACGAAACGAGCCAAGATGCGTGTTACCTTCCTTTAAAATGAGTAATATTTCGTTATAAGGTGGATAACCTAGCTGTTCTCATCGCGGTACTAAAAACGAAGTATTGTTTTCATCGGTTGCCAAAGATCAATACGACCACCACAGCTCCCATTCAATTGGGACCGATCAAATGTTTTATCTTACCAATTTATTATGCGAGCCTATTAAACCTTTATTTTATGTCCAGTCTGTTTTCTTTGCTTGCTCAAACATAATTTGGCGTCATATAGTCCAGTACTATCCCTAGTTTTGATATTCATATTTTCATAAAGTTCATTAATTTTTCTTGAAGTTAGTTAATTTTCAAGTAAAATGATTCCTAAATTTCGAATTACAATCTTCTTCATTTAGTTTTTATCGAAGACGACTTACCAGATTCTTTGTAATTGCGTAACCAAAATCAAATTAATTCGCATTCCTTACAGGCGGGTTTATCTGAAGCGAACAAGTATAAAAAGGAGTTTCGATTTACAACGAAACCTGGTGCTTGCGACAAGTTAGGTGTAAAAATACCAAACCCTTTTTAGGTGTTGGAATGCGTAAACACTGCTCAGAAACTATTGTTTACTTTGCCAGTATGTGTACAGTACGATGTATAGTTATGCCACTCCAGCTCTGATTATATATATGGCCAGAGTGATCGCTTTGTAGAAATTCTTGTGAAGAGTAATGGTATGGGTTTCTTGGAAGCCATCCTTTTCTGGCCTTCTTTGTGTATTCTAGTCTTCTCACTGTTGGATAGTCTCTATTCCTTTATCATCATCATCATCATTTCAGCCGAAAGACGTCCACTGCTGGACATAGGCCTCCCCCAAGAGTCGCCACATTGACCGGTCCCGTGCGACTCGAATCCAGCGGATCCCTGCAGCCTTCACCAGGTCATCGGTCCACCTAGTGGCAGGCCTTCCATCGCAGCGTCTTCCGGTTCCCGGTCGCCACTCCAGAACTTTTCGGCCCCATCGGCCATCCGTTCTGCGAGCAATGTGCCCTGCCCACTGCCACTTCAGTTTGGCTATTCTTCGGGCTACGTCGGTTACCTTGGTTCTCTCACAAAATCCTGTTGACTTATTGGAAGATGATCTCCGTTCTATGACAACCATAATTACCCGCCTCACGTTGCGTCAAATAAATTCCCTCCTCAATAAAATGAATAATTAACTCCACTACATTATATTGTCCTCGTACAATATCATTACGTTTTACAACTTCGTCCTCTGTATCGGCGCACTCTCTTATTGTCCGATAAGTTTATTTTTAGTCGCCCATATGTCATAAAGTTTGACGTCGTGCATTGCGGATTTTTATCTTATCGTTCTACGCAAACATTGGCTTAATGTCGCGCTCTGTACCGACTGCATTGCTGTTGGAAAGACGCCGACGAGCAAACATGCCGTATTTTGATTTAGAGTACCGGTTTTTACTTCGTGTGTTTACTTGTGAGCAGGGCTTTTAGAACTATTCTCTTGGATTATTTTTTCTTTTTGAGGACAGTTCCTTTTATCCTCCAATTACTTGAATAATTATTGTTAGTGCAACATATTTTGGGTGCAATTTGCCAACAATCTGATAATGTCTATTCTCTAGTTCGATGCAATCCTAGGTACACAAATAAATTAAATTATAAGTTTCAAAGGAGCCCATAACCGCAACAGTTTAAAAATTTTATACCTCCTGCAATTTTCACATCATCACTATTTGTAGCTATAAAAATTATTATGGTCTTGTTCAGAAAACGGTTATTACTTGTTACACCGCCCGAACTGACGCCCCGATCCCGTTTCCCATCGCTTCAATATCACTGGCATAATAACTTTATTTTTATAACCGGCTGTACGCACATGCCTTTGCCTTTACTTTTCTTCTTTTTCATTGCATGTTTTACTTGCGCGATGCAACGGCCGTGTTCCACGAAGAATTTTCAACATTCTTGCGTGCCAGGATTACGTGTTATCTTCAAGTCATGTAATAAAGACGAGATTAAGTTTTTTTTGTTCTTTCTTCGAAAATTGTGGGCGCTATTCGAGCACCATGGTACTTTAGAAGACTAATAAAGATTTTCTTACTTGTTGCAAAATAAAATGGAATTTGCATAGGAATTTCTTTAACATTGACGTCTTTGTTAAATTAGATGCGCAAATATCACGTGCAAACTCTTGCTTTAGCAGCGACATTTAAGACTATTGAGAAATGCTCATTACAATTGATTGAACCGTTTATAAACACCCATTATATTAAGTATCATTACCACGGTAATAATTTATACTGTGTCATTACCTACTTATGCACTAGGTATTGCAATAGTCAACGTACTCACATATGTATGTCTCAACTCAACCTCTAATGTCGTTAACTGTTTGATATATTAACGTAAATCGTTAATACGGATGTACCGTGTGTTTACAGTGGTTCTTAGTTTAAATAATCTCTGGTAAGCTTGCTTATTCCGAAATCTTTACTCCCCATCTCATAACTGCAGGCTAGGGTGCATCTACACCTGTTGAGCTCAATGCAAACTTACATTGAAATTGCCCCGACTTTTGCTCTAAGCTTAGTGCAACCATTTTAAATCTAAATTTTAAATCTGCTCCTATTTCTTGCTGTATTTTAGTAAGCAAGCTGTTCCTTTCTTTAAAACCAACCACTTTGAAGTAGTGCTGCACATTAGCTTTCGTCGAATTAGAAGTCTTCAAGCTCACTCAAAACGCTAGTTTATCTCGTCAAAGTTGTTACTCGTAAAGCGTCATCATCAGTTCGTTAGCGAGGCTGTGTCAAGTGTCCCAACGAGACCACTGACGGACAACCACACAAATCGACCTTATTCCTTTCAAACATCCACAGAACTGTCACCCTTATTTGTGGCGATTCAAAGCTGACAATTCGTTGCATGTTTCGTTGGCTTAAGGGACCGCTGCTGATAGTGTCAGAGTCAATACGAGTGGGTGTCGAGTACTGTTAGTAGGTGCCACTCGGGATGAAAAAAAAACTGTTTATGCTTCTTATTAGACAGGTATTTGCTTTGGTTTATGGTACCGTGGGAGTGAAAATGTGGGGCTATCAATACAATATTTTATAGCTTTGCGATCTTTTTGATGGTGCGTTGTATTACGGAATCACTGAATGGTTTGCATAAGAAGGGATGAGAAGGTATTGCTTTTTCTTCTCGATTTTTCAGGATGGTGAAATTTTTAAAGTAATTGTATTCTTATTCTTTTCGGATCGTTAGTCAGTATATCATTTTATTTAATGAATTGGGTTAAGTAGATGGCCGCGTTAATAGTGGAATGGCAATTATTAGACGAAGTAAAAACTACAATGGAACTATGTATGCTTGCAAAAATGCACATAGTAAAGGATTATTACTAGCAGCAGATTAAATCGAACAAAATCAAACGGTCCTAAAAAAAAAGCTCTCTGCGTATTTCTTGAATCTCAACAGGCACTTCCAATTTACATTTTTAATAATTTATAGATGCCCTGTATTTCCCTCTTGGAACTACCAGCGTCGCATCCCTCAGACGTTTCACGAATCCGGAAATAGAATCTGCCTTCCTCCGAGTTTTCCGGCCGAGACTGCTACGTCGATGTTGCTTACTGCATTTCCTTATGCTAAGCCAATCTTTAAGTTAGTTGGCTTTGCCCTGCTAGTGTTATCCAAATAAGACAGTCTTTACAACATGACTGTGACATAGAAACCAGTTGCATCAGGTCATCATATTGTGCGACCACTTGAATCTTTAGCTTTATTTGTTTTGTTTAATAACTCGTCGCGGTGTTGACATAGCGAAAGGTCGAGTCAGTTTGCTCAATTGAACTTTTGAGTTGGCCGTTCTTAGAACGAATATGTTGGGCTTGAAAGTCTAATGATTCTGTTTTTTAAACTAAATGAATGAAATAGACTGTTTTTTTTTAATATTTAATTTTTCGTTTAGATTTAGATTAAAAATCTCACTGCTCAGCCTTTGCTATCATCTACTTAAAACGTCATTGAAGAATAACTTCTAAGAAATCAGTCCATGATCTAATAAAATGTTTAGGCTATCAGAAAATCAATTGTTGGCTGCCAATTACGGGCTTATTATAGTCTAATTAACAGAAATATTCCGAGAAATCTCATAATAACACATTTTTCTATTCCGTAAAACATGTATTTAAACGATTACATTATTAATCCTATTAATATAAATCAAACTAGATTTGTAGATAACTTTGTATATAGGTACGTCTTCGTTCCTGAAGCTAAAACATGACACTGCTGTACAAGCTTAATAGCAACGGAAATAGACTATTTGAAGTAACAAGCAACAACCCTTTGACTGTAATGAAACTGAGAACACGAAACACAATCTAATGGCGGCACATGAATACATAATAGAGGGAAGATAAATACTGACATGTTGGCGATAATTTGTTTCTACAAGCTATATCATGCCTAAAAGCTCAGGAGCCCTGATCACAGTATGAGGTATCAATGGTAATAGCTAAACAGAAGCTTAGGAAAATACAAACGTGTTAAAACTTTTACCCAAACCAAAAAATCGACCGTAGGAAGCGAACCCGTCAAACCAAAAACATCCAATACGTCCCCCCCAAAACGACTTCCATTCTAATGATAAAATATCTAAATGGATAGGAAACTAGGAAATAAACACATAATATATCGTGTGTATAGTTGACACAATATAAATGGTTATTTAATGCGTCTTACTGTTACTTCGCCATAACCGAAGGGGACGTTAAATGATGTTGCGTTTTCTTGCTGTTTGTGTTTACGTGAAAATGTGTCTTAAGTTCCCCTTGTTAGGGGAAGAGAGATGGCTTGAAAAACTATCCGTCAAAGTATGAATCCCACAGGGCTAAGCCCAAAAGTTTGTCTACTTGGTGTAACTTGGGTGGTATGTTTAAAGAAACAGGTAAGTATACCTATGCGTCCTTGTTAGACACTTTTGACGCGTTGACACAGCGGTCCTAAGCAGTCATAGAGACATAATCCCCTGTTCCCTATGCATATAACGTACATACTCCTGGTACACGGGCCTCCTCTACGTAAGAGGGGTTCCTTTGGTTTTTTTTATTTAATAAACGCACTCACAATACAGGGGAAATTCCTAGTGTGGGGACACTAGGAATTTCTCCTGTATTGTGAGTGCGTTTATAAACATTTTCTAAACTCACATAAACAACCAGCCAGACATGGAACAATTACCTGTAGGCCATACACATGAGGGAAAGAGCCTGACGTTCCCGCCGTAGGCGCGGGCGTGTGGACCGCGAGTTATGGGCTAGCTCGCCGTCCGGACGTCTTATGACGACAGGCCGTGTCGACGGCGCGTTCGTGTTCCACGCGCGCCTCAAAGATGTCAGCAACCACATAGGGGTCCGCATGGGCCGATGCCTGCCAGGGCTGCGGGACTGTTCGAAAGAGATACCGCGGCCATGGAACATAAAGGGCAAAGAAGGAACATGGATGGGTTTTAGTCAGTACAAGTCTGACACTCCCTTCTGCTCCGCCCAGAGCGGGGGGAGTTATAACTTCCCATCCGAAAAAAAAAAAGGCCATACACATATTTGTTCCGTGCGGGGATCGAACCCTTGACACGCAGCGCAGCAGCCAGTCGCTTAGCCACTGCGCCAACCGTGCCATCAGTTATGGTATTTTCCATTACTGTGCTTTACAAATAGTCCTTGATTGCTATAGGGAATATGCTAGAAATACAAAGGTTTTTTTAATTTTTTTAAATGACTTGTAATGGCCCATAAAAACATTGTAGTACTCTTGTTTAATTTTCTAATACAACTGTTATTTTACAATTTAATATTGTATGTAGCGTATTTTGGTGAAACCGAATGGAAACTCAAAAAGCATCGTCCCTCGATAGCGCCGGTAGTGAGTGACATCAAAGTCTATGTGTCAAATAATCACACAAGTAAATTTTGAAGTACTTAAAGTTCACTAAGATTTTATTATAATATTGTTATTGCCCTGTTTGCTTGAATAAAGCACATACAATCAATAAAATTAATATATTAAGGGTAAAAAAATTAGATGTAAACAAGGCAGATAGAGGTAAATCTATCAATCAATCATTTTATTGTCAGATAACTGCGGCCCATAAATAAAAATACTCAAAAAAAAAACAACGCCATCATAAACGACGTCACATAACATGACATGAATGGCCGTGACAGTCAGGAAAGTTTGAACTGTCGTAGAAAATTGTAGGAGTTTATTTTTATTTTTTTTGAGCAGTAGTTGAACTTAACTTTTAATTATTTTCTTGGGTTGATAGTTCTATATTTTATTGATTTAAGTAAAGAAAAAATTTCATGTATATTTCCTATTGCAATATTCAGGTGAGATGGTACTACTGCCCATATGGCACATCCCCTAAATAATAATTTTAGTATCACATTTTATGTATATCTCATTATAGCGTCCGTGAGTCGTGACACCAATGGTAGGAGACCTTTCTTCGCTAAAACTTCTTTGGTACTTACAGAAAACTTTTTCCTTACTCAGCTAGGATTTGCTCGAGTTCATTCAGATAAGTTCCGTTTATTCTTAGACTCAACATCAGCGTCTTACACAGCTATATTTTAACTTATAATCAGATTGTTTTCAACAAATAATAATTATACTTGTGAGTCAGTTTATCTTCCTTCATTTAAAAGTAATGTTTTGTTCTCAGTAAACATACTTATTCGCTTATTACCCCCGCGTGTCGGTCACGTCACCTTGGGTTCACATCTAGGTTTATTTCTAGTAAATGCTATGCAATTATCTACACTAGTATTTTTTCAATTTTTGGTGCCATAGGCCACAGTAAGAACGTTCGTCCTACTGAAGGATTTGAATTCTTCATAACCGGCATGTCGTAGAACCAAAAATTCGAAGACATGTGACATCTACCAACCCGCACTGGGCCCGCGTGGTGGATTATAGCCCATTCCCTCTCATAGAGAGGAGGCCTGTGTCCCAGCAGTGGGAACATTATAGGCTGATTATGCTATGCTTATGCTATATACCGTAAAGTGAAGTGAAAAAAACCTATTCACCTATAGCTGAAATCAGCGTCAGGTGGTGCGACCTGTGTTGCCATCTGGCATTATGCTGAGCTGTAGGCCCTTTGAATGTACCCTGGGGGTTAGGAGTATGTCATGCTCACTCAAATGTCTAGCTGATGGTGTCCCGTGTGTCGGATCATTTAGTTCCCTTCAAAATGGTTGAGTTGAATGGTGCCGATACATGCGTCATGTTCGTGAACGGGCGCTGTCAGTTGTGACTGGTCATCTCTTGGTTGCCACGCATGGCTTATTTGAATTGATTATTTTATTTTTGAATTGTTTTTACTATGGACACTTTTAACGTACACATCTTGCTACATCGTTCTCACTTAATGTACCATCTCAACATGAATGATGTAACCAAGGTTTTGTGAAAGTATTCTGATTTAAAAGAGTGTCCATGGAGTTTCTTGCCCGTTCTTCTTCGTAGAGATCTACGTAAGGGAATGGGCAACTACAATACTTTCACAGTTTTTATGCCTTGTGACTGGGACTGTAGCTACATTACATTGTTCTCTTTGTTTCGACAATTCAAAAGTGCCTGTAACTGGCCTACTTGAAATAAATGCTTTGATTTTGATTTCTTTTGGCATTATTAGTTTTGTTTGTTTATTTATTTTGTATAATTTTTAAGGTGTTTTTAAAGCCAAATAAACACAATTTTCTTTGTGTCTTTCTATTTAGTATCCATTTTAATTATTTAAAAATCAAACCTCCAAGGGAATTATCTTTCACCTTGAAATTCCTTGATATTGGCTAAAACAAACATTTTCTATTGACTTCATGATTGTGACCGTTATCTAGATTAGTACAAATATACAAAGATAATGATAACTGCTCTTTTGAATTCTTTGTATGCATTACGAAAGAAACTTCGTAGATATGGAATTAAAACTGTAATGAAGAAACTGCTAATTACAATGTAGTATCTTTAAAATGCATCACCTAGAATATTAGTATCTTCAAATGAAGATGATGCAAAGCTTAATCTTTTCTCTATCTTGTACCAGTAATCTTTACAGGGACCTATTCCACTTATAAGCTTCGCATCAGCTATCCTGGTTAGGTAAAAATCCCCTTCGCACTGCAGAAAGCAGTTTCAAAGGATTATCAGCTCTGCGGCTACTCGCTTGCTCTTGGCCAACGGTAAGATGCCTCCGAAGTCTTGTATCCAGCTATGGTGAAAGGCAGTTTTCTTCTCGTTAATGTTTCACTAGAAGATTAAACAGACCTATTCCAACACTGCCTCGTAACGCACACGTTACGGTTAATTCGAACGGCAGTCTAGAAAACTAGAAATCCAATCTAGTTTGGAGCACGAAGCGGCCTAGCCTACATACAAACACTTGCATTGTTTACGATATGCACGGAAACTGATGCTGTGAACGTGGCTTGATATAATGTGTGAAAAGCGGGAAGATTGTGATTGGATTTAATTGATTTTTCTCCTGTTAATTGACTTGTCTTTGAGAATATCTATTGAATCGTAATGCTGTTAGGTAAGTACACTTGCCTGGAAGAATAGGTTCTCTGATGAGCGTTGATGATTCTGCACTTCTACTTTATATTGAGATTTCAATACTGCTGCAGGATTTTGGTTTCCAGCAAGTGCAATAATGGATTTAATCTCTGACAGAAATGAACGCGTATTAGACTGCTAAAGATAGTGACGAAGGTTGCCACAGAAGAGAAAAGAATGAGGTGAAGGATGAATGAGGTTGTCGATTGGAAGGAAATGCTTTACTTAGATCCTTCCACCGACACAAGATTCTTGGGAAAAGAATGACGGGTCTTTATTTTAACTTCATGTACAGTACTGATATACATATAGGCGTACTTAATGCCACAACGGAATCTCTAGCTGTTATGTATTTTTACAGTATTTTAGTTTTTTAAACTAAACTAATGTTTTCTAATTTGTATTGAATTTCATTTATTTTTATTAATTAATTGTACATCCAATACTATGTTTCATGCTGATTTATATTCTAATTCAATGTAAATTGTTACTGAATAAACAAATTGAATTGAATTGACAACCTTTACGTTAAGTAGGGCAACATTGTGATAAAGTTTCCTTGCGTATCCCTCCCCTCTCTAAAAAAATCAATCTCCACTTATTGACACTCCTAAATTCTTCCTAACGAGGAACATAAAATCTAATCAGCTCCTAATTTCACTTAAAGACTTGATGGTTTTCGCAAACGATGTCACGTAGGTCGATGCCGTCCAGGTTAATTGGCGTAAGACGTTATGACGTCATAAATGTGCTGCTGGGATTACGGGAGATACGAGATTTATGGGCTGTTGGTATAGAGGCTGTGCTGGATGGATTTTTGATGATAAGTTATGGGCTGTGCTTGTAGATGCTAAGTTGTTTTGGAGTAATAGGTTGTTAGTGTAACTTTGAAGCTGTTTCTAAGACTGATCATTAGTGGTAAAGCCGTACTAAGTCTGCACAAGGAAAGATGTTCTTCTCATCATCAGCTGTCTGCCCTAACCGCAACATTGGTGTTTGCTTCCAGTCTAACCATATACAGCTACTGTCTCTCCATAACCCAGTTATCGTGATGTTATTACGATGGCCTACTGGAATGTGGCAATACTGACTTACGGAATCTCTTAACAGAAGAATAACCATTTGCTAACTATCCTAAAGTGATCCATCTTACTTTGGATGAAACTAATGGTAATTTCTTTGTTCAAGGTGACGAACAAGACCTCCGGCAAGGTGATGGTGCTCAAGATGAACCAGCAGCGCGCCAACAGGCCCAACATGTTGCGAGAAGTGCAGCTCATGAACAAGCTCAAACATCCTAATATACTCGGGTAAGTCTCGTCTTACATCCATCAACAAATGCCTTAACTCGTATAAGTATTGTTAATATCATGAATTGTAGGGATGGGATACATTGAGTAAGGATATCAATGCACATTATAGAGAGCCCTCTTTCCACTCACATTCTGTGATGCATCTGAAAACTTATACTTATAAAGAGCGTAAAATTGCAATTTTGCGCTCTTTATGCCTCGAAGGATAGTCTATTTAATATGATATCTTTGAACCAAAAATAATGGTTAATGTTTAATTAAACTTTCTGTTCTAATAAAAATTTGGTAGCTCTAAAAATAAGCTTCTCAGAACTAATAATCAAACCCGCTGGGCTGGAACGTCGGCTTATATTACTAAGGACAGGGTGCATCCTCATAATGTTACTGTTGGAAAAGGATGTCACATGCTTCCCCTCTTACAAAACCGTTGACAGACTGGTAATGGAGTTTTATGCTCAGTTACGAATGACATAAAAACGTAGGCGAACATTATTAACCTACATAATTATATGATGGACCAAATAAGGAAAATCTGTCTTGTAAAAAATTCGCACGCGGCGCCTCTTAGTTCTCAAGGCCGCCAAGTCACTTTTTGGATCAATAAAATCCCATTGATACAAAGAATGCGATTGGAATTATGATATACTAAATGTTAATTACAGTATGTCACCGGAAACATTTTGGACATAAATCAGACGCAGATATAAAATCGACTATCAAATTATAAATATCATATTTTGTGAGACAACAAAATGTTTGTCTGTTTGTAAAGGTAACATTTGCGCAGTAACAGGAAACTTCTGACAAACATTTGGGCTTCTAAGGAATAT
The DNA here is from genome assembly GCA_905163415.1 of Noctua fimbriata. NCBI lineage: Eukaryota > Metazoa > Arthropoda > Insecta > Lepidoptera > Noctuidae > Noctua > Noctua fimbriata. The sequence continues at coordinate 17,303,642 of LR990925.1, read as the reverse complement.
AAAATGTAACGGTCAGGAGGGTGGCAGGCAGCGAAGCGGAGCCAAAGGAACTTGTTGGAAGACTTCTTTGTCTAATGAATTTATTGCCCCACTGCACTATAGCACTACTCCAATTTCATGTATTATTCAAATATGGAATCCATGAGGCATAAAATAGTTTACGTTTTTTGAAGATCCATAGATAAAAGTTTTTCTTTTTTACTGACCTTTGGGCATTCAATTAAATCAGAAAAGGTTTCAACTTACTTACTAAAAATATTTATACATTCATTGAGAGACAGCGCACTGCCTTAAACCGCTCGCCCTGGGTTAGAAGCATGAAATTTTGCATCCGAGTTCCTTCTAGGCTTCTACAACACATAATTGAGCAAAAGACACTAGAGCAAAAGCAATTTTCAAAAAATCATACCTTAAAGTACATTTTTTTTTATGGAAGTTCATATTTTTTTCCGCACTAGCTTGCTCATGATATACTCCTTTGTTACAAATGGCACGTGGCGGGAACCAATACATCTTCCAACTACTAAATCGTATAAGCCCGTCTATAAATCATCCTCCAATAAACTGCCATATATGATTAAACCTGTAAATGCATCTACACACGAGCGAAACCAGATAACAGAAGACTAGTGCAGCGTTCAAGTGATTTATGATATTTTGCTACATTAAACTTTAAGCGAAAATGATAAGGATAGAATATGATTTGCATACTATAATTTATTTAATTTTAATGTCCTATTTTATACTACGCAGTAGTAACACGTGGCTTCAAGGACTGCGAGGTTAAAAAGAAACATTCAGACGCATTGATCCTTTTTAGAAGTCGCTTAAAAATCAACTAATTAAAGATGATTTTGATCCTTTCGGGTGTACTATAAGTTCAACTAGGTACACGATAATCTATTTCTTCGAGAATAATAGACGTGATGTTGTGTTATGTTTGATCCTTTTGGTTTAATAGCAAGACTGCCCCATTATAAGTGGAGTTTTCGACTACTTTGAAGAGCTCCTTCGAAAAATCAATCTTTCTTTAACCACAACTTGGTATTCGCCTCCTTACGGTTTCGGCAGGCGATTTCTTTCAAGTATCAGAAAAATCGAGAGAATAGGAACTTTTAAGAAATATACCCAAAGAATCATCAATCTTAGATCCTTATTGAAGAACAAAGGCATCCTTGGAGCTTTGAGAAAAGTTCCTGAATGAAGAAATCCTTTTAACTGCATTAAATGTTAAAACTCAGAGTTAAAAGGATTTATTTTATGGCTGGAAGCTAGGTCTACGTCTCTGTCACATTATTTGATATACCTCAATCATTTTCTATTCAATAGTTGGGACAAAGTTTGTAAAAGATCAAAAGTTATACAAGACACTAATACCTACTAACATTACCATATATTCGTAAAGGTTAATAGCTTCAAGTACAAAGCAGATAGGGAGCAAGGTCGTAAAGATCAGTAATCATTAAATACATCATTAGCGTAGACTAAGAAACCTTCGCTTTTACAAACTAACGAAGACCTTTGGTACCAAAACTGATTGTTTTTATAAAGACGGAAGTAGATTAATTGCTTGTCTTAAAATCATCTTCCATAACTACTTTATGTTACCCCCGTTTTATTGTTCAACTCCATATCGACTTAAGAATCAAGCAGACGCCAAATTATGGACTTAATTACCAATCAAATATGCGTTAATTTCCAAAAACTATAAAGTTTCATATTAAAATCCAAACTCGGTCCAAGGTTGATCCCTCAAGCCCATTTAGTGACGTATGCGCCAAACAAGGAGGATCTTTGTAACTAATTATACCTATGACGTCAGCAGATCATATGTCTGACTGAAGGATTATTGAGACTGCGCTATATTTAACTGATTTCACTGGGGACTATTATATGGGATGGTCTGATGTGAATGTTTGCTTGGATCCCTATACTGCGTTCGCCATTTAGTCTCCAAGTATTTGTTTTTGGTAAAATATCTTTAATTGCCATACAATTTTTTTTTTGTTTAATATGAGACTGCCAGGAGGTCTATACATTCTGAAATCAACTTAATTTTCGTAAATATAACGTTGATGTTTGTTCAAGTTGAAATAAGATTAATTGGAGACAAGGATTTGAATCTAGAATTCAATATGCCTTCAAAATTCATGCATCATTTCAAACATGTAAAGTTATTGGTCCATACATTGTGTCAGAAGCCGTGCCCGTCTGGGAATGTGTGGGAAACGTCATCTGTTTATAATATCGTGTAAGTTATGTCTAACTCCATTCAACTGAGATATGCACAAGGAAATTGTTTTGTACACAATACGATGGATGGAACTATTTCTTGCTAGCGTAACATTTTCTTTCTAGTTGTTAAATGGAATTGTGAGATTCTTTTGAAATGTTTGAAATTGAGTTCCTTTAAGTCTTTAAGTTATTTTGTTTGCTACTGCAATTGCTACAGACAGAAGTAGCATCTGTTTGCTGAACAGCCATGCTCCTTTTGGAAAATTCTTGCACTGAGGCTAACCGTTTATTTATTTAATGCTTCATGCACACAAACGTGCAGCATTTTCTACCAGACAACCTTTGTGTTTACGCAGAGACAAACTGATATTTGATCATGCCAAGGCATCCCACTACTCGCCTGTCTCCCCACTTTGTCCTGCCAAGAAATATAATCTTAAAACACATTAATTCGAGATAGCGTAAAAATCATAAGGAATCACACGTCCAGACAGATAAAGCCAGATCACCTTGATTTTAAGCATTCTGGCAAGGAAACGAAAACGAAATAAGTATCCATCACTGTTTTTATACACGACTTTGTAACCATAGCAATCAAGACTGTTTACGATTATTTTCTTAATCTTAAGACAAACCTGTTTGCCAAAATATTCGTGTACAGCGTTTAATTACTTGGTTTTACACAAAAATTGTGGCAGCTAGGCGAGTGTGTATAATGTGGTTTCATTAGTTTTATGATGACGGTTAATTTAATTTGCTGTTTTAGCTCACCATAATATTTTATGTAACTTATCCTGTCCGACCTTCAGGCGAGATTACGAAACTTTATCCCTTTTGTATGTTGGAAAGTCAAACAGTAGATGCATTCGCTGCTGTTTCCTCGGCATTCCCAACAGTTTGGTTATTCTCTAAACTACACTCGGTACTAATATATACGTCCGCATTTTCAGCAGTAGGCACAGCGGCATTTTCATTGCTTATTTGTCGTTTAATGTTATAAGTTCTTTTAATGTTCCACCAAGTTTTACATCGTCAATATCAAAGTTCTCAGTTATGGTTCTTTTCATCATTTTAATAATGGCAATGTACAGTTTGCCTACATAAATGGTATTGATGCCAGATACCGTATTGCGGTTGGCACACTATCGACTCTTCAAGCCTTACAAGATAAGTGTGAATTGCTTATTGAGGGAATTATCACAATTTATAAATTTCTCCTCTTAAAAAGTGTGAACCATGAATCATGGCGAAAATATTGACGGAAAGGTCAACAAAATGTTATGGCCTTTGGGGTCGTCTCTTTCATATGTGCGAGTAATGTATGTGCATACACTGTTAAGACTCGGAGGAATGTTAAAAGGGTGACTTGTGTCAACATCCTAACTGATGTTAGGAGCTCCCCAAACATCGTTTATTAGCAACTGCATGTTTCTTTATATATCTGTTTCTGATTAATAAGATGTTGTTTTCAAATAACGCAGTAGTCATCCAAATTGACTTAGCTGAAATCGGCCATCAACTACATTGACTTAGCAACACTTCAGTTAGTGACCCTCCTTTGGGGTTTTGCTGCAGTCGGGTAAAAAGGATTCATCGGCGTCGGAAAACCTAGAAGTAGTTTTAAAAAGGTTTTGCGTAACCAAAAACCAATAACCATAATCTTAGAACTTCTAGAAAACGACACGATATTTTTCATGAATACCCAAATAAGCACATTAACAATTGTTTGTGAATGGTGCGAAAACCCCACGGCGGGTCGCCGCCGCCAGCACACAAATTCGTTGGTCCACCCTTTGTTCCAATGTTTGTTGACCAAACAACCGGGGCCGGTTGCTGTTACGTCACCCACAGGGAGCTACGCTAAGTTTTATTGTGTTTACACAAGCTTTTTTATTGGTATAAGTCAAATTGGAAAACATTTTTATGTTGTTTTCTGATAGCATGAAACTTGAAGCATTTATTTCAAATAGACCGATCACAGGCACTTTTGAATTGTGAAAACAAAAAGAGGAAGCTACAGTCCCAGACACGACGTATTATAACCGCGTAAGGAATATAGCTGCCCATACCAAAGCGTAAATCTCTATGGAGAAGAACGGGCAAGAAACTCCACAGGCGCTCTTTTAAATCAGAATCAGCGTGGAATTTATATATTGCGTATATTTTTTATCCTGTATATCGTAAAATAAAGGAGATGAGATGTTTTTCCAATAAATTTAGATAAATATATCCAAAGATTTGTAACATAATGAGACTAAACTATTTCCCTTACAAAGAGGGAACTCCTGTCTACATCATGATACACCATTCAATAGATATCGAGGATCTCAAACAAGGATTTCTTTGACGGAAGAATCGACAAGATGACAGATTGTGTCGACACAATGACAGATTTCTTTGCACTATCTGTCATTTTGTCGATTCTTCCGTCAAAGAAATCCTTGTCTACGGTGGTCATACTACGGGGGCAGGTATACTTCTTACACGCACATACTTCGAAACACTACACATCTTTTGCCAAAAACTATCATGAGTAACATTGTCACTATGTAAGTGTTCATAAGTTCGCATGTTCTCATAATGAATATGATATGGCTTGATTCAACTATTAGTAAGTGAAACACGTTTTATTTTCAGAATTCACACAATACATTTAATTCACACGTACAGTGTCACTTCCTGATCTCGTACATACCGACTCTGGCAATTTTTTTGGTTCTCATTGTTTCTTTTAAATCACATTTCGCGAACGACATTTCTTATTCTTTCCTACCCCGAATTTGGTTTGCATAACATATTACGAAATGGAAATGATGAATTAAACAATGGCACCCACTGTCCCCCATTTCGCTCATTTCCTGCTCGCTTCTCTTCGGAAATAAAAACAATGCTTGCACTGTCTTGATTGTTTGTCTTGCATTTTTTCTCATCCATCTATCGCAGCTGTGTTTTTATGTACTCTTTTTAGTTTCGCATGAGCTAATGTAGCACACATTATGAAGCCAACGCATTTAAATACTAAAACATAGTTCACAAATGCAAGTAGTCGAATAAAGAAATCTCGTAAAGAAGAGCCAAACGTCGAATTATACAAAAGCATTAAAAGCCACATGATTAACGGTTGAGCAACGCGCGTCGCGACCGCGCCTGTGATGATCAGCTATAATTTACGGCGATAACCAACATTCAACAAACTAAAAGTGTCAATTAACCTTAACTCTTGTGTTCTTATTGCGTGCCTGTAAACACCGCTTCCTAGGAATAATAGATTAGCTTTCTCCCCGATTGTTGCTGTTTTTTGACCTTATCTTATTATCAATGGGAGTTTCATTATAATTAAGCCCTCTTTAATATCTCTGCACGCCAAGTTTTTAATTGGCAATTTGCATTGATTAAAAGATGATTACTCGGTGAAGCCTTGACATCTGTCTCATTGCGTGATCAATTCGATAATCATTTGGTAGCAGTGAGATTTTTGTGTTTTTGTTAAGCAACTGCCTTTTATAGTTCTTAGAGCTGCTGCTGCTTTCGTGTTTCGAAATTTCCGTCACAGAATAGCTCAACATTTGATGTGCGTGGCTCTGCATTTTGATGAGTATTTTTGTCTGGTATCATATCATCGTCGGTCACGTCACTCTGTTAATGTGACACACAATCAGCATAATAATGATGTGTACATGTGAGCTGAGGAAAAATTAGTCGTCGCTGTCGTGCTCATGAATATATTTTAACAATGTTTCAAGTTCAAGTGTCTTGTCTATCAGATCTACCATGTTTTCGCGGACATTTCCAAATGAGATCACATCTATTTGTTCAGTTGAATGTACGACAGGTTGATCGGCGCGTCAATGAGGCCATCTATTGTGGTCGCATCACTGGGAATCATTATTGTGGCATCTCCAATCTTTTCCCAATTACTTTCGAGACCATACTCGCGCGACGCTCATTGTGTACACACTTCATTATGATAATCGGATTTCTAATCATCAGTGTGCATCGACCTTGATATTTCGCGTGGGAGAGTATTAACGGAATGCATCTCGTATTTTGATTTCAAAATTAAAACTAGATTACACATCGGGTTAAAAGGCAAGTAATGCATTCATCTAGAGGCCTTGAATGAAGTGTATAATTAATGCAAGATAATTTTTTGTAATGACCTCATTTGTAAATATGACAATGGTGCAATCAATCGTCACTTGATTACGGGTGCACTTCAATGGGTGCTTCTCGGTGGTTAAGTAGTACATTCTCTACGCTTTCCACAGTTTTTCATGGCTCATACACGTCTCTTTTTGTATTTGTATGAATAGGTTCACTTTCCCCCATTGAATGTGGTTTTCACATACGTAGGCAATAATAATTTCTGTCTATCGAGTGATTTAGATCAATACAATTAATAACGTTCATTTTCTATAGCAACGCGGTGAAATTTAAGCGGGTAGATACTGAAATTAATGGGATTAGATACGTATTCTCACTTACAGATATTATCTTTCCTCTCTAATTGCTGATTTATTGCTTAAGAAATTATGTGAGACTAGGCCACTTACTGGTATACATTTTCTCTTACAACAACACTGTCCGATGATTTTAAATGTATTTTTTCTGCATGTATTTCTAACCACAATATAATCAAATCAATTGGCTGTAAGTTCTTTGAATCTGCAGTTATCTCAGCGAATATAATATCTGCTTTATTTATTCATCATCACCATCATATTCATTCAGTCAAAGACGACTAGTTCTAGATCTAGGCTCTCTTGCGTCACTAAAACGTAAAGTCCTGTTCAGTTTAGTATCTTTATCTATTAATTCTTTTAACGGCCAGTGGTCTACATTACCCCTGTATCGAAAAACTGGAGGTCACAGAGATAGGTCATATCCCAACCGTGGCGATGGTGCAGGCTAACAATATCAGTAATACTTCTAACAGCTATTTTTTTCCACAGTTTCATGGGCGTATGTGTGCACGAGGGCCAGTTGCATGCGCTGACAGAGTACATGGAGGGTGGTTCCCTCGAGCAGCTAATCCTCAGCGTACCTCCGGAGCCCCTGCCTCAGCCCCTCAGGGTCTCCCTGGCAGCCGACGTCGCAGAAGGCATGATGTACCTACACTCCCTCGGTGTTTTCCATAGGGATCTTACTACTAAGGTGAGAAAGAGATTTCATGAAGGTTTAAGAAATAAGGTCTAGAAAATATCAATACTTCTTTCGACTTCTAAACGCCATTATTATAAGCTCCGATATAAATGCTGATGAAGTCGTTATGGCTATGCGGTTGATGTATAGATTGTGTTTCATGATAGAAAAATGGAGTAAAAAGTTTTTTTTATGGATTTGTTAGTGAATGATAATTCTTAATGGTGCGTTGTCAAGAAATGGAAAGAGATCAAGAGGTGAAGAAAATTCTCTCGAAAACAATCAGTGTCAAACAATTGAACAGTACTTTGGCATTTCTACCAACCGGCATGTCCTAGAACCAAAAATTCGAAGACATGTGACATCTGCCAACCCGCACAGGGCCCGCGTGGTGGATTATAGCCCATTCCCTCTCATAGAGAGGAGGCCTGTATCCCAGCAGTGGGAACATTATAGGCTGACTATGCTATGCTGCTGATGCTTGGCATTTCTTCTAACAACAAATTGTTTACTATTTCCAGAATGTATTATTAAGAAAGTACGGAGAAGGCGACTACATGGCCGTTGTCGCTGACTTCGGCCTCGCGGCCAGAATACCTCATCCTGTGTAAGTAACTTAAACGCTTTTATACAAACAATCTCTTAGCATAATACCAATCATGTTTTTACGACACCCAAGGGAGTTAGAAGGCAATAAATAATACTTGGAATTCTCAAGGGTTTGGCCAATTTTAACTTTCAAGCTCTTGAGGATCAATAGTATTTCGTGATCACAAATCATAAACCGTTCTCCAGAATAAAGGCATTAAGAAAATCATGGGGTTTTAATTAGTTACAGTAATTCAATTCGCAGTCACGGCAACATACTCCATCAACGCCTAGTGGGACTTTGGAGATGTCCGTAAATAATCGATTACAACACCGAGAGTACTGCCTTACGTGATCTCCGAATGAAGCCATTACAATATCAATAGAAACGAACGAGGGGCAGTTGCTTGGGTTCCTTCTATAGTTATGTAAAAGCGGCCATTGGTTGTACGGTGACGAAATAATGCAGAGAGGGGTTTTAGTCAGATCTTTGAAGAAGATCTCGTCTGGGAAAGTCCTCCTACCATACCTACTTGAGGCAGTCAGTCTGACAACCAACCAAGCTAACTGGCTAAACTTTTAACCAAAATACATAAACAAATAAACTCACAGTTTTTTCACGGGGCGGTAAGCAGTAACTACAAAACGTACACCTGCTTCTTTTCTTGCATATTCAAAGGAGAAAAATGAAAGGCTACGGCCACGTTAATACTCCTGGCATTTAAAAGGAAAATGACTTTCCAATTTTATTGACGGTCCACCAAACGTGGTTGAAAATCAAATCAATATTATTTCACACAGGATGAACGCCGTCTGAGCCCAACAACCCAACCCAATTAGTGGGGATTCCAGTGATACTGGCCCAAGATTACACCAATTTCGGGTATTACCTCCTCTTTCGGATAGGCTTATATCCGATAAGCTGTTTTGATTGACTGATCCTATGGTCTAAAGAAACTGCTGTTATTTGATCTTTATCTGTTAGGCACGAGGTCCTGGATAAGATTCCAAGGACGAGTAAAATTATATTGGGAGCTCCCTCGTGGGATTTGTCCCCTGTTATTTAGATAGAACTTCAAATATAACTGACGAGACTGGCCACACTATGGGTACACCTCTGTCGACTCCACCCCTCTCTTCTCCTTCAAGAAATACAGACGCCATGTTTTATTATAAAATGTTATTGAAGTCTGAAGAATGCTATCTACGTTTAACATCTTAGCGAAGACTGTAGACACGAGGCTTTTTTTCTCAGGTAAAGTCATATTTCTTCCAATTGAGGAAGACGATAAGTTCGTGTGTAATTGTGCCTTATAACGTACGTATCGCCTGTGTACGTGTGATTGCGAACACGCGCGTCTTAATGTGTGCGGACACGCACTTTTTACGAATACGGTGTTCATTTTCCTAAGAGTTATGTGCGTTTTTGTTGGATATTATGCTTTTATGCTAGGCACTGGCCCCGTGCGGTGAGTTGTGGCTTACCGTGTCCCAGCTGTGGGCCACATTCAGACTGATTATACTAATGGTAACTGGCCCTAACCAAGGGGTATCGTATTACCCAGTACAAACTGGATTGTGGCGGTCAGATAGGCAGTCGCTCCATGTAAAATACTGGTATTCAGCTGCATCCGGTTAGAGTGGAAGCCGACCTCAACATAGTTAGAAAATTACTAGGCAGATGATAATAAGGTAAACAGGGAATCCAATAAAGTTCCTGTATTTGAAGAAGGATATCCTAACGATGTTGGTCCATAACGGCTGGGGATTCCGAATGAAAGATCGTTAGCCCCAAGTGTACTAAGAGCTCTTCATTTTCTAATGCTTTACTAATACACTCCTGATCCGGAAAATTTTATATCAGCTTATTTGTAAGTGCCAGAAAGTTCCATCAAGAAAATTGTATTAGGTCGATAGACCCATTACTTATAATATCTTAAATGTATTGATTCTTGTGGGAACCGAGGCCCTAGAACGAACGCGTGACGTATACGAAACCTAAATTCGGATAATAATCGAAAATACAACAAACAACAAAATTTTGGCAAAAATTTTTGCAACGAGAACAATTCAGAATAATCTAATTGATTGTGCTCGTCGTTTTAAATACTGAAACCACATATGATGTACGAAATGAGTATTCTTAATTTAAAAATCGTTCGAATATACGTGACGTTTACTCGCATATTCGTGCTACGCTGATCCTTACCTCACATACAAATGCGCGACTCACAAAACAAAATTAGAATACTTAAAACGAAACGACATTGATATACTGCTGAATATTACGTCAATAATACCCAATTATCACATCTTATAGACGAAGTAAGTGGCAAAAATACAATATATTTTACAATTAAGCTGTCATATGCTGTCTTGTGCACGCTTCGGTATTGCGCACGCTATTTCGCGTGTGGAGACAAGCCGATAGTCACCGTACGTTCATTAGTCACTCTGACGTTATACCATGGTAATTGCGAAACTATGTCCTGAATGACATGTGGTCCCCTTGACACGTTTGGAAATTCATTAAATTTAATGGTCTTGTTTTTTTTTAAGATAAATAAAAGTTAGTATGCTTGGGGGACTCACTTTTAAGAAAGAAACGGTGTATTCACGCCGAATTTCATCAAAGGTCAAAAATCTTACATTTCACAAAAAAAAAAAACAGTCCTTACCAAGCATAGAAAATGATAAGTTAAATCTTTGCGTGATCGAGGTGCTCGTGGCTAAATAATAACAGCCGCTCGGATCGATCTTTAGGTTAAGCCGTGCTTGCCTGGTTGGTCTGTGGATGGGTGACCTCCCATTACATACCGAGTTTCCTCCGTGCCTCGGAAAGCACGTTAAGCCGTTGGTCCCGGCTGTCATTTGTAGATCTTTGACAGTCGTTACACGTAGTCAGTGGCTCAAAAAGTCTGAAAACCAGTCTTACCAAGGGGTATCGTATTACCTAGTACTAACGGGGTTGTAGGGATCAGATAGGCAGTCGCTCCATGTAAAATACGGGTATTTAGTGCCGCAGCCATACCTTGGACCCTAGCAATGTCATAGAGGTCATCAATCAACTCAGGTTTTCACAGTTCACTGCTAGACATATGCCTTTCCCAAGCTGCGTCACCACACTATATCATCACTTTTTGAAGATGATCATAAATTTTTGAACTACCCTCTTTTGTTTCCAGGAACGGCTACAGGCTGCCGAGCGTGGGCTCCCCGTGGTGGATGTCGCCCGAATGCCTGCGCGGGCGGTGGTACGACAACCGCTCTGACATATTCTCCTACGGGATCATACTGTGCCAACTTATCGCCAGGGTATGTTCAGTTGATTGGGATAGATTAGAGCCTATTTTAACAAAACACTTTTCGCAGTTATAGAGTAACCAGCCCCTGACTAAGGGTCAATGGAATCAAGCAATTAGGTAACTGGCTTTCGTCAGCTGCCTGAATGTAAGACGCAAGAGTTGGACTTCCTGGCAATCGCAAGTTTTTATAGCTCGGACCTTAATCCTCGAGTCAAATTTTCATGGAAAGACCAATCTCCAAACAGACAAACCTGCACCAGATCTGTCTACACGCGGGCCTTACATATTTACATGTAACGATCAGGCTGTTTAGTTTCACCAGTTTTCTTTTAAAAGCGATCGGCGAATCCTGCGACCGCAAGAGTCGTTTACATGGTACTGATCAGAGGTATCTGTAGGTAGAACTGACTACGTGCAGTACTTTAAAATTGTTTGTGTTACAGGTGGACGCCGACCCGGACGTGCTACCTCGCACGGACAACTTCGGCCTCAACTACATGGCGTTTGTGGAGCTCTGCGACGAGGATACCGTGCCTGACTTCCTAAGACTCACCTTCAACTGTTGCATCGTGAGTCACTTCTTCATTATCATTCACAGCCTGACTTTACCCACTGCTGCATAGGATACTTTTTGTTTGTGCCAACGCTCTTGCACTAGTGTTATCCAGGTTCTACCCACCCATTTTCATATTATTTATGGTTTTAAGGCTTCGGAACTTCCTTTATAAACGTCTTTTAATTTTGTTGATAACACGCCTAATTTGGACCATGACATGCAAGAAAAATGTCTTCGCCTTAAATCATACTTTGTAGGTCTCAATATGAATTTTGGAAATGGACCCCTTTAAAATTCAGAAACGTGAAAGCTTAGTCAGACATAAAAAGTTACTTAAAATTGTAATTATTTTCATTTCAGTATGAGCCAAAAGCGCGTCCGCTATTCCCAGAAATAGTGAACAAGCTGGCCGAAGTGAAGGAGAGCCTCGACGACGCAGCCTGGGGCTCGCTGAGTACCAACAACTATGAGAGGTACGTATCACAGAGTGAGATAGCGCTATATGACTGTTGAACGTTAGAAAGAGAGCACATGTAAATAAACAGCTCGCCTTCACCGATAGTTAAAGTATTGTTAAGATATCTTCATCAGTGTTGAAAGTGTTGAAGCTCTTGTTTTAAACGACAGTACTGAACTTGCGACTGAGTTTTTTTCTGTTCAGTGGCGGAATGAAAAGGTTATGTATTGATTTTGTTAAGTTTTTATTTGTTTTTCGGTTCATTTTGTTTATTCAAGTACGCGCCAAATCGTGATGGAATATCACAGTTACCACGAAACTAGATTATTTCGTTCTTTGAGTGTACCGTGTGTTCAAATACTGACAGTGCATTTGTATTTGCAGCGAGGACGCGGACTCGTCGGGCCCGCGCTCGTGTCCCGGCCTGTACGCGTGGCGCCGCCCGCAGCGGTTCCGCTCCGAGGGCTCGCCCCGGCACCACGACCACGATCAGCGTACGTGTCCTCAGTTCGTTTTTGCTATCGCTTCGATGTCTGCTGTCAATTTTCGTAACGGGCAATAGTTTTATTGTTCTCGGTGCTTGAATATTTCGTTTCGTTCGTTCAGTTCAGCATCGTCGGTCGCTCTCGGAGCTGGAGTGGGGCGCGGCGGGCTGGGCGGGCGCGCGGCGGGCGCACCGCTCGGCCTGGGCCCTGGGCGCCCCCCCTCCCCCCGCGCCGCCCGCGCCGCCCCGCCTGCAGCGCCTGCTGCGCCTGGCACACATCATGCTGCTGCGCGACGAGCACGCCGCGCCCACGCCCGCGCGCCGCGCACTGGACACGTTCCGCGGCGTCAAGAAGATCCTGGAGCCGCACCCCGGCTCCGCGTCCTGCGCCGAGCTGGGCTCCCCGCCGCGCGCGCAGTCCCGCGCGCTGGACCTGTCGGACGACGCGCGCGCGGCCTCGCTGCCGTCGTCGCCCGCGCTGTCGCGGCGCGGCAGCCTGGGCGCGGCGCCGGCGCGCACGGCGTCGGGCGCGGAGCTGCGGCGGCGCGGCTCGTGCGAGTCGGGCATCTTCTCCGTGGCCAACGAGGAGCTGTGTCCCGCGCGCCTGGCGGGCCGGCCGCGCGCCGCCGTGTGCGCCTGCTCGCTGGTGGGCTGCCACCGCTGCTGGTGGTGGCGCCGCGACGCCGACGAGCGGCCGGCCGAGCGCGACCCGCCGCCCGCGGGCGAGGCGCGCGCGCGCCTGTGCGGGGACTGCCTGCTGCAGTACGACCGCGCGCTGGACCGGCCCGGCCGCCCGCGCGCGCCGCTGGACGACGCGGCGGGCGAGCTGCGCAGCCTGGACGAGGCGGACGGCTCGCCCTTCCTGTGCGGCCGGCCGGACGCCGACCTGGACGCGGACCCGGACGGGGCCGCGGGCTCGGCCGAGCGGCTGTGCGAGTACCACATCCTGGCGCGCTGCTGCTGCGTGCGCGGCGCGGCGCGGGACGGCTCGGGGCGGGGTCGCACGGCTGCCGTGCGCTCGTCCAGCGTGTACACGGACAGCTCGGAGGACGTGGCGTCGCTGGCGGGCTCGGACAGTCTGTACTGCGACGAGCGCGTGCCGCGCCACGTGCGTTCGGCACAGATCAGCAAGATCGTGGAGTACTTCGAGCGCAAAGGCGCCGACTTCACGTGCGAGCGCTCGCGCGGCCACTCGCGCTACCGCCTGGCGCCGCGCGACGCTCGCAAGTGTCCTGCGCAGGCGCGGCTCATGGTGTGCGAGGGCGCCGTGCGCTCCAAGCTGCCGCTGTTCGACAAGAAGTCATAGCGCTAGCCTAGCGCGGCGCGCGACTGCTGGCCGGCCTGACCCGCCTGACCCGCCTGACCCGCCTGACCCGCCTGACCCGCTGGGAACCACGAGACCGACAGGAACTCTTGCAGCAATAATCATAAGCCTGCTCGACATAGGCCGTGCCGTGATAGTGACCGATAAGTGTGACGTTACTTCCCAACATTTCGTATGTCGCCCCTCGCAGGCAGTGCCGTAGTGATGTGACTCACTCCGGGTCCTGGCGCCCGTAGACTTGTGACTTCCATAGTGTTTACAGAAGAGAATATTTTTGTCGTTACAGCGCGCCGCCGCACACGATCCATTATTCACGTGTTAAGAATATTTGATCACAATTATAAAATAAAATCAGTATTTTCCAAGGCTAGTGCCAACGCTGTCCCGTCGCGGACGGGGCCTATGTTCCCGACGAGCCGTGCTGTACTCACGGCGAGTCTCGACACAAATTCGCGTTTGTTTGACTGATCGTAACTTCGTACTTTATTTATATTTATAATAAAGGCGGAAACTGAGATTACAAAGAAGGTTGTAGAGGAGATTAGTCGAAATTATCGGTGATATAGTCAATGTGTGGTTGAATAGTCCTTTATAACGTGGCCTATCCGTATATTATGAAGGCCTTTTAGTCGTTTTTAGTCTAAATATTTTAGACGGCATCGCGTTCTGTACTTTGGTTTCGCTAACACATCAGCAGCAGTGTTGCAACCTGTAAATAATAATTAATTTTAGGTTATGTTTCAATAACTTTATAATTTATTTTTATGTTTCCAGTATTAAATATTACTTGCCAGTTTACAGCTACTTTAAGTATGTACATAATTTAAATTTAAAGTTAAGTTGTCATAATAAAACAATTAAACGTTGGCTACGGTAGTACTGAAATTAATATTTACGTTAGCAGTGCAATACTGATTGCGTTTAGAACCTAATTTATAATTTAACTATACAAAGATTCAATTGCTATATTTCGTTAAACTTCGACAAAGTCATATAATTATTTAAAATTATTATTTACTTTTGAAAGATTTTTTTTTTATTTATCTTTACTTTACATCATAAATATATCTATACTCATAATATACGGGCAAAATACGTCCTAAAATTATATTAAAAAAAAAAAACTAAATAAAAGTTGTAGCGCGTTGCTAGTCTTTTAAAACGCGCCATTTTTGTCGAAATCCGTCGTATTAATTAATAGTAAAGGATGGTGTAAACTACTTACTTGAAAATAATTATAATATAAAATATAATTGAGAATGAACGTGCCGACTTTAAAAGTGCGTGCATTTTGAACGAAACTCTAAAGTCACGAATAAGTTAATGATAACAACCCTTAGAAAAGAAACTCAAGTACGCGTCCAAGTGTACGCACATTTAGAATTTGAAAGAATTCATAGATCAATTTCGAGAGTTAAAACCATAAAATGTTCCAGTAATATCAATCCGTTGTCTTATGTATAAAATTATTTTATACTCCTCTTCTAGAGAAACAAGAATGGTCACATATATATAATAACATTTTCTCGACTTTAATCTATGAACCACCGTTCATTCCACCTTCCAGTTTCCTCTAAACAAAATATAATGTACAAATATGTGTCAAAAATCAGACCGAACTATAGAAAAATGTTTCGTGTTGCCCGTTGTTTTCCTTACTACTAAAATAGTAGCAATATTCGCAAAATAGCGACTTGAAATGGTAGAAATTCGGTATAACGATGGCAAGTTTTAGGCAAAATTGTTCTAAAAAAAACGTCATATCGAGATTCTCTGTGATTATCAGCTGATATTAATTTTGTCAAAATAACGGGCAACACTAAAAACGTTATAGTAATATCATATTTTTGTAAATACAGTATTAACAAGGTGTATTTAAATATCGTCATCTTATAGTAAATTTTACTTTAAAATCATGGTTATATTGTTAAATTCAGGGTATACATGGTGTAAATATTTAATGTTGGGATAATAATGTGAAACAATTGATCCGCGTATGCGGTTTAGATGTCAGTGCCAAAAAAAATTGATTTCAATTAACAAATTATAAAATTACATGCCTGAATCATGGTGTCTTTTCGTTCAGCCATCATTTTTATGAAAAGGCAGGGACACTCAGCTGATAACTAGTATTCTTAGATTAACATAATTAGTAGAAAATGTGCCCTCACAAAATCCTATTCAGAATTAAATGATCCAAGCCATATAGTCTTATTTCAAACACTTAAGTATTACACTTATTAATCGTTTCTAACCAAGAACACACAACAGAAAACATTAAAATAAATAACTCCCTGAACGGAAGGACATCGTCAGTCAAGGCTAACAAAGCGTCGGGATGTCGAATTAGTGTTGAAACTCCTTAACTTATATATGAAAGAGCAATTACGTGTCCGTCCATAATTAGGCGAAGAAATGCTTTTTATCCGCGGTAGCTGTACCATCTCTCACACAGTTGTTAACTCTATGGTGACAGAATAAAAGTCGAAACTCGCGTGAAATTGATAGTTGAAACAAAATTTAGTATTGCTAACATACTTATTAGATTTGAATGCATTTCTATCGATATTTCGCCCTTAGGTCCCTTTCACGTATCGATTGTCCTAAAAGTACCAATATGTACATTTTCTGGTACCTGTTAGTGACCAATGGGCTCTAATTGGACACTAAGACTGATAGTGCAACTACTTAACAGCAGCTTTTTGCAGCCAAACTGTCCGAGACAGTGTACTATAAGACATAGGACAGATGTTACTCAATGCCGTATAGATGCCGCCACTATCGATTGTTCCAATCATTCCCATCACTACGTGTAATGATTGTTTACTTGTGAAAATCTGGCATTAAAACGATTTCGAAACACTGTCTTATGTTTTAGAAGTACTTGCTTACATTGTAGATTTTATTACAGTTATTTTGTTGTTATATATATTCAAATCGTTGCTGTAAATATATACCATTGTTTTCCTAGCCGATTCTATTAGTTAATCCCATTTCACTGTAATATGGAAATGTCATTTTCGCGATTAAATGAATCAACACCGATAGTATGATGATTTATTAATCGTCTGTCTGTAGTTGTATTCAGCCAAAAACGAAATATAATGGCGTTAATATAGAACAAATTGTACCTAACTATTAATGTAAGGAAATGACGTATTTTTGGCGTTAATACAATTCAATTTAAATCATTGTGATGTGAATAAAATAAGTAAATTGAACATTTGTAAAAAATACTTTTTTGTTTATCTTATCCGCGACCTCGAGCGAACAATCAAATTGATGGAGGATCTGATAATACGTCTGACAAAATAAAGTCTTTCCTATATTTTCAGTAAATCTTTGACATGACCTATTAAATAGAAGCTACTAGATGTTCATACAGATTGTAAACAGGACATCACCTTGAGTGCGCGAATAAGATCTAATTAGTTTACATGTCTGGTGATTAAATAATTAAGTTTTCGCCTTGGTGTTAAAATATTGAGTGAATTTAACTTTCTATAGTTTTGATAAACAACAATGTACGAGTATAATAAGTTTCAAATCTTCCAACATTCGTATCAAATTGTAAAATTGGTTCAATCGAAACCGTTTTGTGCAAATAAAAACATTTATTTTGACAACACTGTTGAAAAATTCTTTCGCGCCATTTTATTGAGTCAGTACGATTCAAATTCTAATGTCGTTATGGCGCGAAAGAATTTTAAGATGGTAATACTGTTTTAAATAAGACATTGTAAAAAAACAAAGCAGCAAAAACAGCAAATCAATTATTAAAAAAAAAAAACAAAGCAACTTCATGCAATCACAATACTTTCAAATATTTTAATGTGAAAGCGAATATGTAAAACTTTTGTCACCTTAGGTGTAACTTTTCTCATATTATGAATAAAAAAAATGTTTCAGCACTAATTTGAATCAGTGTTGTCAGTTAGTTATTTTTTGTAAGGAATATTAAAACATACTTTTTTTACGAAAAAAGGGACAAGTTACACCGCAATAAGCATATCAGTTACAGAGCGTAGTTAATGGTAGTTATTTTTATATATTAGGTTTTAACAGGCATGCTGCACGAACGACTATAGTTATCTTACTAGCTGTTATACAATATTCTTGTTTCGTAAAGTCATTTGATAATAAATAGCATTAATTCTTTGCCACTCTTGTTACATTTGCAATGTTTTTAGATAAGCTTCACTCACTACATAATATTAATAAGTCAATTACTTAGTATGTATTTATCTACTGCCAAAAAACAATCATCCTTTCAACGACGAAAATAATCCATCAGATACCAGATATAGACTTGTAGGTTAAAAACCTTTATTAAAAACGACGACTCGGGTATTCCCCAAATAATATATCCTTTTACTACTGTGTATGTAATTTGTTATGATAAATAGTGTGGGTACAAAACAGTCCTTTCATATTTTTACGACTAAGACACGGTTTTTTCTTTATCGATAATACAATATCCTTCTGTTCTAATATTATTATCATAGTAGGGCACGACTTGCGATAAGAAATATATTCTTATCACTTTCCGGCATTAAAACCTTTCTAGAAAAAGTAATGGTATCATTGATAACTGTGCCTAAAATAATTCTAAAAATAAAATTAAAAGAACTTATAGTTGCCCTGTATTATTTTAAATAACAAGTAGGTAGTTATCATATTCATATTGAAAGTTTCTCCTAATATCTACCGACTCAGTTTGGTTATCGTTTATTGAAAAATATAACACTCAGGGTCGAATTATCTGGTGTGGTGGGTTGATGAAAATCATTGATGAGAGTTTTCTATAATAGAAAATTTGTTGGCAAAGATTACATTATTACGTTATTTCTCCTACTTAGTAATAGGATTAGTAGTCGTTTATATAATCACAGTACCTCCAAAATTACAATAATTTAATCACCCACCCATGTTATTTTTTTGCTATACCAACGTTGTATCAGTTTTACAAACGTAACCTATAAGGGTGAGGTCAAACGAGCGAGTTTTATGTGAGTTGAAAGTCCCGTTTTTTGAGTCGCTCGCTTGTTTTTGCCCTTACTTCAACTACTCTCAATAACTCAAGATAAATATAATCGGTCGTGTGAGCCTCATGTTAAGTATATAAGTTTGTGTAAATAGCTCCTAACGTTCCTTGTTTTTAAGGCACTAACGGTTTAATGTAGAACATTTTCTAATACGGTTGTGTCATTTACAAGCCCAGACTTATTATAGTTATAGTTGAAGCCAATTAGGCAGTTACGGAACGAGAATTTGTAAAATGAAGATCGTATTAAATATATTTTGTTTCAAATTGTTGTTTCTTTTTGTCCAGTATCCGGTTTATTTGCCTCTTCTTGATATTTAACACTGTCAATGCCACCTCTAGAGGGTGTAAGGGACTTCGGCGCGTAAATTGCCCTGATCATATAGTCAAAGTGGTTCTGCTGCGAAGCATGACATTCAAATCTTGCAACTGAATTTTAAACCAGTTTCCCCC
This sequence comes from Noctua fimbriata, assembly GCA_905163415.1. Classification (NCBI taxonomy): domain Eukaryota; kingdom Metazoa; phylum Arthropoda; class Insecta; order Lepidoptera; family Noctuidae; genus Noctua; species Noctua fimbriata. The sequence continues at coordinate 17,284,054 of LR990925.1, read as the reverse complement.
AACCGATTGAGCTCAAATTTTGCACACCCCTTGGTTCTGGTGACGGGTACATATTGCAATACAGAAATTTAAAAGACCGAAATTTAATAGACCGTATTTTAAAATTCCTATAGACGAAATCCCGAAAAATTAAACGCCGAATGATTGTTTGGTTGAAAGTTAAATCCCGAAAGTTCATTTTCCAGAAAGCTTAAAATCCCGAAGATCCATATCCCGAAGTTCAAAATCCCGAAATTACATCCCAAAGCCTAAAATCTCGTAAGACTGACAGACAATATGTACCCGTTCAGTTTACTCCGACTAAATAGGTTAGGTTAGGTTAGAATTGTAACCAACTACGTCCAAATTGGTCGCAGAAAACGAACTGTGTTGTAGTGCCATCTACGAGTAATCGCGGGAACTACGTCGCCGCTCTTTGGGATTTCATCCATCGGTATTTCGTCCATTCGGGTGTCGGGGTTCGGTATTTTATGTTTCGATATAACGGCCTATCGTCAATTAAAACTTTCGGTATTTTGAATTTCGTTGTTTTGGACGTCATTATGAAATTTCGGGATTTTAATACATACCCCTGGTGATAATACACTATGCCAGATATGAATTGATCCAGGAGCCAGGGTCGTCGCCTCACGAGAGAACTCCTCAAAGTTTATTAGCACGGACACGAATCTAGGTACACGCGCTCAATTGTGATGGATGAACCTAATTTACTTCTTTTAATAGAAGCTTGTCTTTATGTGAATAACCAACGAATAATTTTAACGCTTATCAAGTGCTGAATCCTTGTAATATGGCACCCAACACTGAAATCAACAAACATTAAAAGCAGCCAGTTTAGTCGTCTGATAGTCATTCTTGCAACCCCAAATAAACCAGCCTTATCCCACTCTTGACTACAGGCCTGACATAAAAGCCATCCGACAATCAAATCAAACTTTAAAAGCAAATATCGTCTTGCACGGTAAATGTTTATTTATGATAATCACAATTTACTATTTCATGTTGTATGGAGATTGGAAACATCTTCAGCTCTTCGGCTTCTCTTGCGGCGGACACGGCGGTGGCGGCGGTGGCAATGGCCATCTCTTGAAATAATAAATTGTTATTAATATTACGTATTCAAGTACAACTACAGCTCTGCCACTGCCTCGTTGGTCCAGCTGTCGCAAGTGCTGCTGATGAGCATGAGGTGCCGAATTGGATTCCCTGGTCGGGCAGTGTTATTGGATTTTTTTCATTAGGAATTTCACAAAAGCTGCCTCGAGCCATGATAATATGTGACCACTTGACGGCGACAGCCGACAGGCTCGTTCTTAATTACATGGGATTTTAACGAAATGTAGGTGTACCTACTATAGGTATGGTATACCTCTACCTAAACCATCGGGAAACAGGCGCGATATAACATACATTACATCAAAATTTGAACCTGATGGAAACTGACAAAATTTCAATACAGGAAAACGAGATGTCCATTGAATACCGCGGTGCTGCCTTCCGTCCTGAAAGAAACAGCTGTCCATACAAGGGCCGCTGTAGTTGTGCATAATGATGAGTTGGTCCCATGTCGGGATTGATATATTTCAATTACACCATTTATGTCGAATGTTACCACAAGCGTAAGATCGACCGTACTCCTAGTAAGGCTGGCCCTAGGAGACATGCCGTGGCTTATTTCCTTGGTATTCTCAAGTTGTTGTGGCAATATAAACGAAATGCGAGTGACATAGATTCACAGTAGTTCCCGCTATAAATTTGGCAATGCTAAAAACAACATGTCTGTTGAGGTTCTAAGTTCAACAGCGTCAAATTCTTTCATAAAAAAAATGTTGAGTGTCATTTAATACGTGAACATTATTTCTAGTTACGAGCAAAGTTACCTGTTTTTTGGGATCGATACAAGGCCAACCCCGCGAATCCTGCGAACCCTGCGAATCCTGCGAATCCTTAGGCGAAGACGACGCCTTAGGCGGAGTCATCGGCAAAGCATGGAGGTATCCAAGTCCGACAATATCAAGAATGGCGTGTAGCGTCTCGTTTGGAACAAACTTCAACACCAATGCTAAGAGAGCGAGTAGAATGCCCAAAGTACCGCCAGCGATCTTCAGTGGGCTGTACTCCTCAGGATCGGGGTCAGGCTCAAATGCGGCCTCCTCAGCTCTACGGCGAGCTGCATCCTTTCTCTTTCGTTGTCGCTCCCGCCTAGCGTGCTCTCCGCTACAGAAAAATTTTATATATACTATCGATATGTCCACATACTTACGCAGACTCAGTTCTCACTGGAACGTAACGGCATTTTTAAGATAAAGCGGTTGGTGGCTCTAGCTGTCCACAGTCGTAGGTCATCGGCACATCCATTTATCAGTTCATAATTCAATAAGAGCGCATCGACGATGCTGCCGCAAATTACGGTTCTGAGCAACGGAAAAGTATAGGAGCATGGAAAAATGTGATTCCGTGCTGATAGATGTGGCGCGACCCTTAGTAGCGGGAGGCAAGCGCTGGTCCAATAGGAACCTACGTGCCATTTATATCTGTGTTGGATTAAAAATAAAAAGGACAGCCCATAACAGACTGCTATTATTATACTAAAAACAGGGTTCCCACAACCTGTGACGCAATCACACTACGTAGGTACCTACTGCGTTATTATTCTAAGGTACCTTCATAATAGGTACCTTCATAATAAAGAAGGATAACCACTCACCAATCGCACATTATTGTCGGTTATCTCGTTTTTAATTGTATGTTTTATATAACTTGCATGATTGTGTAGCTGTAAAGCCTTTATTTATTTGATAAAAGTAGTATCATTGTAGAGCTCCATTTTGCCTGATGTTACGGCATAACAGAGCAAATGACGACCCGCTGACATTTGAAATTCTTCTTTGTTCCGACAAGTTTAGAGGAATGAGTTTCTATTTCCTATTCTACGGGGCGATGAAGTTGGCACTGTAAACAACATCTTCGGTTTTAGATCAACCTTCAAACTCGAACAGGCACAAGTGCACGATACATTGCAAGTACTTCCAAAGATGTACGATTTAAAGTTTATGGGAAGTACTAGCTGAACTTCGTATGCGTCAAATAAGAGAGAGTGGGACTCAACCTTAAAAGATAGACATATTGTAATCGCGGACCTTTTTTTAGATTTTTTATTCAGAACGATTCCGTCATACATGATTGTTGCGTAACTTTAACCGTTTACGCAGCGCACGCAATGGAAGGTCTCAAAAGGAATAAATTTTCCCGTTTTTGTAACATTTTTCAATTCTGCTACGCTCCGCTTTTCAATTAGAACCAGTAGTTCCTGAAATTAGCGCGTTCCACCAAACAATCATACTCTTCAACTTTATAATATTAGTATAGAAATATTTGCATTAATCATCAAGGTGCATGAAATGAGGCGAGACACGCTAAAGCTGCTGTAAACTGTTGCGGACCTCTTGCCTGCCTTCCGTTTCCATCGTTAGACCGTCGATGACAGTCATACTCCAGCTAGGTCTCAAGTTCTCACCAAGGTGCATGAAATGAGCCCAAAACACGATTTTTGTCGTGAAATGAGGTCGATGTCTGATCATTGAGATAACGAGTAATAGACAAGTCAAATTCAAAATAATTTATTATCTCTTCACAAACATAACTTATTATGTATAAAGAGCTTAAAATTACGGTAACTAGATAAGTTTGTGAGAGACTGGTGTCTGCACTAGGTAAACCTGTATAGCAGATCACCAGGGTCCCACCACACGGTATTTAGATTACATATTTAAATAAGTATGAAGGAAGAAGACACCCAAATAATTTGGGAAAAGGACAGGAGTCCGGGTGAATGACGATGATGATGGGAAGGTATTCCCATGTACTTTAGTACCTATAGATCAATCTAGAGTGGCTGCGGACACCTGACTGCCTATCATCAGCCCTCCACAACCCAGAGTTAATAAAAACTCGATATCTCTTGGAAAAAAGGTGTGTCTGATTTCCGCAACGTAGCAACTGTCAAAGATCTACAAATCAAAGCCGGAACCAACGGCTTAACATGCTTTCAGTGGTACGGAAGGGGTCTAGGTATGTAATCGATCGCCACAACGTGGATGGTAAATGGTAATGTGTTTATCAGCCTATGTATGTAAATATGTATGTTTGCTTCTTTGTGGCGCACTAGAGACCAAACGCGTGAGGCGATTTGTCTTAATCTGGCGAGTGCTGTGGGTAAGTGTCACTAAAGATATGACAGTTATCAAAATCAATACGGCGGCCACCAGACATAAAGGGTGGAACAAGACCCTTAACGAAACTGAAAGGCACTTGTTTCCCCCGTCATTGCGATCATTTTTTTGTTCTAGACCATCCCTGGGATCTTTCTACTTACGGAGATATTGGGGGTCAAAGTTCCAACTTTTTCACAAGTTTTTATTTAAATACATGTTTTTAATGGAAATCAGGATGGCAACTAATCGTTTATCGTTTAAAATTAAAGTTCGCGAGTATATTCATAAAAAGCTGGCAGTTTCGTCACAGCGTTAATGTTTTCTTCATTGTTTGTGTTTTTATTTTAGTATATCCGTGTAAATTTCTATTTACATATATATAATATATTGATATATATTTATAGTATTTTGATATATCGTTATAGTATTTTATATATCCTTGTAGTTTAGCTAAATAATAAATTAAATTTTTGCAGATATATTTACACCTACCACTGTTTGTCTCTGCATCACCCAAAGGTTGACTGGTAGAAAATGCCTATGGCATTTAGTCCGCCTCTGTACTTTGTGCTTGAAGTGTTAAATAAATAAATAAATAATGTAAGAAATTTGTTTAAACACCCCCATGACCCCCGTACTATTCAATCCATCAATCAGCACAATGTTTTGGATGTGTTACATTGAGTACTACCGTAAAACGTGATTTTTCAACCCAATAAAAAATGTCGTTTCCCAGCAATAATTTTTGCGTGAAGTTACTTATTTTGATGTACACGATGCTTTGTTGACGCTCATTCATCTGACAAACCTCGATATTAAAGCACAAGTTCCACCACCAGCGATAACCGATATGTAGGGCGAGCAACTAGCGAGCCTAGTCAATAAAGCCGAGAACATGCAAAAATCGATCAAACATAAACTAGTTAGAAAAACAAAACTAACACCGTACACAAGACATCAAATAGTGAAAAACTTAAAATTCAAACCAGCTATTTTGGTTCAATAGTTGGTAATATAATTATTTACTGCGCTATCAAATTATTACAGACAGTTCAAGCAACAAATATTTACTTAGTCCCTTACAAAATAGCTCGTATGATGGAACATCCTGATTAGTCCAAAAAAGTAACTAAATCACCTACGAAATCTGCACAAACCACCTACAAATTTTTCTCCTTTAAAATATTGAAATCGAGACGTAGTGTGAGCAACTAGCGAGTTGCTTGTTTGACAGTTCTTGGGATAGCTAGCGGACCTAGCAGTTTCCTCGTCAGCGGTGGAACAGGAGCCTGGCCTTAGTAACTGTAATGGTTGTTTACTGTTTTATAGACAAAAGTTTTATAGAATTTCGTTTCATATACATTTTTTCTCATATTATCATTTCATAGAATAATCAAAAATCTACGATTTAAATTTTTCGAAAAAAAAATATCTCGTAGTTTTTTGTTACAAATAAAATTTAATATAACGATATTCATATCATAGAATAACAAATCAATTATTCTCTTTATACTCATATTGTTTAGTTAATATAAAACTTATTACCAAGAAAAACATTTTATCCAGTGACAGTTTCTAAATGTTTCAATTCATACCTTTGACAAAATGCATACCCTCCTATAAAATTAGAACACCACGTTCATAAAAACAATGCGGGTAATCTTGTTATTCACAAGTGAGTACTGTGTTTATTTAGCAGTTCATAATTGTTGGAGTGCCCTAATTTTATTACTGCGACCAATTTCGACGTACGACGACGGTCATAGTTCTAACCTAACCTATTTGGTCGCATTGAACGGAACGTTTCAACGTCAAGCTAAATATTAAAATGTTGTACTAAGACGTAGTCGACGTAGCCCCGCTACGAGGGCTCCTGTTACTGCCTGCAAGGTTTAAAGTACAGGGCTGTGGGACTGTTCAAAAGAGATACCGCGGCCCTGGAACACAAAGGGCAAAGAAGGAACATGGATGGGTTTTAGTCAGTACAAGTCTGACACTCCCTTCCGCTCCGCCCAGAGAGGGGGGGGGGTCATTTGATGATTTCCCATGCTAAAAAAAGAAAAAGTATTTAAAGTAACCTAACTGACCTGTCCGGAGTCGGGGTGGCCTAAGTCCCGAGCTCGCTTCGCTCGCTCTTGCATCCTAAGTTTTCCTTGTCACAATGCGTTGTTTATGTTGATGTGGTGTGTAGTGTATACGAAACAACATAAAAAAATAGGAGTACGATAGATTCGACTGTGTGTATATTTATTTATAAAATTATGGATAGCATAACGTCTACTTTTACATTTTCGTTGAAATAAAATACCATAGAAAAATACACCAAACAAACAATATTCGTTAAAAAATAATTCTACTGTTTTTTATCAAACTTATGTTTGTTAAATAAAAAAATGTGATTAAAAAATTCATTGAATTGTATTTCTATGAAATATGTTTCATTCAAGTAAATAGTCCTCCTACTAATATTATAAACGCGAAAGTTTGTGAGTATGGATGTAGGTTTGTTACTCTTTCACGCAAAAACTGAACGGATTTGGATGAAATTTGGAACACAGATAGTTTATAACCTGGATTAACACATACGATTCTTTTTATCTCGATAGTACGTTCCCGTGGGACAATTATCGAACGAGGGCGGCGCAGCGGGCTTTTTGCATTTTTTTTATGTGTAAGCCATTATCGCCAAAATAGTGAACCATAAATCTATACTAATACTAAAATACTAATAATATTATAAATAGGAAACGTACTCTAGATTAGTCTAAAGGTCTCTGCATTTTAAAATCTACATAGCCTTATACCTTGTAGTGTGTATTCGATCACTTTCCATGCATTTATACATACTTTTTTTATTTTAGCAGTTTAACTTCGAGCTCGATAGATGACGTTGTTCATTTCACTCCATTTTTTGAATACTCGCCAGTCATCACAAGTTTGATTTTTTAACCGACGTAACAAAAGGAGGAGGTTCTCAATTCGACGCATATATATATTTTTTATGTATGATGTATACGCATAACTTTTTACAGAGAAGTCCGATATGCATGATTCTATTTTTTTGTGAAAAGCGTATATCTCAAAGTTGATTCCATTTAAAATTTAAAAATCATGTTTGGGCTCATTTCATGCACCTTGGTGAGAACTTGAGACCTAGCTGGAGTATGACTGTCATCGAAGGTCTGACGATGGAGGCGGACGGCAGTTGCAAGAGGTCCGCAACAGTTTACAGCAGCTATATCGTGTCTCGACTCATTTCCTGCACCTTGATGAGAACAATAGACCTAGCTGAAGTATGACTGTCATCGAAGGTCTGACGAAGGAGACAATTTCAAGAGGTCCTCAACAGTATACAGAAGCTATATTGTTATTGGGCTCATTTCATGTACCTTGGTGAAAACTTTAGACCTGCCTGGAGTATGACTGGCATCAAAGGTCTGACGATGGAGACGTAAGGCTGTCCCTTCGTAAACTTAATTCACCTGAACTGATTCACCTAGGTGCATTAAGTATACTTTTAGTAAACTTTAAACACCTTTACTGTTTTTCATATAATAAAAGACAAATATTGTTATAATCAAAGTTAACTTTATTCACCCAAACAAAAAAACGAAAAATGGTTCTAACGAACCATTTCTAGAAAATGGCCGACGGTAATATGTCCATGCAACAAGCTTAACTGGGTCTCACTTATGAATTTATCATTTGTTTGAACGCTAGATCTGCGTTGTTTTGTTATGCGTTTGGAGTCTGCGTCTTTTTTAAATGCTGCGATCAGATCTAGGAGGTTGCGGTTGAACTTTTTATTTCTTTTACTCAGACTAGTATGAAAACTTTCAACATAGTTATTGGTTCGGTGTCTTTCTTCCAAAAAGCGACCATATTTTGATGTTTTCGTGGTTTAGCCAGTTTCTTTTCAAATATTGAAGAAACGGCTGTAGATGCTGGTGATTGTTGAATTGTTGCTCAATGTGGAATACATTGAGCAACAATTCAACAATCAACCTGCGACAATTTTATCATGTGGCAATAAAGCTAGACTTCGACACAAAAATACACAACGGCGGTTGTGCTTGGCATTGAAAATTTTCAATGATTTTGCTTTCCTGACCAAACTTTCTTGAAAATGATAATAACTACCGTTTATGGTTACCCCTGGAAAAATACTACGGAGTGCTTTTATGGTACTTTTTTCAAAGTCACAAGTATATTTAACTGGACTCCAGCCGTTAATTCGGACCATTTCAAATAAAATCTGGTAGGCCTTGGTATCTCTATGGGACATTAAAGCATACACAAGTGGTCTTATATTAGTTGTCTTCAAGCTACTTCCACAATCTCCATGAATGGTATATATCTGGCTAAAAGGAGGCACACAACACTTAAAAGTACCATCCCCAAAAAAGTCATGAATGGTGTTAAAGAATTGAATGCCCTTTTTTGTAGCAAATAAGATGATTCTCATACCGTCTCCAGGGTTATAATCGGCAAGAAGAAATTTGTTGAATTTTTGTGGGATAACAATTTTTGTGGGATAACAATGTTTGCTATGTCGTCATCTCTGTTAAATGAAACCTTAGGAACATTAAGGGCCTTATTCCGCATTTTATATAATTCGACTTTTACTTCTTCAAAAGAAGGCACTTCATGAACAATATCATATCTAGCATTTTGAAAAGCATTCATAGCTTCTTCACATAATTTGGTAACCGGTCCATCTGAAGACATCACTTGTAGCTTACATGTTTCCATTTGTTCTGCCCATTCATTTTTTGCAATATCCATGACACAGTCCGTAACATGTTCAGTTTCTTTTAATATTTCATCAACCTGTTTGGAAAATAACAACAGAATTATAAATACCTACTGGATACGTTATTAAAAAAAACAAGTACAATAAAAAAACTTACATTTTTTATTGTTAGAGAGCCAGTACATTTAATGGTAGATAAGTTTTTGCAACATCTCCACCAATATGCACCATTTTTGTAGATTTTCTTTTTAAAATATTGTCGTCTGTTATGTAATAGTACCATACCTCTTCCTCTGTGTATATATTTAAAGTTAGTCATTTCTATTACTTTAATGAAATAAATTGTGTGTCAACAATGACAATTAGGTATCATAAACACTTGAAACTTTCAAGTTTAAAGAGTTCCGCTGAAATAAGATCCTTCTTATGAATGAATAAAGTTTACTTAAAAGTTTATTTAATGCACCCAGGTGAATAAAGTTTTCTAAAAGTAATTTTAATGCACCCAGATGTTTAAAGTTATTATTAATGCACCTAGGTGAATCAGTCCAGGTGAATTAAGATTACGAAGGGAAGGCTGTCGAGGGAAGCCCTTATTTGGAAAAACATAAGTCAAATATTTTAGCGATGAATGCAAATATTTCCGAGAAATTAAATTGTTACCTACTTAAATCAATACTAATATTATAAAGCTGAAGAGTATGATTGTTTGGTTGAACGCGCTAATTTCAAGAACTACTGGTTTGAATTGAAAAGCGGAGCGGAGCATCAATGAAAAATGTTGCAAAAACAGGGAAAATTTATTCCTTTTGAGAGCTTCCGTTGCGTGCGCTGCATAAACGGTTAAATTTACGTAACAATCAAGTATGACGGAATCGTTCCTCATAATTTTTATTTAAAAAAGTCCGCGATAGCAATATTTCTATCATTTAAGGGTGTCTCACTCTTCCTAACCATCTCTCTCTCTCTTATGTGACGTAGACGAAGTTGCGTGGGTCAGCTAGGTCGAAATAAAAATACAAGAACCAAATATTATATGAAACATTTTCGGCGAAACGAAATTCTATGAAATTTCTGTCTGCGAAACAAGGGGACACCAACTATAATACTTTTCAAGAATTAGAAATGTGCTTTTAAGGTTACCAACCTTAAAAGCATATTTTTTTTGGTTTTGTTTTCGTTTTGGAGTTTACAAAACTCACCTTATCCTTCCCTCCCTTAACGCATGTGCACTCAGTAGGTGCGTTGATCTGTTGGTTGCACCGTGCATACTTAACGGTTACGGGAGCGGCTGCGGGTTTCGTCTCTTTGTTTGTGAAGAACATTTTGTACAACAGCGCAAGGATGCCTGCGCTGATGACCACCCCGGCCACCAGGGGTATGATCATATTGTTGTCATCTCGGCGGTCGGCCATCATAGCCCGCGTCGATCTGCTGTACACTTTTTGCTAATTTTTTATCATTTTCGCTTTGTGTGGAAATTTTGTAATCTTTTGTTTGACGCATCGAAGTGATTGAAGAGTTATGTCATCCAACTGACTTAAATAAGAAGTTACGGTGCAAGGAGTTAAATCACACAAAGCGATTTTATCGTCGAGAAACCACGATCTATGTAATCGACAGAAGAATCAACAAAATGACAGATTTCTTTTGTTGATCTTTCATTTTGTCGATTCTTCCGTCGACAAAACCTGTTTTTTACGGTGGTCATGATACGCGTGCAGGTACTAGATATGACACTCGACAAATGTTTCGCGCCCTTGGAGGATGCCCCGAGGAGGAGCGAAACACGTGTCGACAATATTAATTAGATTGCATATTGCAAGACGGCCACATTCCCGTGGCCAATCTCCCCTAATCCATTTTATGCGGTTAAAGATGGGTGTGTAGACAGGCGCGGTCCCAGGGGGGGTCATGCCCCCCCCCCCCAAGTCATACACGCAAAATTGAAAAACCCTCATAAAATTGTTTTTTACGGATATAAATTATTAACTGTCTGATTAATCGTTTAACAAGAGAAACGAACCGAAACTTTCCGAGGCAGACTGCAAAAATTTTCGAGCTCGCTTCGCCCGCTAATGCATCATGCCCTTTTGAATTACTTTTATTCTCATCTCTGTATGATTGAACAAAAAGAACGACAACTATAAAGAAATCAACCCATCCCAGGGCGGAATGCTAAAATTTTCGCGCTCGATTCGCTCGCCAATACATCCTATGCTCGCCAATACATCCTATACTTTTTCAATTCTGGAAAAGTTAACAGAGTCCCTCCTATTCTCATTCCTGTATGAATGAACAAAAACTGAACTTAGCTCGCTTCGCTCGCTCTCGCGTCTAACCTACGAGCTAAAGCTGCACCCTCCCGAAAATAAACCTGTAGGCGCCCATGATCGTTTTGTATATGTAAATCCAGAGATGGTTGATATAATTTCGGTTTTCAAAAGTTGTTCCTACTAGTTTAACCCATTAGTTATAAATAAGTTTTCTTTCTTTCTAGTTTAACACGGGGGAGGGCGTATCGCCCAAGCTATTCGGGGTAACCGTCCTATCCAAATTCCTGGCTACGGCCCTGTGTGACCCCCCCCCCCTCCCCAAAGTCTTAGGCTGGCCATAAGATTAGCCAGCTAAACTGTAAGTTCAACCGGAGGCTCAGCTCAGTCAGTTGGCTACACCCATCCGCCGCACAGTGTGGGAATCTCGCAATCTAGGGGGATTTAATTCCAAATTTAATTAAAAAAGAACAAGTAAAAAAATAATATTGGTTGGTATTCAAATAAATAAAAATACTTAGTGTTAGAAAATAATGCGTTGTTGTAGTAAGTTGTATTTAAAAAAAATGCGATATGAAAAAAATTTAGTCACTAATTCCACTTGCGGCCTCATTTACGGTGGGTACAGAAAGCAATTTTAGGACATCAGAATCTAGAAGACTCCGTTTTCTCTTCATTATAAGCTTTAAAGCTATGAAGGGAGCTGATGATATAAGAAGCCTATTAAATAGGTCGGTACTGGTGTCTATTCGTGACGTTTTTCTACCCCCGTAGCATGACCACCGTAGACAAGGATTTCTTTGACGGAAGAATCGACAAAATGACAGATTGTATCGACACAATGACAGATTTCTTTGCACTACGGTGGTCATGCTACGGGTGCTGGTGTTTTTTTGTAATTTCGGCGGTTATTCTGAAAACCTAAAAAGTATTTATGACGGGCGCACAAAATCGCAAGCTTTATCAGTTCTCAAAAGTTAAGACTCTAAACTACAAAATAATCAAAGTAATCGCAAGTGAAGATGACCCTTTAATGTTGTTGTTCGTATTGTAAGGGTACAACGATTATTATCTACCCACTTCAACATTTTTAATAATTTTTTTAACCTACCTACAAGAATTTCTAATATACAACATTAGTTTTAGCATATTCGAAACCTGATACACGTGTGTGTATGTATTAAATTTCAAAACTGTATCATGAAAAATCACAAAGTTATAAGCTTGTTCTGTTACCTAGTTGTCCGCACAAAATCGTGGTCACCTCGCAGCGCGCGCCTCCAACGTCGTTTTGAGCTCATTGATAATAATAATTTGGCAGTAGGTACCTAAATTATTGCGATAGGTACTTAAAGTCTCTCGGTGTCCAACTTTTAACTTTTTTAAATATTTTTGGGAAAAAATATAACATGGTTTAAAATTTATTGAAATCGATTCAGTTACATAATCTGAACAAACCATATTCGGGTTTCGCATATACTAAAAATAATGTTGTATAGCTGTGACAAATAGTCTTAGGTATAAATGGGTTATAACTATATTATCAATTTTTAAAATTATATTTTGTTAAATCCCCCTAGATTGCGAGATCACACTGCGTCGTGGCAAATTAATTAAATACCAATAAAAAAAAAAAATTAAAACTGAAATAAGGTACTAAATAAATCTTTATTAAAATAGGATACAATCATACTTATTTGTCTAGTTTAACATTCAGTGTCACACAAGTCATCTAATCTTGTCATAAATCTTTAAAATATTAGATTTTCGAAAAATTATGCCTACCTACGTGATATAAAATGTTTATTTATTACAAACTATAAAATAGAAGCAATTATTGAAAAATACATGATTTATTAGAAATATAAATGCGCATCTCTCCAAAAAGGTACAGACGACAGCACATCAAGATACTACATTGTCAAATTTATTTTAATAGCTTTTCGACTTTATCGCTAAAGCATTAGGTTCAAGGTTGACTGGGAAAAATTGACAGTTTCGGATAGCTTGATGTGCTGGCGTCTGTACCTGGACAAATGGGTGAGTACGGCCAGAAAGTCGTTAAACACTTCAGCACAATATTATTGAGCACATAATTTAAGAATGGGAGCAGATGCTCAAAGAACTACAACATAGCTATTGCCTATTAGGTAGGTGCAGACTACAGGAAAAGAGTATAGAATATATTTGAGTTTAGTAGACTCAAATATATTCTAGATACTTGTTAGACTCAGTCTACCAAGTATTGCAGTAACAAGAACGTTGTAAAACTCTTCCCTCGTTGCTGACCGTACCGGTAAATACCTAGTTTTTGAGAATAAAAATATGTAGAAATAAACTTCTGAAAGCGGCCGCGCAACCGCAACCCGCAATACTTTGCCGCAACGGTTAGCGTTTGTGTAGCCGCCTTCTGAAGAATTGTACCTTTACGACAATGTCAACAAACGTATCGCCAATTAATAGTATTATCACAGGATTCCCACTACCTATACCTTTTTCAGGGTTACGAAAGATTGTGCTTTGTGTTTTTGTCGAGACGGTCCAATCTTTTACTTACCTAAGTAAGATATAGTGCGTTTAATAACCTTAGGGACCTAATATAATACATTTTCAATACACTTTCTCGAAAACTGGTTCTTATCGCACTGCGATTAGTTTCAACATGCAATGTCACACGTGTGGATTTTTAATATTTTACCGCACTCGTGAAAAATAAAAATTTCCACTGATAACTATACCAAATGGGTTCAATGACTATAGTCGGCGTTATTTGTTTATTTTTTAAATCTCGGCAAAGAGATATGCGTCTTTACGGCGTAAATATTTTTTGAGTATTTAAATTGTGTTTAGAAATAGAATATCATAGATAAACATGATTATTTAAAACAAATATTTACTTTTATGAACAAAATTAACATTTATATGTGGCCTAAATTCAAAAGTATTTGAGTTTTCTATTTTTCATATTAGGCTGTTAGCGGCATCATACCTTTGCTTCTTCTTCAAACTGGCGAAAGCAAAGCGCGGAAAAAAAGCAAATTAAATTATAGTTTCGTAGTAATTCCTGACAAAAATACTTTCCATTCTAATATTTTATTTCTTCGAAAGTGTATTGAAAAACGTCGTTTGATACGCGTGGGGATTTGTTACTGCAGTTCTCGGCTCCATAACACCCTCGCCTGCAGCTCGGGAGTTAATTCCGCCTCGCTTGTAATAACAAAGTTTTCCCACTTATATCAAAATGTACTATTCTTTTTTATTTTAGTAATTCAAAACTTGTGTCCATGTCGTTTAGATCAAAGTTCATAATAACCTTCAGGCTGTATGTATCACCTATATAGCACCAAAACACCCTGTATCTGGGTAAGATCCTTCCTATATTATATTATGTGTTATACAAGTACTGAAAAAAAAGTAGCCATAAACTATGAGAAAAGACCACATAAATTATACGGTCAAATTAAATGTCAAAACTTTATTCAGTGATGCTATGAAGTTTCGCTAACTAATTTAAGTTGACGTTTTAATATATCATAGTCATAAAAAGCCGCATCTACGTTATGTTTTAGACTGGCAAATATGTAAGAAGTTCGCATTATAATGTTCAAATTCAGCTCGTGACAACAAATATTTAGCGACCCACTTGTATTCTGAGGGCTGCTCCAATATTATTAGAAGAGGTTCAAGTTTTGTCTTGTACTCATCCAAGGTTTTTCTGTCGACAGCACCTATGAGGTTATTGCTCTTGTTCCAAAAGTATGGAATGTTTCCCACGACTAGGGCCTGGTAGAGTCTTCTCACCATCAATTTGAACAAGGTTGCTGGATTGTTCTTTTGCCAATAATCTGGATTGTTGACCTCGACTATTTCCCAGAAGAATAGAGTTTTAATGTAGTAGCTTGCGATTTTCTTCATGCCTTGAGAGTCGCGAAGTTTTTTCACCTGAGGGAAAGTGTAAAATTAATTGTTATAAATATATACTTTGTATCCTGCAACAGCTCAATATTGCAAGTTAAAGTTTCTAAAAATGTAAAAAAAACTTGTCGACGGCAATACATGGGCATGGACATTTTTAATCACCTCTAACATAATATCACGTCTGAATCCCCTTATTCCGTCAGTTATGTTTAAGTCCCATGTAATAAGGGGCGAGTCTATAGTCATTAATCGGGCACGAATCCTAACTCCAGGCCGCTACTAAGAAATTGGTGATGGAAATGCCCAATAACACAGCCCGATATGGGAATCAAAACTTATGACGTCATTCTAACCAGTAGTGCTTGTCACTAGTCCAACAAGGCACAACATCTTATCTTTATCTCACTACTATTTTAAATGCGGAGTTTGTGAGGATGGATGGATGTTTGTCACTCTTTCACGACAAAGCTATAGAACGGATTAGGATGAAATTTGGCACACGGATAGTTTATAACCTGGATTAACACATGGGATACTTTTTATCCCGGTAGCAGGATCCATGATGAGGACAAAGTTCGAACTCCACGCGGGCCAAGCCGCAGGCATAAGCTAGTTAATTAATATAGGTACTTACCAATCGGATCGCCTGCCGTAAGTTGTGTGAGTTGTGCATCAGCTGCCGCTCCTGGTTGTGCAGAGCGATGCGCCAGGAGCGCGTCTGCTCGGCGGCGCTCGCAGCTCCCTTGTTCGGCTTGCCCACCACCATCCAATAGTCCTTCTTGCACTCGCGAGGGATCTCCCGGTAAGCCTTGCTGATCGGCCACCGATCCTCCGGGAACTTCAGACACGGCACCAAATCAACGTCCAGCTTAAAATTCCTCGACTTGTTACTGATCAACAGCGTCATCGCCGGACCAGACTCGGACTTATCGATGACATACGGCACGCCCTCCACGTAGTACAACGGACGTCCATTAACGTTCACTTCGAATTTGTTCAGCGCTTTGCTCACAACACTCTTGAACCAATCAGAGAATTTGGAACGCAGAAGATAGTTGCTTTCGTCTATCCATTCGTATGCAGCTTTGTTGTTGAGCCATTCTTCGGCATCCCTGAAAGGTAACCGCTGGAACTGGACGCCCATCTTGAGCTCCACAAAGCCAGGTGCCTTGGCGTCAATGATGATGTCGCTTCCTTGCGGATTTAATGCGTCAATCTTGATGTTGAGAGGCAATCCGATCACTATGTCCATGTCAAATTCGTCGGGTTTTACGATACGCAAATTATCGTAGTGGCTGCCAGTAAATTGCACCTAAAAATTTAAAGAAAATAAGTTATCATTGCAATTTAAACCTAATTTTCACTGTAACAAGAGTCACAAGGCAAGCTCATGCCCATATAAATACGCACCGTGCTTGAGTATTTCCCGTAGTAAGGATCTACTTCCTTCATCTTCTTATGCAGGTCTTGGAAGATAGTGTCAAACACTTTGTAGTGGAGACCGAACTCACTCAGTTTTATAAATCTCACGTGAATGTCTGACAACAGTGAGTTCAGGTTGGTTATCACAGGGTTATCAGGAATGTTCGGAATCTCTTCAATTGTTACACTGGAAGAGGAAGAGCCCCCGCTAAAAGCATAAAAATTAAATTAATAAACATAACTGGCGAAAAGTGGGTGTACACACGACGACCAATCAAGCTATGAAAAACCAGTATACGCTGATCTGTCATTGTACGGGAAGGTACAAAGCGAGGTCAGGTTATACTGGATATGTATAACTTGATGTGTCACCGTTTGTACTATTATGTACACCTCTACCTAGTCCTTCGGCGGTTTACATGCGTGATGTTATATTAATAAATGTTTTGCCACTTCCACAATTTAATTGAGGTGTTTTTCATATTTTTTCTTAGTACTACTCATACTACTTGTTAGAAAGCGAGCTGTCTAGTTACCACTACAGGAAACACTTCAACAGTTGCATACTATCTTAATCAATTATAGTTGAGTGCAATTAGGCAATAAGTTGGAACGAAATTTATAGTGCTCTGATTTTCATGGGACTTTTTTTATTGAGTTCCTAGTGAAGTGGAGAAGAAAGTAAAAAAAAAAAAATTTCGCCGTTCGCGACTTTTTTTTTTAATTTCCTTTGGAATATTCTTTTCCGTTTATGATTAACCTCAAATTGAACGAATTCATTTGTGGCGTAATAGTGTGACCTGCGTGCATCCATTAAACGCCAATTTGGTTGGGTCTTTGTTCATTGTTGTCGATGTAATGCATATTTCAAGTATTTTTTGAAAATTTCCTATTTCCTTCAATTATTTTTATTCCTGATAATTGTGAATTAATTTTTTGTCACTTGTAAAAGTGGTTTTCTTAAATATTTTTACGTTCAGTTATCTGTGAAAAAGCATCAGTTTCCAATTTCAAAAGAAATAATAGTCTTAAAGTTCGATATTTAGTTCGAAATTAAAAAAAAAACATCGACGAAACTTTTTTTTTTAAATTTTTTCTTTCTTCTCCACTCCTCTAGGAACTCAATAAAAAAAGTCCCATGAAAATCCGACCACTACAAACTTCTTCCACCTCTTAAGTATTTTTTGTCTAATTGCACTCGTAAAGCACTGCAGCTATGGTGTTGATAACTGTATGCAGTATTATAATATATAATGTATTAAACATGTGTGTGTATGTATTTAATATATAAACCCAATTCTGGGTTAAGCTATATTATTGCAATTTGTATGTATATTTGTTATTTTGTGTGCAATAAAGAATAAATGATCTGGGTGGTGGGTGTTAGATAGGCAATCGCTCAAATGTCAAATTCTGATATTCAACCGCATATAGACTGTAAGCTGACACCAACATAGTTGAGAAAAGGCTGCGGATGATAGTGAATGTGTAAAATTATCAATTTTAAGCACAATATTCTATTAACCATTTATAAGGCAGACAAAACCGGAAGTGGTAGGAAAACAAAATTTATGTACCTATAACAATATTTTTATATGGTTTTTAAGATTTTTTTTCAACTCAGAAAATCGCTCAAACATAAAATGTGGAAAATCTGGTGGCAGTATAATTATGTGCCACTGCCCATACTAAAATAGTGATATTTCTGCCTCTACCTTAACAAGTAATAAAGTTGAATTAAAAAGTCTTACCGGGACATATTAATTCTGCTCAACATGTCAGAAAGGAATGATGAGGATGATTGATCATTGGAACTACTTCCTCTTGGAGATTCAGCAACAGGTATGCTCCTCTGAGTTGGTTTCTTCTGGGCAGCGTTCTGTTTGTTCTGCTCCCCTGGTTTGTCTTCACTGGAGCCACTCGTCAGATAATATGCAGCACCACCAATCAAGGCACCAGTCACGGCACCGGTCAGACCAATGGCTGCTGCTTTTAGCCATGTACTTCCCCCTCCATCATTGTTGTTATTATTATTATTTGGATTGTTCCTATTGTTGTTATTCATATTTGCTGAAAAAAATTGTGTTTATTATGAATTGTTGCTGATTTACCACTTACAATGAGTAAGTAGTTAATAATAAAAAATAATAAAATACTTTATTTGCACCTTCAAGTAAAAATATGGTTTACAATAAAAATCGGCCATAAGGTAATCAAAGTTTTTTGTTAAGAGATCCAGTCAATACCTAAGCTAAACTAACTAACTTAATATTTTGTAACTTACTCAGCAACATGTTCAAATATAATAGAAAAACTAACCAACTGCCTACAATGGATATGATTTTCTTACAAAAGGAAGGTAAACAGTGCCGCATTATATCTACTACACTACTACCTTATTATAGGTAGACATTAACAAAGAAATTGACACATTTTTTTCAAAACATTTGGCTTCCCATTTTGCCAATTAAATGAGTCTAATGTACTTTAATTAATTTAGTTAAAATTTTGTTATATTTAGGTATCCTTACCTCACGTTAGGTCTTCGTTCCCTAGTCACTATTGAATATTTGAATGGTACTGAATCAGAAAATAATATTAAACAACACTCAAGTTTTACAATAGCAATTAAATTACAATGCAGACACTACTCGATATTCTCTCTCTCCATCAATTGGAAAGCCTACTTGTGATTGCGATATTTATAGCAAGCAATGTAATCTTGTGTGATGACATATACTTATTAAAAATTCTTCTAATCAAGTGACGTGGCCGTTGTCATACTCATTAAATACGTTTATATTGTGGAAATAATGTGTGAAGAACTTTCTTAAAAGGAAATATTAAAACCGAACAGGCGATAACATCGATTATTAGTCATATTTAAAATAGTTTCAGTTACAACTTTTGCTATTAACCACATAAAATACTACGAAACAGTAGGTTCGTGTTTAAGTGACAACACTGTACAATGATCGGGAATTTCCCGCATTTCTTCGCCAATTAAATACCTATATTTTCGGCGCGTCCATCTCCAAATCGGGATTTGTGTTATTTTGGGCAAATTTGATGATCTTAAACATAAGAGAAGGCAAATATAAATTGTCGTCCTAACCAAATTACACAATAACGTTAGATTGATGAATAAAGAAACACGTAGTCGTAAATCTGATATGATGGTCTCAAGAGAAGACGTTTATGTTATTATGTTTAAAATTATATTTTTCCAATGATATGATTTATTAAAATTTATTTATTTTAAAACATAATAATATATGAAAAGGCTGGTATCCAGGACAATTTGGAATGAAAAGTCTCCTTGTCTTTTTGACACATTGAAAAAGAGTTGCCAAAATTATAAACTGTTCTTGATTATGGGGTAAAGCCATGTGTATTTTCAAACAGGTCAATTGAAGAATCAGAAAGGGCACCGTCCCAGATAAACATTGAAATACAGTTTTGCCAAATCGGTATACTTAATACTCGTACTGTCGAAAGCGAAAGATATCTCTTATGATGAGTTCAGTTACATATGCTCGCGAACATACAAAGCATACCAATAATCTTTATATTATTATAGCTTTATCTGTGAATGTTTTGTCCGTCAGCCAGCAAATCAATGCGCTCCGTATAAGATCAAGTATTAGCGAGCGTAATACTTGAAAACAGTGTCAATCCAAGAAATAAATGTCGGCCTCTCAAATCGTAGGTACATACAGTGGCGCAAGGATTTTTTGGCGTTTGAATGACATTGTCAAGAGAGTGTTGGTAAACATTAGTGCAATATATATTCCGTGGAAATTGTTTTGGAAAAAACAAGAGCGCTTTAGTTCTGAATATAGGCGCCAAAACATACTGTTAGGTCGTATTATAATTAACCATTATTTAATAAGTAAATATTATTCAGTAAACGTATCAAGAAGCAATGCACTTGTTAATTTATTAGGTTTAAATGTTTTTAATGATTTATTAATTAAAACTGTCTAAATAATCATGTAATACTAAATTATTAGTGATTTAAGTTTGTAAATGTATTTAAACTGATTAATTTATTATTTGTTGGTCACTTTTTGACGCTGCGAGTGGTGGGGCAAATTCTATAAGAATCGCTTCATCCGCCATTGCGCGCAGTCGGTGTGGAACGCTGAGGGAAGTAACAACTGTGAATTTGTGTTGTAGTGAAAACATTATTTTGTGAATTTGTATATTTTGTATTATAAGTGAAATAATAAACTGTTTTTTTGTGATTACGTTACGTGTTTTATTCCTGGCCAAAAGGTCAGAAGTGGGATCTACAAGAAAATTTCACATTTTCTTGTCACGTTCACGGCTCGGACTAACGTAAGTAAACGCATTTATAATTAAACACTGTTTCTGTTTGTTTCTGCATCTATAATTATTTGTGGGTTTGAGTAACCTAATCATGTGCTTTTATTTTTTCCTTTCCTCATCGTGACATACGTGGTGTTTTTAATCATTCTTCAAATATAATTATTAAAATGGAACACGCTTAAGAAAAAAAGTGTTAACAACGTTTTTTTTATATATTTATCTTAATTTCTGGTTAGTAAAAGTTCTTCTGTTTCGCGTGATGTGCCTAGCCTGGTGTCAGATATTTTGGGTCGCCCATGGGCCTCCAACTTGGCTAAAAGTAAAAGTTAATGACTTATGAGAATTAAGATTAAAATGTATTTGGTTCAAGAAGGATAAAAGGGACATAATAATCAACTATCAGTGATTAATCTTTGGTTTCGATTTGTAAAGGTTTGGGAAAGAAGAGTTTAGGGTTCCTTAAAACTATTTATTTTTATTGTTTGCATAAGTTCTCCCAGCCTGAGGTCATTTTTGTATCAGATATTGAAGATCAAGGTTTCAACTTCTCCACTTTTATTTTAAATAATGAATATGACATTTAAAAAGTTAATTTAAATACCCGCCATGAGCACGGTGGTCAGCGTGTAACGCACGCTTAAAATGAAATTTTATTGAATTTTATTAACTTGAAATAAATTATAATTGGATTCAATTAAGTTTGAATGGATAGAATAAATTGACCTACTGTGCCTACTTAACAGCTGTCTATGTGGTAAATATAGAGTTCCTTATTGTTCTAAGTCAGGTGTGTCCAACATAGTCTTTTGAACGGACAAGTTTAGTAACCGCAGTGGGCCAAAAGAAATGCAGTGACCTCTAAAATAAAAAAAAATAAAAAATAAATGCTTTGCCGGACAAGTCTGCGATAATGCAGTCTACATTCTCGGGCAGGTTAATATGGCGAAGGGAATAACTGACCTAGGGACATATTTATTGGGAAAAAAAAAAAAAAAAAAAAAAAAAAAAAAATATTGATTGATGTCTTTTAAAGTTTTAAATAGCTTTCGGGTCGGATGAAAGACCTATGCGGGCCTTTAAGTGTCCCGGGGGCCATATGTTGGACGGGCCTGGTTTCAGTGGTCTTAGGCGCAAATACTGAGTGAGGTGACTTGGGTCTAACACCCAGGTTGGGAAATGGGCTCGCTCTATTACATAGAGTTTGGACATGGCTGGTGATATGTGGGTCTGCCATATGCTCGCACAATATAGGCTTCTTGTTATGTTACGGTATGTGTGATTATAGTTTACACATGACAGATATTAAGCTTATTTTAAAAAGTTTCAGACCTCGCTGCGATGGATAGATACGAAAGAAATGCCCGAGGTAAAGGGTCTTATAAGTAAGGCACCCGAGGTAAAGGGTCTTATGAGGAAGGCACCCGAGGTAAAGGGTCTTATAAGTAAGGCACCCGAGGTAAAGGGTCTTATGAGGAAGACACCCGAGGTAAAGGGTCTTATGAGGAAGGCACCCGAGGTAAAGGGTCTTATAAGTAAGGCACCCGAGGTAAAGGGTCTTATGAGGAAGACACCCGAGGTAAAGGGTCTTATGAGGAAGGCACCCGAGGTAAAGGGTCTTATAAGTAAGGCACCCGAGGTAAAGGGTCTTATGAGGAAGACACCCGAGGTAAAGGGTCTTATAAGTAAGGCACCCGAGGTAAAGGGTCTTATGAGGAAGGCACCCGAGGTAAAGGGCCTAATGTCGAGGGAACCCGAGGTAAGGGCCCTGTTGTAAACCAAACCCGAGGTGAAGGGTTAGGGAATACTTGTGATGTGACCAGTCGAGGGGAAGGACTGGCACATTCACAGGAAGGAGCACCCCAGGTTATGGGTCAAAATCAGATCATGAAGAATTTAAACTTGAAAATGAGTGCACAACGCTCGAGGCAAGAGTATGAGCACACTAGTTCTGATGGAAACCAAAGCATTGTACTAGGGACTCAGGATCAGACGGAAAATGAGGAATGGAACAAAAGGATGGAAAGTCGTGGAAAGCAGTTTTCAAAACGATCATCACGACGAAGGAGGAAGCGCTATTACTCCACGTCTTCGGAATCGGGAGGTGAGTCGCCATCGCCGAAAAGAACAAGGAGATCAAATGGAAAAGGAGCTGATAGTAAGTTAATGGATAAATTTTTAGCTATTTTAGAAAAATGTAAGGGTTCTGATAAACCTAAAATGTCTTTTAACACGAATGTAATACCGGAGTTTGACCCTTTGTCTAAAGAACAAACCATATTGACTTGGTTGACCAAAATTGAAGAATGTGCCGAAATTTATGGCTGGGAAGAAAAAGAAATCATTCATTACTCTCTGCCTAAGTTAACCGGTGTAGCAAAAACGTGGTATCAGGGTCTAACTTCGATATTACATACGTGGCCAGAATGGAAAAAGAAACTGATCGACTCTTTCCCGTGTAGAGAAGATTACGCGGAGCTTTTAACGGAAATGTTATCAAAAAAAGCAAAATATGGTGAATCACTGGAGAATTATTATTATGCGAAGGTTAACCTATTGAATAGATGTAAAATATATGGCAGGCAAGCAGTAGATTGTCTGTTGTTTGGAATAGACGACCGTGCGGTGAAGGTCGGCGCTCAGGCAGCTCAGTTCAAAGAACCAGAACAGGTGCTTCAATATTTGAGGACAGTTAAAAGTGATCCAAGTAGAGAGACGCAAGACTACGCGGAAAACAAATGATCGACGATTTGGAAGCAACTCAAATCGACCGGACCCATCGAAACCAGGTTTCAGAAGTTACAGCGGAGGATACCGGTTTAAACAAGTACGTGTTGGAAATCAAGGTGAACGAAATAACAACCTTGTGTCACATTGATCTGGGGAGTCAATGTTCTCTTATTAAGGTAAGTGTTGCTAATTCTCTAAATCTTCAGATTATAAATCGCCCGAATTTGCCGGTACTCAGAGGAATAGGTGGTAACCTGATAATTCCGCTAGGAGTCGTTGTGACTTCCGTCGAAGTTCAAGGGCTGAAAGAAATAATAGATTTATACGTTGTAGAGGATTATGTGCTGGTAAATCCCGTTTTGTTAGGTCATTCCTTTACAGAAAGGCCTGACATTTTAATTATTAAAACTCCAGATGAAATCAAATTCCAAATAATACCACCAAAAAAAAATAGATATTATAGTTTTTACTGATACCGAAATCCCTGGCAATACGTTAAAAGCAATAAAAATCTGTACGCATGCTCAGTTGGATTGTGATATTTATATATTTATGCTGTTATTTGGATTTAATGTGACCAGCAGAACAGAAGGTAAGTTAAACGAATTTATCAAAGAAACTCTCAATAGGACTCCTGCGGAAGACTTAGATGCGCTAAGACAAAACGTGGGCGAAAAGATAAGAGAACAACAGGTAAGAGACGCTACTAATTATAATAAACACAGGAAACCTCCAACTCGGTATAAAGAGGGCAACTTGGTAAGAGTGGAAAGACAGGTGCCGCATGATGGTAAGTCACAGAAACTTGCTGTCAAGTATCAGGGTCGCATAGTAAAAATACTCCCTAATGATAGGTTTCTGGTTGAGGATACACCTCTGACACGTAGACATGGTAGAAAATATGAAAATATTGTAGCAATCGATAAAATTCAACCCTGGATGAATTTCACTAGAGACATGGAATCCGATTCATCTGGGAATGATTGCGCCAGTAATGACGAGCAGATGTGTGTCCAAAACGAGGAGTAAGTAACCAAAATATTGAACTATGAATTTATAATGATTTGTGATTTTGAATGTTTTAATTACATATACTAATTAAAAAAATATATATATAATAATAATGTAAAAGCGAAGGGACTCGCTTGAAACAGGATGGCCGAGCTGTTAGGTCGTATTATAATTAACCATTATTTAATAAGTAAATATTATTCAGTAAACGTATCAAGAAGCAATGCACTTGTTAATTTATTAGGTTTAAATGTTTTTAATGATTTATTAATTAAAACTGTCTAAATAATCATGTAATACTAAATTATTAGTGATTTAAGTTTGTAAATGTATTTAAACTGATTAATTTATTATTTGTTGGTCACTTTTTGACGCTGCGAGTGGTGGGGCAAATTCTATAAGAATCGCTTCATCCGCCATTGCGCGCAGTCGGTGTGGAACGCTGAGGGAAGTAACAACTGTGAATTTGTGTTGTAGTGAAAACATTATTTTGTGAATTTGTATATTTTGTATTATAAGTGAAATAATAAACTGTTTTTTTGTGATTACGTTACGTGTTTTATTCCTGGCCAAAAATACATGATGTACAGATGTGCTTGATGTGCTGGCGTCTGTACATGTCATGCTGTAGTATCAAATTGTCAATGTGGACGAACTAAATTAAATTATTGGTAATTAAAAAAAAACATTAATCTTTATCTGGGAGAAAATAAATGAAAGACCCACGTATGAAATTATGGCTTCCTTTTTTGTTCACCGACTCTTTCTGGGAACTGATTTCTAAGAATTTCGTGGTAACATTCCCTTTGAAAGCGTCAACACTGAAACTTCCTATCAAGGAAATCCCGATTGAGTTAGAGTGTAAAAAAAATAAGCTATAATTG
This sequence comes from Noctua fimbriata, assembly GCA_905163415.1. Lineage (NCBI taxonomy): Eukaryota > Metazoa > Arthropoda > Insecta > Lepidoptera > Noctuidae > Noctua > Noctua fimbriata. The sequence goes on along the minus strand of LR990925.1, from coordinate 17,258,520 downwards.
CCTGGAAACATGGAACATTCTGCTTTCAACGTCAACAGAATACAGGTGGCATTAAACCCGGCGTCTAACTATTCTTTCATTACTGCAGTGTTAAGTTTTGTGACACCAATCTTGTTTGAAAAAGGATAATCTCTACACATAGGTGAGTTTAGTTGTCAAATAAACTTTGCAACTAGCTTGATTACAAATGAGAAGACTACAATTTCATCCGCTTACAGCACGGAAGTCGGAAAAATGAAGATTTGATTGTTTAAAACTAATTAAAAAGGCGGCGAACTGTGACCACTCAAATTTTAGTTATCTTTTACTTCTAACATCTTAAAACAACTACAAAAATGTTAACTCCTAATAGCTATTAATTACATTAACTATACTTAATGAGAAATTAAGAAATCATTTACGTCAGTTTCGCATACAATTAAAGATGGAGAATGTTTGTCTGATTTTTCACAACTTACCTACCTACATTTATTTTATTAAGAATTGGCCACTGTGGAAGTTATATTTGGCGGTTTGCCAGAATATTGTTTGGTATTGGCACCAGTATACTTGTTGTATTGCCCAGACAAGAACTAGCCTGCCCTGTCATGGGTTACTTATGTTTAACTATCAATATGCCGTCTGGTACGGTTTTTATGACTTTGCAAGGCATTGAGATTTCCTTCTATTATGGAGTATAATATAATTGAATTATACACATCAGGAACAAATTCTCTAAATTATTGTGGAAACCGTATCAAATTCCATTGCATAGTTTATACAACATACCGTCACAGACCGACAAACAGCAATTTTAATTATACATTTGTATTTAAAGTGCCAAGTGTTTTGTATTGCCATTATTATAAAGAGAATATTACAACAACCTAAATCTTTCATCTATACATACAAATAAATAAAATTGAAGTGTCTGTTGGTAATATCAAAATAACAGCTTATATTTTATAAGAAAAACGCATTTTTTTTAAATCTGTCTGTCTGTTTGTTCCGGCCAATCTCCAAAACTGGTGGACCGATTTTGACGGAACTTTCACTGGCAGATAATTGATGTTATAAGGTGTTATTGTGTTACTTTTATTTTAGAAAAATAATTAGAGTTCCATGCAATTTAATACCCTTGAAATTGTTAACATAATCCGATTCAATAAGGCAAGTCATATTTTTTATAATAATTTCATGCGAACAAAGGTCGCGGGCTACAGCTAGTCATTAATAAAATGATTGAAAAGACTTGTTGACTTTTTTTTTGTTTGTAGGACACATTAACTTATCAAGACTTGACTAATTACATACATGAATAAATTATTTTTTAATTCTGCTTAGTAATGTGATGCTCCATTTCTTAGCAGTGGTAGTCAGTGTCCTAGTGGCAAAGTACAGACTTTGGTCAGTATGTTGTCTTAGGGCCCATAAAATTAGTAAATTAATTTAAAAAAAACTATTGTTTTGAAGTCCTTGAACCATAGCCTCCCTAAGGCTACACTCCAACGAAAACATTGTGTACTTTCTTCTTTCATTTCATCACAACAGCTCTCGAAACGGTAAAGGAAAATATTGTGAGGAAACTTGCATGTCCTAAAACCAAAATTTAATAGACATGTAAATATCCAGCAACCAGCAGTGGGCTCCCTTGGTGCGTTTCCCACTCTCTCTCACAAGAGTAAGCATGTGTCCCAGGAGTCATAGTCATTTATTCATAAACAAGTAATTTTTTTCTGAATTTAAACACAAAAATTACACAAATTTTATAAATTACATCAACAATTTCAAAATAATAAATTCACATTTCATCAATATAGTATTTTGACATGTAAATTAAACAATATGGCCAACACCTTAAATGTAAAATAATAACAAAAAAAAAATTAACTAAAGATAAATTAGCATGGTAATGGCAGTGGTTACCATCATAGGCTGTTGCATGCAGAACTTTAAGATGTTAAATTTTAAATATGTTACTATTGTTAATTATCACACCTATTTATACAAAGGTTTTTATTTCTAGGTAAATGAGGAAAATTCTTACAAATATTATTTAATTTTGGTAGCCTACAGATTAGTAGGCTAATCTGTAGGCTAGTTACTTTTGGTAGTTTGTTCCACTTCCATGAGAGACCTATACTGATAACTTTGTGAGTGTTATTTGGTCCATTGAATGTTAATTAAAATATTGTTTGGTCTTAATTATTAGTCTTGTGTGTTAGAAGTGATAATAGATTTTTAAGAATTGGATCTGTTTAAATGTTTTTATTTTTTATTTTGGTTTGCCAACAATAAATTAATTAAGTACACAAAACATTTACAATCAATTCCCACTTTTCTAAGTGAAACAATCACTTACAGTCTAACACCACATGCACCATTTAAGGTTTTACATAAATATTATTATAAAGATAGTATGCCATGATGCAATTATTTGGCATTTTTTAAATAGATTTTGCACACATTTTACCTTCTTCCACCTAGCCAATCGCACAAAGGAGAAAGGAACATTTTAAGGTACTAACTGTAACAGTCCAAAAATTATGTTATAGCCCTCATATCTCCTTCAGGTATAATTTAACATTCTTGAGGGACTCCCCATCATTGAGAAGGTATAAAGCAGACATCATGAGCTAAAGATAGAATAATAAACAATACATTACATAAGATTTGATATCTGATAAGAAAGATTACATTGAATTTATCAATCAGACAAAATAAACAAAGTAGGTAGTTATCTATCAACAAATAATATGCCAAGTAAGTAGGTAGAGCCTTGCATAGTACTTTCTGGGTGATTTAATGATTTTTGAGAATGCCGCTAACATAAATACTATTTAAAAAGTTAACTGTGTGGTGCCAACAGTATCGGAGTAAAATGTGACAAAATCTATAATGGTTACGTATTTTGCCATTTATCAACGGAACCCGAAAAACAGAATGACACCAATCGGCCCACGTAGGTACCATATCGTCAGATTATTATGTTATGACGGAGGCTGCTTGGATAACACTTACTTTGTCCGTCCGTCCTCTATCAGCAAGCACACATACCTACACTCGCAAACGATAAGACGTTACGTCACACGATAAGCAATCGCTTGGGCCTGTGCTTAGGCACGCTGACTCGCAAACTTGCGCCGGCTAGGTAGTAGATAGGTACCTACATATGTCACATGAGTGTCTATGTGCTAAGTCGATCTTTGACAGCTCCAGCCAGAGAAATGTGGAAAGAAAGAGAACCGTGAACACACACCGTGTACACTTTAACGAGTCCTCGCGAAGGTATCTATTTAAATGGAATATTCTCGTATTGGTTCAATTAGTATCGTAATACCTACATGTATTATGGTTATTTTAAAGCAAATAACCTGTGGGATATTGTTAGGACTTTGTGGACGCTTAATGTGCCTTTGATGGGGCAAGGCGAAGGACTCATAACAGCGGTCGTGAGTGCGTGTACCCTAATTCAACCGACCAACATCATCCGATGATTACGGGTACGCATTCACTTTCTTCTTTACATGAATGTTAGATTCGATCAGCCGTGTTCGGTCAACGACAGCTTCGAGCATAGTTCGTCCAATGACGGCTTAGGTGTACACACGGCGATACATTTCCAGTATAAGACGGCCTCGCTTTGTATAGATTTCCCCTACAATGAGAGACCCGCATAAACTGGTTATGTATAGCTTGACTGATCGTCGTGCGTACGTGTCTGCAATGGTGCAAAAGGGGCTTTTAAAAGAAAAAGTTTTGCAGTGAAATAAGTTTTTATTTACTTGCAAAGCTAAAACGCAATGTTTACATTAAAATACACAAATCTGTAACGAAGATATTCGTAAAGATTCACCACATTATTATTGTATGTCTTAGAATCTTACATCAGATGCATCATTTATAACAAAACCTGAAATAATATTATTTATTACAACATTGAGTTGGTATCTGACCTCTGCATGATGGGAATTTCGTAATTATTGCTTTGCGTCACATGCCGTCTTTTGGAAAGAGATTGCGGTTGATGTAATTTTCCCGATCAAAAAAACATGTACATTAATGTAATTAATTAATACATTATTGCGTAAGAGTTTTCCTCTTGGTGACTAATGAATGACCGTCGCTCACGGAAACATCTCAAATCGAACTCGTCCCTAAAGCCACATTGTCACGATCAGAGTATGCTCGGACCGAGTGGACTCGGATACCTACTCGGACGCAACTCGTATGGTGGCAACCCATACCAACCCATCGGAGTGCACTCGCATTATGGGTTGCCACAATGCGAGTCAAATTATTTATTTGTGAAAACATAGGTCCAAGTTCCTACTTTAAATATCTTTTTTGGCGCAATTTCTTAATTTTCTGCCTGCAGTTAGTAGATAATTAAGATGATTTCGTCATGACCATTCTTCTTACTTATTACCCAATTTGTTTCAGGTCGGATGCGACTGTTCCTAAATAGGCTTAAATTTTAGTTTTTTCCTAATTAAATTAAAACTATTACAAGGTACAGCTTATCTTGCAGGCAGAGCAGAAAATAAGCACCTACCTAATCGTTAAGGAAAATTATTACATCAGTAATAATTTTTGAGTCTATTGACGTAGTATGACCTACGTTTACTCAACTTGTAAACCTACATATATTGGTGGGTTTACTTACAGATATCCATTCTCCCATTTTTTGTCGAAAGCTCCGGTTAACCGACCCGTTATACATATAGCTACCCGCTTTTTTTGTAAGTTAAACTGACGTTGTAACCGCGTATAGATTAGAATCTCGTCGGGCAAAGACCATAGTTTTTTTCTCTCTCTCTTGCAGTGAATCATGAGCTGTAAAAAGAGAAGTTTGGACTTGTACTTGGGAGAGGTGTTCAAGCAGTTCATTTCTATCAAAGATGACGACTTTAAGAAATCCCAGGAGGTGTTCAAGAGTGTCTTTGAACAAGTCAAACAGAAGATGGGTGAACAATGTAACTACTTCAAGAAGTACAGTAGCCAGGTATTTTTACTTACTTATTTATTTTACAAACTACTGTGTCGCTTTGCAAAATAATATTCGTCAAATATCAAAGCAATTTGATTCACAAGTTAACAATTCGACATTGTCGAACAAAAATTAAATGCACGCTAAAATTACCTTCAGAAAATACCTCCTCCAAGACCTTTGAAAAAGAAAGGGTGAATATTTATTTTTTCCGTACCGTACCATAGTACGGTAACATTACCGTTCATTAACGTTCAACACTAAAATTATTTATTCATAAATCATCATCATCATGTCATCAAAGACGTCCACTGCTGGACATAGGCCTCCCCCAAGTGTCGCCACATTGACCGGTCCCGTGCGACTCGCATCCAGCGGATCCCTGCAGCCTTCACCAGGTCATCGGTCCACCTAGTGGGAGGCCTTCCAACGTAGCGTCTTTTTGGTTCGCGGTCGCCACTCCAGAACTTTTCGGCCCCATCGGCCATCCATTCTGCGAGCAATGTGCCCTGCCCACTGCCACTTCTATTCTTCTTCTTCTTGGTTCTATTCATAAATAGTGAATTAAAAAGCTTTAATTCTGAAACAAAGTGTTTGTATCGAGATTCGATCAATAGTATTTTCTATTCAGCTGCTACAAGACACCAATACCACGATAATGTGCCAATAGCGTTCCCACTAGTGGAACTCAGGCCCCATCTACACCACCATAGCGAACAAAAATTACAATACCTACCTATCCATCAGATCATGTACGCGGGAAGCGTATCCGACGGCATCAAAGTGGGGAGAATGGACGAATTCGACATGGACATTGTGATTCGCCTACCAATCAGCTACAAAGATATTACGATTGAGAACGAGGAACCAGGCTTTGTCAAACTGAAGATCACGGACGCATTCGACCACTTGGACAAGCAGCCTCACTGGGAGAACTGTCACAAAGTGACGCGAGAATGGCGGGATGGGGACAAGTATTTCCTGCAGAACAAGTTCCGGCAATGGATGCACAGGAACGTGCAGAAAGCCTTGAACCTCATGGAAGGGAAGGTTATTGTGAACGGCGACGTGTATTTACTGACTTATAAGGAATCCGGGCCAGCATACACACTGAACATTAGGAACGATGAGGGCACTGACAAGTACGCGTTGGACGTGGATCTGGTGCCGGTGATCAAGTTCATGTATCCTCGCACCCCTGACGGTTACAGGTTAGCTTTCATACTACAACTAAATTGTGTTAAATCTCTAAATGTAAGGAATGTAGGTTGTAACAAGAAGTTACAATTTCTGCTGTAGGACTAGGTCTGAGATATCGAAACAAAATTCATACACAAATGTATTATTTGAGAAAGGATGATAAACCTTGTATTAATAAGTAGTTTGACTATTGTCACAATTTAGTTTAAATAATATTAGTGGCATCATAACCTTGTACCGATGAGGATCGCATAATCAGTTTAAACTTATGTAAGCAACAATTGCTTAAAATTTTGAAATTTAAAACTTAAGATTTTGCTTTTGCTATTTCAGGGTCATTGATGGAATCACTGCTAAGGATTGGCTCGTAGTGCCCAAGCCGAACAAGGCGCTAAACGACAACACACTGAAGAACAGATGTTGGCGCCTTTCGTTCCAGGAGCAGGAGAGAGAACTCATCAAAGATTGCAAAGCTTTGAAGACTACTATTAGACTGGTGAGAATATTTCCTCGAATTCTGTGTCCCAAGCGCTACTGGGAATGTTTCTGCGTTCGATTCCTTGGTCGGCAGTGGTATTGGGTTTTTCCATCAGCAATATCTCAGTAGCAGCCATGGAGTCTGTATTTGGGCCCGGTTGATGGCAATAGGCTCGCTCTCTATTACATGGGACTTCAAAATAACTGGGGAAATGTGGATGTACTATTTATTACACCTCTGGGGACAATGTTATTTTATGTTTTGTGTAGGTACCTGTACTCCCTATCCAGTTTTATCTATTAAAACTGAATGTTGTGCCCGTGTTGAAAATCTTTAATGGAGTCGCTGGCGAGCTGCTCCTATGCCACTCTGTCTTCGGCTCTTCTCATGGCAGCGGCAACAGTGAGAAGTATCGCGATTATCAGGGTTCTGACGAGCTTTTTCTTGGTGCTATTGTTAAAACTTAGGTGAACACAAACAAAGACCAATATGATTTAAATGGTAAAGCAAACCTATCTTTGATTGGAATTAAATACTATACAAAATGACACTCATTACAATTGGTAGATATCCGGTATACATCAGCTAAATTGCGTAACTGCTTGAACGATCGTTTCACTGTTTCTACGTACCTGATATTCGTCGATGCAGGTCATGCAGGGTGGCGCGATTTGCAGCCATAGGTTCTCGTAAGACGTGCTAGACTTAATCTATAGTATAATTATTTTACAAAATTCCAGGTGAAAAAATTACGAGATGCTCTTGAGATGAAGGCTATCGCTAGCTACTACATCAAGTCACTCTTCTTGAAGAAAGTCAACGACATGCAAGACAAGACGTACTGGCAGAACAAAATCAGCCTGCTGTTCCGCACGATGGTGGAAGAACTGTACCTAGCCATCAAAAAGCGAGACATCCCGTTCTTCTGGAATAACGAACACAATTTGATCGGTGGACTAAGAACAACTCTTCAGAAGGTCTATTGTGACAAATTGAAAGATGTAATTGCGGCCATCGACGCGAACGATACCGAAAAAGTCGTCGGTGCTCTGCTGACAACAGAGGAATTGAGGGAGTTTAAGAAATCAGAATTCTATCAGAAGCAAGGCGAGTTGCCGCCTGTTCTGATGCCACACGCTTCTACCTCCTCTTTCGAATCATCTCAGACTGACAGCTCGTTGTCCGATCAAGTGAGGATGTTGAACGACGAGCTCGATACGCTGCGAAGCAAGAATGAGAAAGACGAAAAGTTTGAAGAACTGGAAGATAAATTGAACCGACTTGTCGACAGAGTTATTCTGTTGGAACGTAGGTTGGCTAAGTTAGAAATGGCAGAACGAGAGAAAACACAAGCCAGCGTATCTGATATTATCGCTGGGACTAGTTCCATCCAGCTGGTTGATTTGATCCAAATCGATTAATTGGAGTGAGCAAATAACTATTTACATTCAAAGCCATGCTGGACAGCATTTTTATATTTTAAGCAAGAGAAGCGAAGACAAGCAGGTTTATGAAATGGATGGTTTGTGAAAATTGGTTTTGAACCCAGGTCTCAAAATGAATTTTAAGTTTACTTAACTAGGCGCCATGGCATCACATTAACGTGAAACTGAATTGATTCACTGACTTATTGTATGTGTTATTTAATGTAGTTCTGTCACTATCATTTCATCCTACCCCTGTCCAATTTATTAAGGGTCTTATTTTAGTATTCATAACGTTTTATTTTATTATACAAACAATTCATTGTGTCCTTATATATATATAATAATCATGATAATTATATTTTAAATGAAATATTATTTTATGAGTTTCAGATTATATTGAATGGCTTATGAATTCCTATAAAATATGTCTCTTAGTTATAGATTTTTTTAAATTAAATACGTATTCTTTTTATAAGAATAGTTTACTAATTCCTGTAGGATAATCCTCATGAATACTCCTTGTTGTTCCTCCTAGTACCTACCGTAAGTCAGTCCTGAATCTGGCTAGCAATAATAAAACAGGTTGAAGTAAATAAATACAACACTTGCAGCCCTTATGATATTTATTTCTTTGTTAAAAACAGAGTACAAACTATCGAGAGAAACTTCTTTTTGGAAATATACAACGCGTAATATAATACATACAAACAATACTACCTACCCTCTTTCAGTACTTGTCGCTTGTCGATTCCATTTAATATCTATCTATATATTATATGAAATAAAGGTGAAGATAGAATTCTGTCAGTTTTTATGTTTAATATACTGTAAACCAGTCCGCATTATTAGATACATCATAAAATAATCGTATGAGTAATCACGTATATATTTCATCTACATATAAGTATGGAGTGGTAGATCCACAAACTGTTCAATTAAATCGCATGTCATGTGATTATTTCCTATTCATTTTATGCATATTAATATTAATGAAGATAATTTAGGTGCCGATCGCGCCTGGCGTTTTTTGCAACGTGACCTCAGTTGCATGAAGACTACCAATATAGACTTATATGCAATTTACTTGATGCAATTATGTTAGCTTTTGTGACCAATTGGGTTTAATTTCCTCTTTTCTCGTATCCGAACTAAATGGGGATAGTTCATACTGCAGGGATAGTTTCTTTTAATCATTTTTGAACTCTGAACACAGCTATTGATAGGTTTTTAGGAATAATAATTTTATTTGCGACAAGTACTCCTATATCGGTTAACAATACTTTGTATGAAAACAATTACAATTTAAATATTCAGTTATAACTCCATATCTTTCTGCCTTCAGAGTATCGCAACAATGTTGAAGCCATTATGTGTAGCTCTAACCCGCTGATAAAACAAGTTTATAATACCCTCGGTAATGTTCAGATAAAGTGCTTAGTAAATAAATAGAACTAAATTCATAGTCCGTCGAAGTCGAGGATTTATGATTCATATTGAAAATGAACTAGACCAGGGTGTGCAATCGATCAAGACAGGACCTCGCGCAAATGAGGCTACTTTTAATGCAAACGGTGTTAATTTATTATTACTATTGTGCTCCTACAAAATATTGCCAACCCACACTATATTTGATACACAATTCCCATGTCAACCCATTTATTTACATGCAGGATGTTATTATATGGAGATACTATAATATATTTTTTTACATAAAAACTTCAATTATGGGGTTTACTTAAGATTCCTGCCTTTTAGTTTATTTTTTTTATGAGTGAACATAACATTTTTATGAAAGAGACAGCTATAGATAGTGTTGTGATAGTTTAACGCTTGATCCACTGACAACAGCCTCAAAGCGAGGAGTGCCTCAACCCGAGACGCCTCGAAACAAGGCGCGTGCCCCAGGAAAGGTAAGAAATTGCATATTTTTGAGGCACAAACTGCGTATACAGTAATGGTTACTTTCAAAAGCTTAAACTTATAACTTTGTAAAGGAGCATTGTGTAACTCAACCCGAGGCACAACTTGGAGGCTGCCTTCAACGGTAAAGCTAAAACCAGACTTAATTGTATATTTTTTAAAAGGCCTTAAATTATGTTAAACTATTTGTTCGGATCAAATCTACAATTCAACGTTTCTAAACAATCTACTTTAGACGAATCCAACCTTTAGATGTCTGTTGACTGTAAGATTTTTTTTTATAAAAACTCAAGGTTAGTTTTTTGGACACTACAAGTGATGAGTGTATGTATGCAGCTGTTCCTTTATACGTGATTTTTTTTTTACAAGAATCATCGTTTTATTAGGTACTAAGTGCATCATGTATGAAAAAGAAAAAATAAGTAAGTCTGTACTAAATTAAAATGAGTTACAAGTTTGGAACTCCTGCTCTTTTGTTACTGCGTTATTGTGAGCAAACAATCAATTCCCTATTTAAAAAGGCTATGAAAAAATAAGACAAAATTAAAATGTTCATTACATCTTTGCGTGTGGTATATTATTTTTAGAAAAAGATAAGTTACAGCCATACAATATAAACGCACCATTATATAAAAATAATATAATTATAGTTGAACAAATACCTCAAATAATTTTGTGGAATGCTACATTTATAAGATCATACATTGTTCAGGTATTGGCTCTTACACGCAATGACAAGACATACATCGCTCAAACCACGGATGATTCCTGGTACTTCCTTATGAAATCCATTGTATCTCCCCAAGTTGTGTTAACCTGTCTTTGTGTACAAGAGCTAACAAATTAAGAGTGAAAGCCAAATCCATTAAAAAAATAAAACAAAATAATTCATAATTTAAATAGAGAGTTACATATCGCTACAGCCTATGCAAAATTGACCTATCCATTATAATGATCTAATATTAGAGTGTACGTACTGTGTGTGTTACCAAGTATTAACACATATATCTTCATTTCTGTTTACCTGCAAAGAGTTCCATACATAGTATAATTTGCCTCAGTAGGCATACTTGAGCATGTATGGCTATCGCTATGCATGAGTGCAAAGGAACATATTTCAGTTATTGTCTCAGCAAAGTCTGCGACAGAGTCCAATAAAAGAACGATTATATTATATCTAGATGCAAGGCGATTATAAATCTGATAAACCTACCGCGTACAAAGGTTATCAATTTCGTTGATTATTTGTCATAATATTTGAAGATTTTAATGATCAATGTTCATATCAAAATGTCTATGAAATAATAATAAAACAAATGTTTGGAGAAACTATTTGAGATAATCTTCCAAATATAATGCGTTCGATAATTAAGTAATACTAAAAACGCTGATAACGCAAGACGCCGACATTCTTTCGGTAAAGAGGTTGTATTGTATCCTGTAGTGGTTACAGAACACACCACCCATCGATGGCGCAAGTGTGGCCTAAATTAATTCAATTTTTGGTTAGACGTTACCACTATTGGAACATAAGAAATAATTTTCGTAATAAATTGTTACATATTTTAGTAAGTTTTCCACACCAACTAGCGCCTTATGATGAAAATCTTCATTTTACTTGTCAAATCTATGTATATTACAAGATATAACTATATATAAACGTTTATATAAACATAATGTGCAGTCGAAGCGGGTTTTTAATTTCAATTAATTACACATCTAGTGACTTTTCTATATTCGACAAAACACTGCTAGTGTAAGAATAATTTTGTTGAATGATAAAAAATAAATAAGGATTATTGGTTTGAGTCATGAAGACACTATTTTACTGTATAAAATAAACATTATTCTTTCTACAAGACATACTGAAAAGCGTTTATGACCTACTTTTCTACTGATGTGTCCATTATGATTGTATGATTGCTATTACGTCGACCACAACTTTGTCAAGCACATTATCCTAATTAGGAGTCTTTTTCGTACGATTTCTTGGTCCTGATTGAAAATACTCGTAAAATATTGTGTCCATACCTCAAAATAGTACATTTGACAAATTTATACATATATTACGTATAGATCATTTATGTTATATACAGTTTGCGCCTAACGTAACAGAACAACAAAATTATTCGCACATTAGATACTTTTAAACTTATTTTTTTAGCTAACAATATGAGATAAGTATATTTATAATATATAACGCTAATATTATTAAGGAATCTAAATACTCTAACATGATAGTACTGCATCTAAAATATAGTTGCTTTTAGACGAAATACGGTTATGATATTTTTATTAAAATTAAACTCGATACAATTGATATGTTCAGGTTTAATTTTTACATTAATCTAATGAAGTATCTGCTGTTGACGAGTTACATGTGACGGTAGTACGAATACCATATAGTATAAAAGCAAGTCCCATCAAATAAACATGAGCTATTTATCTAAAAGAACCTATACTTTAGATGTCTGTGTACATTTCTAATGTGACAACATTATCTTTTCACATAAAAGGCTTATTGCGTTTTAATAAATATTTGATGTAAATAATTAAATATATAACAAACGAAATTACAGCTTGGCACCATTTTCAAACAATGAAAACTAACTGAAGCCAATGGTTGTATTGTGACAAGATAATTTACCACATCTTTTGTTTTAGAGAGTGCATAACTCAAGCTAAATTTATTTATCACGACTCAAATGGCATAGAAATTACTTTATTCACAATGAATTACGTATGAAAGTATTTGGGCAAGAAAATAAAGCTTAGACTCAAAGCGAGGCCTAAACTCGAGACGAGGCAGACTTGGAAGAATTTTCGGACACCAATTAGGCTTCAATGCATTCTTTAATCAGATGCTAAGAAACTGCCTGACAGTCACATATAACCATTAATTCATTGTGATACAGTATTTAAACACCATTACAGTCGCAACTTACATAATAATGCAACAAGATCATCCCTTTAAACACAATATCTAAGGCGCAGTCCTTTTTTGTTCGAACTTTAATTCTATTGCAGAATTTTGGAGATAATTATAATATTGATAGGTATTTGTTACATTACGCGTGCACGTCAATCATTGCAATTCAAACCTTATATCAATGACATAAGTCATATGACGCTCGCCTATAATGTAGAAAAAGTTTTGTTCATTCAGTTTTATCATGTTGAAATAGTAATATTATGATTATGAGTATACTTGGATCTGTCTCCTCAGGGGTCCTTATCAGTCTCATAGCCAAGTATACAAAGTAGTATTTAGGGCCAACATAATCACCGTAATCGTCCATCCCGTAACATTTGCAAGTCTAATTTGCCTACAGAAAACGATTCGACTTTGGACGAGGCATAGGACAGGTTGTGCCTTTATGCCTCGTGATGAGTCGTGAGTGTTTTTATCTTTTGTGCACATTTTGAAAAAAAAAATCGTTTTCCTCACAGCCCTACATGAAAAGTCCCTTTAAAATCAAATAAGTTTTTATTAAAGCCAAGATTTTGAGTAAGAATACGCATAAAGATCTTACTACGCGACTTTAAAAAAAAAAACAAAACTCAAGGCCTTGAAAATAAAGTTCAGGCAAAACTGCGCCTTAAGTGCTAAAGATGTCCTGCACATAGAGTCGACAATCGTATGCGATTAACGCGCGCTACCGGACTTACTGTGCGCGATGAGCCATTGTAGCGTAATGTCGATGTTGTCCTTCTCTTTGCACGAGATTGAGTAGCAGCAGATCTCGCGGTCTTGAATAGCTGACAGGTTCCTGTGAATTGATAAAATGTATTTTATTATAAGAAAATAACGTATCCTTTTAAAAGGCAAAGGGCTTAGCTTTGCAGAGGGGCTATAAATAGCAGGTGGAAAACCGAGAACATGGAAAAAAAAAATAGTTTCCATGAGAATGTCTGTTTAAGGACTGAAAATATTTTTGATTTTGCAATAATGCAACATGCCAGGTATTTTCTAGTAAACTGACGAGGTTGTACCCCTGGTTTAAATGAGTAAGTTTTTATACATTTTGATGCATTATCAGCTGAAAGGATTTCGATGAAAATAGGCAGTCAGATAGAGCATAAACATTAGAATGCTACTGGGATGCCCGTCAGCTGCTGCTTCTCTAGAAGGCTCTGGAGCTCTAGGTATTCAAGGTGTAAACAGACCCCTCACGAAGCCGTCAACCTTACGTAAGTAACTTTACGCAAAAATGATTGCTGGGAAACGACTTGTTTTTTGGGGTGAAAAATCACGTTTTACGGTAGTACTCGATGGAACGCACTCAAAGCATTATGCTGATGGATGGATTGAATAGTACGGGGGTCGTGAAGGTGTTTAAAGTAAAATCTTACATTAAAAACTTGTATTTAAAAAGAACACTTGTGAAAAGTTGCAACTTTGACCCCCAATATTTCCGTTACTAAAAGGTTCCCAGGTATGGTCTAGAACAAAAAAAATATTGCAAAGACGGGGAGAACAAGTGCCTTTCGACTTCGCTAAGGGTCTATTTACACCCTTTATAATATGAAGTAGTTACATTCGCTCAATGAGTCCATGCTCGTCGAGCGCGTGCGGCAGGTCGCGCTTGTTGCCTAGCACTAGCACTGGGATGCCCGTCAGCTGCTGCTTCTCTAGGAGGCTGTGGAGCTCGTTGCGGGATGCCTCGATCTTGTCCGGGTCTGCTGCGTCGACCATGTAGCTGTGGGCATGAGAATTGTACGTCAACATCTCACATTGTACAAGTTTGTACAAAAATGAAAAAAAAGTCAAGCCTATAACGTTTCCACTGCTGGGGTACGACTCCTTTTTATGAGCGGGATTGGGTCGTAAACCACCAAGCAGGCTGAATGTGGGTTGGATGTGTCATTTGTAGGTCTTTGACAGTCGTTACAAGTAGTCAGTTGCCAAAAAATCACAACTAATCTTGCCAAGGGGTGTCTTAGTACTAACTGGGTTATGGAGCTCAGATAGACGGTCGCTTCATGTTAAAATACTGGTTTCCAGTTAGAATGGAAGCCGACCCCAACGTAACAATGAGGGCTATCGTTTTTGAGTTCACCAGATGGCGCGACTGGCGAGTAAGGTCCTTTCATTAATTCTATTTCATACTTTAAAGTACCAACAACTTCATGAAAAGTTTATTTTATTACGAATATCAACATATTGTAAACTTCAGATACATATTTTCAATACTCTAATTTCATTTGAATTATGTATATTAAAACCATAGTTGTGTGCGGTGGGTAGTTAGGCACCCAACGACAAATAAGTAGTGCATGATGTGCTTACCTGTAAGAGGTTCATACACTTGTCTGTGACTCTATTGAATGTATCTCATATGTTTGAAGCAGTGTACTCAATTGTTGGTGAGCCAAATAAATAAAATAAAATAAAAATACTGTCCCTAAAATTAGGAAGCATGAAACACACATGTTTTTTTTCTTCAAGTCATATTTAATCAGGAAGGTCTCAATCTTGACCACAATCGTGAATATTAGTAAAACATGTGATAAAAAAGCGCGCATCGCGCGAACAATATGACATCTGCCGTTTCTGAAGACCTTCCTCTACACGAGCGCCTCTAGCGGGGAATTCGTGCGCGATAGCCCCCATTGGGAAAAGGCTAGGCAGATGATAATGGATGTGGACAGTCATGCTTCCGATTTATAGGATTCCGTAGCCAAATGTCAAAAAACGGAAATCTTATTGGTTCACATGCCGGTTTCCTTACGTTTGCATGTTTTCCTTCACCGTTTTGAGAGCAGTAGTGATGAAATTATTGGATGGAAAGTGCCTCCCAGGGTTCAACCTACAACTCATAGGTCAGACGTGTCCACTCCGTCACAGTTACCCGTTACATGCATGTTGAATCATAATAGCCGCAGCCATAACGCAACGTCAACTTCACACAGGATCCGAATGTAAATTTCTTATTCCTTATTTAATTGTTAAAAAAATACATACACAATAGCATTGACACCTCGGCAGTATCTCTCCCACATGGATCGGAACCTAGGCTGGCCACCGATATCCCAAACCTGAAATAAAATAAAAAGGACATTAAAAACAAGGTAAGTGACAACCGACACTTATAGAAAGGAATAACGTAAGAGTATTCGGAAGTCTTTAGGGTTCCGTAAGCGAAGGGTAACCAACGGGACCCTATTACTAAGCCTCCGCTGTCCGTCCGCCCGTCTGTCAGCGGGTTATATCTCATGGTCCGTAATTATAGGTAGACAGTTGAAATTTTCATGTGTATTTTTGTTGCTGCTATAACAGCAAATATTAGTTCAAAATTAAAGGGGCTCTCCTACTACGATGGTACGGAAGCCTGCTTGCGCGAGTCCGACTCACACAGCTCGCACTTGGCCGGTTTTTTGTAGTACAACAAGGTAACCCGAAGCAATTTCATTTTTTAGGTCGCACGCCAGTCGGTGTCTACCTTCAATTTGAGCTAAGCCGAGCGGCTTTTTCTTATATGTATCACCCGTACATGCATGCAGCACGTAAAGGCCGGTGCTGAATGATACCGGTCTTAAGAAAAATAGCATATTACGCTCTCTAGTTTCTGCCTACCTTCATCGGATAAGGTGTGAGTTTCTCCTCTTAATTTAGAGTATCTATAATTATTTATGTTATCTTTCAGAACTGATTTAAGCAAGTAATAAATGAAGGTGACTTTTATCAGTACAGCACAAATATTAGTTGAAGGTAATCAAACCTGTGTTTTCACTATGCATCTTGATACTTCTATTGATAAATGAATAAAAAGTCGACCACATAGTAAGTTTGCTAAGTATATATCTATTTACTTTTATCCTGTTATTGCATTTTAAAATTTATTAAATTCATGATTACATAAATAATTGTCCATAAACCTGAACATTTTTCAATATAAATAGAATTTAAACAACAATTACCTTGATAGTAACATTTCCTTTGGTGATTTTGCGCATGTTGAATCCAACTGTTGGTATCATGTCTTCACTGAACTGACCAGACTGTGAAAAGATAAAAACAAAATTAAAAGAATTAATAAGTGGAAAACAAACTACTGCAAAAAATCAAAAATAATACAAGACAAGCTGTGTTCTCGATGGGATTTCCCATGAGTAAAATATTGAATTCCATATTGAATAGGTTGTATTGCTCTCCCCGCGCGTGCGAGGAAAAGAAAAAAAAATACTTATAGACATAAAATTAAGTGGTCTGCCCCCGTAGCATGACCACCATAGACAAGGATTTCTTTGACGGAAGAATCGACAAAATGACAGATTTTGTCGACACAATGACAGATTTCTTTGCACTATCTGTCATTTTGTCGATTCTGGGCAGGTGTAATAACACCGTTGTAGCCTTATGGCTTAAGATTATTAGAACACAGTAATGAAAAGCTGTTGTCAATCCCAATCAAATTGTGCATCTATCTACATCTATTATCTATTCAGCTGCTCTATTTATTTTTTCTAGCTTTGTAATTATTTATTAATACCTTGAGATTGAAGTAATAATTGATAATTAACACTTCAATATGCCCAACAAAGATTAAATCAATGTTGACCTTGATATGATTCTATTACATATTTAAAATGAGGCAGATTAGCTGCATCTCCTATTACTAACAAAATATATTCATGGAATGTTATTAAAATATGTTACTGATAAGAGATCATTGCTACGTAATATGTTTTAATTAAACCTTTTTTTGTGTAAATCAAACACCTATCTGCTGTTGGAGATCTGTGAATCTAAAAGTGATAATATAAATCAATTTGGTTTTGCCCACATGGACATTGGATGTTATCCCATGGGAGTATATTACCGGGATAAAAGTCGTCCAATGTAATTGTACTTGTGTTTCAAATTCCATTCAGATCCGTTCAGCTGTTAAGCCGTGAAAAAGCCAAACAGAGATTAGTGTAGGGTGAACCATTAGTATAATCATATTTTATTGTACTTCACAACAAACATAATGATAATAATATGAATAAAATCAGGCTTCACAACTATGTACTTATTGTACTGACATATTGACATATTGTATTCCTATTATCAATAGTATGTAATTTGGAAAGGCAAAGACATAATGCTTGTTTATGAAGAACTAGCTTCCAGCCACGGCTTCGCCCGCGTATGTTAAATTTTTTACACAATATCTTTATAAATTATAGCATTTGTTATTCTGATGTATAAAATATATTGCTGTAAAGTTCCATCAAAATCCGTTCATTCGTTTTTGCGTAATAAACATCCATACATCCATCTATTTGTTTGAAGATCAAATCACATTCTTTAGTGATGTGATTTCACTTAAAATGTTTTCACTTCAACTTGAACATTTCATGGAAAACTGATAAACTGAAATAGCTTGCATTTAAGTTAGTGTAAGTCAAAAACATCATAATTATGTGACATTTAGATAATGCAGGCCTTCTTGGTAAACCAATATCTATACCCCCTGTGGGTTCAGAATCATGTACTGAATATGCGGTAACCATTTGTGCATCTGTCCTTTCCACCTTGTATTTTAGAAATGGTAACATTCAAGGATAAAGGACTACTGCTATTTATATTGTCCAAGTTTTCCTGTTTACAATTTACATGAACCTTATGTAAGGACTAGTCTAGGACAGTAATTAATTATAGCACCATTCAAAAGAGATTTAGAGGCAAAGGCGCCCTATGAAAAAAAAACATCCATCATAATTTTGCAAGGAAATACTGTTTTTTTTTAAATAACAGATGGAAACTTTTAAACACTTGGTAGCCCAAGAATCATGTAGGTGTATCAAATCCTTGTTAAAAGTTTTGAGTCACTATGTCCTAACACAGTTCTTCACTTTCCATCACAATTTCTAACATATAGGCTGATTTACACTAAAACTACTTTCTATTCGAATTATCATCAAAGTATACTGTTGGGACCAATAATGTGCCATAAGCATAATTTAACGCTGCTCAATGTTGATGAGAACTGGCATTATCCAGTTTAAATAAAGAATGCTTAGAATCTCTTGCTGGAGATAAGATAAAAGGTAAATGAACTGCAGTCAATAGTGTGATTATACTGACATTGGAATCGGACACAGATAATGATTGTTGATTGAAATGTGACCCCTTATGTTATGAATATACATATAGTATAGGTTTTTATGTGTTGCTATATGGATGGATTGTGTGTGGAATGCCATTAGAGAAAAAGGAGTAAATGATACTGTGACAACCAACAGCAGAGAATGGAAGAAAAAATGTATTGCTCTAAGCCCAAGTAATATGGGACAAGCACAGCAAGCTATTTGGTTAGGAAAGTTTATCAACTTGACACACCTTGCCAATTTGTTGTGTTTTTACCATTTCAAACAATTGTCTAAGAAAGATAGCTGTTGTGATAAGAATATACAAACTACTAAATTGGAGATCAGTTTGCTAAACAATCCATTTGTCAGACTTTAAAAAGTTATTCATAAGCCAATGGGTATGGAATTCTGATAATTTCATGTTTTAAAGCTTGAGTTAATCTCATCTTTGTTCTAGATGTTTAACAACATATAATGCATCTTTTTAAATTCAACGCACATTTAACAAATTGAAGGCCATGTAGGTCACAAATGACAGGAAACATTTGATTTTGCATTGTGTCTGCTGCACGGCATTATAAATAAAATAAAAATATTTTATTCATTCTGATAGAAGATATATAATAGCAATTAAAATGTTAATTTATTATTATAGATTCTCTATCAAATATCAGCACACTTATTTTGATTAAATTAAATATCTGATGTTAGAACAATGAGAATTTTAGTTAAATAAAGCATTTTTTGCAACTTTAGGGGTTTTTTATGTAAATTTTTGTAATGGTGCTTTCACCAAATCCCCTGTAATGTAAATCTAGTCCAACTGTAATTAGAATCCTATCAGATTCATTGATATGTTCCTTTGTTATGAATGACACAGAAAAACAAACGTAAAGAACAATGAGTAATAGGATCACATAATAATATACGCAGGCGATTCACCTAGAAAATAAGAAAAAATATTTACGAAACTTAATACCCAATGAAATTCGATCGGCCAACCATCAAGTTGATCTATACATGATACAAAGCTGTATTATGATGGTGTTAAGTACACAAGAAAGTTAATACAACACAAGAAATATTGTTTTCAGATAATACTAACGGCAATGACGTTAACAAAAGTTGTTTTTCCAGAGTACTGCAATCCGACCAATGTTAGCTCCATTTCTTCCTTCCAGAACAAGCTCTTAATCCAATCAAGGATACGATTGATTATAGCAAGCATTTTAAATGACAAAACCACTGTGCTTTATGCAAAAAACGTAAAATAATGAACGCCTCTTCCGAAAATCTGCTGTACAATTTGATTGACAGATATCAATTTACGTTTAGTTAGCTCTTCGTGATGACGTGTTATGAGTCATGTCAAGGAAAATTTACAAAGTGATTCATTTCTCAAAAGATTCACCATGGAAACGCAATATTTTTATTTACGTACTCAATCATTAATATCAAATCTAGAACACATTCCCTAAATATTTCCTTAAAGTTCCGAAATATGGGACTAGTAACTAAACGTATTCTCAGCTGTCAATTTTTGTGTTGCCATTCCAATAAAATATTGATGTTTTTTTTTTAATTTTACCTCTGAACACTAGGATTTTTAGCATTAAGTAAAAATGTCAAGAAAAATGAAACTTTTATTACTGGAGTATAGTAGGTAAAGGTATCTAGCGTGGGCGTCGCCAGGGGGAAATTAAATTATCTATTAGGGGGCATCTGCTCCCCCTTGCTTCGCAGCAAGGGGAAGCAGATGACCACCTCCCCCATAGAGGCTCAGGATTTTTTAAAAGTTGTAGCTTTTTCTGCCTCATGCCACAGCATTCTAATACGGTGCAACTTAAACTATATAGCATGATTATAAAAATAATTTAATTTTGACCGCTAATATGCAATTCATAAGGTAAAATAATTGTGAAAGAACCGTAGTTTAACTGTATGAGGATATTTAGTTCATGTCTTCATACAAAAACAGTAGAACGACCCAGCCAAGAAATTAAAACTGGGCACGAAATATCGGCTATGCAAACACATGAATATTTTTGTGAGGAAACCGGTATGTCCTAGAACCAAGAAAGGACGTCCTAAGTGACTTCTATCAACCCGCACTGGGCCAACGTGGCGCCTGCCAGCCCACTCCCTCATAGAGGGGAGGCCTGTGTGGCTGTGTCCCAGCAGTGGGAATATTATAGGGTAATTGTGCTTAAGCTATATTTTCATAAACATCTGTTGACGTTAGTCAGCCGGACTCGGAACTTACGCAACCATGACTCCTGAGCCCGGCTGTAAACTGTGATGTTGACGTATGCGTGGCGTCAGCATCCGCGGTAAAGCAGCAATATTAATAGCCTCGAAGACCGAAGACCTTTTATTAATACCTGACCTAACCTAACATTCTTGTTATTAAAAAGTTTTCTATTAAATGTCTTACTTTCGCAGAACTGGTGACGTTCTTGCTGTTCTTGCATCACTTTGCTATATCTCATAACTATTGTTTTACTCAAGATTAAAAAATAAATGAAAAAAAAAGTGAATAATAAAATAAGTAGTAGTTAATACTTAAATAGGGAATATTAATGGAACATACATGTTAAGACGGGCAAAGCCTATGGAGGAACACTATTCCCAAATATCGACGCCATCCGCCATTCCGCCATAATTTGTCTTCGCGTGATAAGATTCTTTTGTTGGTAGACAGGTAGTTGGGTAGTTTAAATCATACACAATACTTGACTCAAATTTCAAAAGTTTATTTATAAGTTGAGCGACCCGTTCGCAATCATGGTTGTTTTGGAGAAGTACGAGCTAAGAAACTCCTCTCACACACTTTTTCATCGTGTTACAGTTCTCATTTACACAACTTCATATTACTCACTTCAAAAACCACTTTTAATTATATAAGTGGAAGTGACACACACCCAGTACAGTAATTCATTACATAGTTAGTTCACTAAAACTCACAAACAATACTAGAATCCTTCACAATTAATTACTCTAATAATTTAACCATACCAATATTCATAAATGCAAAGCCGTTATTGAGTTAAGGGCATTACATTGCTCGATGACCTTGATGATTTGATCCCTGTACTGGTTTTTGTTGACTTGCCCCGCACATTTCGCAAAATTTCGGTTTTTATTTATTATTTAAAAATATTAAAAGAAATAACAGAAAAAAAACAATACAGATTGTTAAGTATATCATTACGTATTTGTTGTTACAAAATTCATGCCGATCTATTCAGCCGTTACAGAGATAATTTACAATTAAGGTTGAAAAAGGACCTATTTTCTACGATTAACCAAAAAAAATTGAGAAGGTTTATTAAAATTTTAAACAATACAATTTATTTGTGATGAACTTAACTATAACATATTTTTTTTACACGGAAAATGCACGAAGGGATTCATCAACACATTTCTTTGAACATACACTGTTTTTGGGATTTGAGCCATGTAATGCCCATAAAGCTAATTAGTGGATTCATTACTTTTTACAACAATGTTCCCTCTTGCTTAAAACCATTTCCGGCAGAACAAAGGATTTAATCCAAACAATTATTTCACTAATACATTGCTCTGTAAAATAATCTTAGTTATAGAAACTGATTTTGTTGTAGTTTCAAATTAGGACATATCGCAAATTCGCAACTTTGGAATTTCGAATTTTCCGGACACGCCCGGAATTCTAGCTCAATGTCCGGAATGCGGGAGGAATTCTGAAAGGCCCGGAATTTTCAAAAAAATAATTAAAAAGTATCGATAAAGCTAGGTCCTAGTATAATGAAGCATACTTACTTTACTCTTTGATTGAAGCGAACCTGCCATATGTGGGGCGGCAGTAACATATTACTATTTACTACGATCGAATCGATTGACAGAAGAGACTAGTGCCATCTATTGGCTTGTGTGTTAACTACTACTGAGATGCTTCGTGATTAGATCTTCTGAAGATTGATTGATTGATAGTTCTAGCTATAGTTAAAATTAAGATGAGCAAATATTTGACAATAATTGGGATTTTAACAATTACTCATTTGGCACTAAGATTTGTTTTGAAGCCACAATAATTTATGGAAGATGGCGCCGAATACGATTTTAATGTTATAAAATTCCACCCTGTAAATAGCCATAAAGCTGATTGATAGTCTGATTTGTCATACAAAAAATGGAATACCAGTATTTAAAATTCCATTGCCCACATCCATGATATCTCAAGAAGTCAATACGCACGCAACTGTGAGTCACGCTAGACCTAGACGTACTCTGTGACCTAGACTTCACGTGTTTATTATGCATATAAAATTTAATTACAATAAAAAATAATGTCAGATAGGTTGGATTTAATATCGTAACTATAACTAAGATCTAGATAAATAAATCTCACACGCGAAATCGATGTTGTGTTGTGTTATGTAGTTAAGCTAGTTGTCAAATCTCTATCATTAGATTTCTTCTTGTGATTGATTTACCTAGTAAGTTCACACAGGATAGCCCGCGAAATTCAAATTTTCTAATGTTTTTTGCAAGGTTGTATGTTGATTAAAATATGATTTGCGACCGTAACAACAAATATGGTATTAGCGAGTTATAATCATTAAAATCACCAATACAACCCTCTGAGTTCATTTAATCCCATTGAATTACTTTTTCACGAAATAGTCAATTAAATCAATCAACATACAACCTGAGAGAGTAGCGGTGGCCCAGGGGTGGCGGCCCTGACTTACGAGCAGTAAAATAAATAAATCGCAGGTTTGAACCCAGGCAGGCGCATTACTTTGTATAATTTATTTCATCACCACTGCTCTCAAAACGGCGAAGGAAAACATCGTGAGGAAACCGGCATGTCCTAGAACCAAAAATTCGTAGACATGTGACATCTACCAACCCGCAATGGGTCTGCGTGATGGATTACAGCCCATTCCCTCTCATAGAAAGGAGGCCGTGACATAACATCCTACTTTATGATATGAAAATTACCCGCGAGATTAACATGTACCTACCTACTTAATCATACCACCACCACGGATGAGGTCTATCGAATCAGTCACCAAGATCTCTCTGGCAGAATGTGCTCGCCTTGCACCCAATAGAGACCGGTGGACAAGGATCGCGAAGGCAGCGACCGCAATTGTGGGTGATCCCCCATGACCACGACCACTCTGTCAAGAGTGAACGACAAAGAAGAAGAGAGTTGCTCATACAGACACCAGAAAACCATCCGTCGGGCAGTAGCCCACCAGATATGGTACCTGTCTGAGCGGAGTACCCCCCTGTTCTATTGAGAATGAGGTACCAGATACCTTGTCCTCCCTACTTCTAAATGTGCAACATTCTCAGCTTCAGACTGCAATGTGGTGGTCACGCATCCACAGACCGACCTAGGCAAGCGCGTCTTAACCTTGAATTTACCCACGAGCTCCTTAATTTTTTGCCATAAGAGTGGTGATTAAATTATGGTTGTTTGACGAGCTTCTGTCTACTTACCATTATAATTGTGTTATCCTTTTTGTGGAAATTGTTTCATTTTTCTAAGCACTGCAACTCATATCATATGTTTCAAAGTAAGTTACATAATCATAGAATAAACTTGAACCGCGCACCCGCCAAATTATCCCCAAAATACCAGTCCACAAACGCACCGATTAAGTGCGTCAGCCGTTAGGTAATCTGTGTCACGACTGCCTAAAAACGTGCAACAAACGTGCAACCCTACATTTTCCAAGTAACAGAGCCATTCATGACCAACGAACAATTATGGCCGTGCACTCCCCAACCAGTGCGAGGGCGCGAACAAGCACGTTTTGCACCTAACTTATTATAACCCGTGCACGTTTGAAATGACTATATAGGTACCTAATCCCCTATATTGAACATGCGTACGGAAATAACCCCGCCGCGTAACCACAGTTGGAGGGCTTCGTTCCGAGGAACTTGAATTTGTACAGACTTTATATTTTTGGACTAAGTATATTGAATAACGTTACAGGAATAAATAAGTTATACAAAAGACGCCTCCGTCTGAAAAGATTTTCCTTGTTTTTTTTTTCGGAGTTATGTTTTTTGTTTCATAAGCAGGCCCGATTCATAAAATGTATTTTTATGATTGACCTTATAATATAAATTCTGTTGAAATAATTTCGCAATTCTGATTCTTTTGTTTACCAATTAAACTTTTATGCGATTGCTTTCTCCTGGAAATAAGAAAGTGATATTTAAGGAATATCTGAGAAACCTACGTAGGCAACTGTTACACAAATAAATTGATTACTTTATATATCAACTTGACTTCATTTAATAAGTTTCACAACCAAGAAAGGACTAAAAGTAAGTAACCCTACGGATCGTCTGTCATCAAATCACTAAGAACAATTACTAGGAATCAATGAATGCTTACCTATGCACCCTATAACTCAATGTCTGTATCACGTTGCACCGTACACTCCACTAACATTACGCAGAACCCTACGAAGTCAAGAGTTCTTTGAACACATAGAATTAGATTCTCCAACACTAGTTTATACTTCAATTCTTAATGGAAAAACTATAAAAAATACAAGCAAAAACAAGGATGAGTAGAGGAAGACCAATGAGATGATGGATGGACTGTGTGAGGAATGATAATATGGCTAGAAAGGAGGTGACTGCGGAACTATTCTTCATCAAACAACACGATCTAACAATCTACTTGTCCAGCGAAGTAACAGCTCGATCCATACTCGTCATATTCACGCTATGACACCATTGAATCAGACAGATAGACGTGAGTGAGACTGCGTCATTATTCAAAGAATAGGTCTCGTGGTAATAAGCGTGATCTATGCGGGCATATAGCTAGTACATACTTAGTAGGTATAGTGAATTATGTAGTGTAGTAGGTATGTGGTCCATTCTTACAGACTGATTAATTGATTACGCTTTTGTGATTCTTTTTAGGGTTACGTACATCAAAAAGAAAAAAACGGGACCCGTAAAAGATCACTTTGTTGTCCGTCTGTCTGTCGGTCTGTCTGTCCCTTACCCTTGTGACGGAAGAATCGACAAAATGACAGATTGTGTCGACACAATGACAGATTTCTTTGCACTATCTGTCATTTTGTCGATTCTTCCGTCAAAGAAATCCTTGTCTACGGTGCTCATGCTACGGGGGCTGATATAGGCCTCCCTATTCTTCTGCCACACTTCCTTTTGGCGTCTCTCATTCAGGTTTTTGACACGACTTTGACTTCCTTGATCAGTTGAACCTATCGGTATTTTACTTTTACCTTTGTAGACCAAAGTGGAGAAAAAATTTTAGAAAATGACTAGCTTCTAAGTGTGTGAAAATGTGGCCAGTAGAAATGATTAGGTTCAAAGTATAGCATCGCCCGAATTAAAACGAGACGGTGCGATGATCAGGAGACATCCTGAATCAGCCAGACTGTCGTTCATGAAAAGTTCGTGAACCAAGCGTGGCGATAACGCAAGTATTCAGGCAGCTACCCATCCGTTTTACCAACCGTACCTTTGTATCGTAATCTATACTAATATTATAAAGAGGGTTTGTAAGTTTGTACTGACCATCTCTTAGCTGCCACGGTTTATTTTTATTACTTTATTTTTTAATTGTTGATTTAATCTTTTACTCTGGACGCTCTTAATGTGCACGTCTATCTACATCGTTCTCACATATAAGTATAATCTCAACATGAATGATGTAACCAAGATTTTGTAACAATATTTTGATTTAAAAGAGTGTCCAAGGAGTTTCTTGCCCATTCTTCTCCATAGAGATCTACGCTTTGGAATGTACAACTACAGTACATTCCCAAGTTATTAAAAAAAAAATCTGGCAGTAAGCTACATTATTCGTGGGTGCTATAGGCTATAAATTATA
The DNA here is from genome assembly GCA_905163415.1 of Noctua fimbriata. NCBI lineage: Eukaryota > Metazoa > Arthropoda > Insecta > Lepidoptera > Noctuidae > Noctua > Noctua fimbriata. Next base: position 17,231,566 of record LR990925.1, on the reverse strand, counting down.
TTTATATCATGCAAATTAGGCGAGCTATTTAATTTTCGCGGACGAAGTCGCGAGCGTAGTGCTAGTAAAAATATGTTTAGGCAATGAAAAATACATTTGCTAAACTGCTACACTTCACTAATGCAACGCTAATGGTCGCTGTCATTTACGATGTCGTCGTCGTGACATATCGATAGGTGTAGCACCTACCTGAGCACTGGTTTCCTCTCATTGGACTATGTGAGGACCTTGATTTGCTTTATCACTTGATGGAATTCATTTATTTGTGGTCTTGGTGTACAAGAATGTAAAATAAGGTAACAAAAAACATCGTTTTTTTTTTATATTTTTGGGTACTACTTGTTTTTTTTTTTAAATGTTTTTTTTCAGAATGGCCCTTAGTTCTACGATGACCCTTTTCAAGATTACCCATTAATTACCGGACACCCTGTATATCAGCTATAGCATAGTATATACGTCTGTTATCCCGGAAAATAAAAGAATTCTAGTAAAATTCTCTCAATTAGGAGTAGTTTACTTGAGCGACAACGACGGACAAACAACATGCAACGTGCTGCAGCCAGTGAATACTGAAAAGTATCCCAATAATCATGGAAAAAAAATCTAATTAAAATAAAACAATGGAATAAGGAGGCTTTCACAACAGAAGCCTTTTAATAAAGAGGAGGCCTGACTCCCAGACGTGGGAATATTAAAAGCTAGGGATAGGAAGAATGAAGGATATTTTCCCACTATACAGTAAGACACCAATAACAATAAACCTTCGTTATTTATGTAAACCACTACCCCCTATCACACTGGAATGCACTGCGTCAGGTTTGTCAATTCATTTCAATTCAATTCTTAATGCTTAATAATATCACATGTTCTTAAAATAATAATAAAGTTCAAATGTATTGTTTGGCACAACAATTTATACAATTTTTACAGTAGCATTTAAAATCATCATCATCATTTCAGCCGAAAGACGTCCTCTGCTGGACATAGGCCTCCCACTAGGTGGACCGATGATCTGGTGAAGGTTGCAGGGATCCGCTGGATGCGAATCGCACGGGACTGGTCAATGTAGCATTTAAAATAACCAACATTAATTAAAAAATAATAAATTCATTTAAATAAGTAAATAATGTCAAAGGATAAAATAAAAAAAGATAAAATAGAGAATAAAAAGTCGAATAAAATAAAATGATACTCAAATACATCATGTCATTAAAATAATAATCAAAATACAATCATGTTAATAACACGCCACACTTTTATGTCGGGCGTGAAATGCCTGCATTTTCCGTCCTTTCGTACGACTGCGCCAGGCAGCGTGAACGCCTCGTGAGGACATCTGAAATAACTCTTCCATCGCAAACAATTTCCTGATTTTGTTCTCTAGAGTATTGTCTGTGCTTGTCAAGCCACGTGCACGCGGCGTGGGTGCTTCGTAAACGCCACACCCACGGGGACACGCCCGTGTAGCGTGCCTGACTGTTGGAGCAGGTCAGAGATGGCCTTTTGGGTAAGAAACTTATATTACCTATCGTATTCGACAACTCCACTCCAGGAGGCAGAACAGTGCCGTATTTTTTAAGATCTGTTGTTCCAGGCCGTGGCCCTCTTGGCCATAGGGTAAATATACGCAACTGATTATGAACAAGTACAGACTACCTATATTTATCTCCCTGCCCATCCAAAGCCTAAGGTTTTCTGGTAGTTATAGCGATAAGATCTCCTTCCGCCGTTAATATTAATTTCAGTATTGTTGTAGTAACAGCACGTTAATTTTTCTTTTGAAGATTTAACAATTTTAGGGACCAAGTATGATTGCTATTTTAATTGCGTATTTTTTTACCTCACAATTTATAACAATAGGGTATACCCCGAAGCGCTAAGTATGATTCGCTTCTCGCGGGGCGGAGCTATCGGCTCGTCACAGCAGTCACGTGCGAGCAAGCGTGGCCCGGCCGACGTCGCTGCAGCCGCGGCGCGGACTAACTCGAACAGACACCGGTGAAACTTATGAAAGGCATCCATACACCGCCGTAATGCACAAGAATCAGCTTTAAAATACGTAGACTCATCCAATTAATTAAATATCTGCATTTTACCCTAGAATTTAGAGTTCACGCATCGGAATTTGCGCCGGCATTCCGACGCTCGCCGTCCATATTTTGACGCCGCACCGCGTCACATGACTGAAACCGGCCGGTGTTTAGAGTACATCCGTTCAGAACGGCCGCGCAGCTCTCAGGGTGACGACGTTGCCACACGCTCCATACATGCAGTTAAATACGATAACAATTTACATATACTGTGATCGTTTATCTAAAATGGATTGCGGAGAACTAACATAAGTGCTATAGTTTGTGATTAGTGCTGAATAAACCTACCCGTTACGGGAATAAAATGTAAACAGAACTTGTATTTGATATTAATTCATCTACAATTTTGTGAAACAGTGGTTTGTTTTTTGTTGTGATTCCAAATGAATATGCAAACAAGGCATTATTGGGAGGAGAACGGGCATTCCGTGAAATATGACAAGTAAGTTTAATGTGGACATGTCTGTTAATAACGTTTTCCTTTAATGGTTCTTCATCAAAATGGCTCGTACGACGTTTGTATTGTGAATAATGTATTGTGTTACGGGGAGTGGTATCAATACACCATTGAGTGTAACCTATAAGAGAAATTACGACGTGATTACGATCAATTCTAAAAACACACTCATTTTCTTTACACAGTGGTTGTTAATATGGTGATTCTAAAACGACATTACAATAAAACGATTTTACATGACTATCACAATAGGCAGGTAGGTAATCATTTGCGACACAGAACGTTGTTTTAATTTGATAGGTTTGTCTCAAAAACTTTCTGACGACCGACCTTGACCCAGTGAAACATTATTCATCTTGTTAAACATTTTCGCTCATTTTCGGCACCTAACTACTACTAAAAACAGTCCCCTGTTCGGGTTAAAAGTTTTGTATTCTAGTTGGTGTAACCAATTCTAGTAACGGTAACCTGAAACTTAAAAATATGAATAATTTCATTTCAGTTTTACCTATTTCTCGTTTCTTATTTTCACTTTCAAATACTTATATATTATTGAGTAGGTACCTGCCTATTATCGTTTTCAAAGTTTCAGTAGCTCAAAATGATGACCCATTGCGTGGGTAGGTGCATTGCATTTAAAGGTTTGTTTTTGTCAAAAAGGATGGGTACGTTACGGGGTACCATCTCACCTAAAATATTATGTGTGATCTGAGGTCATCAAAATGTCAAATTAAGTGGGAAGTCTGAGTATCCGGCGATACGTTAGGGATGATTCTTCTTCGTCGCGTTGGTGGTTCCCTTAAGTACTAGATGAAGACAAAAGTTGACACTTCTACTACTACAATCACAGAGGAGGTAGGTATGCTCAATGAGAGTCAAATGCCAGTCTAACGTCAAATTTCAAGCAGTAATGTCGTGTCCAATAGTTATTTAACCACAGCTGCAATACACGTGTTTGTGGAAGCAAGTGCGGGTGGTTGTGTATAGGTGAAGTGGGTTCAATGTAAGTTGCATTTGCTCAAATTATTCCCTATGTTCTAGCAGTACCTAACATATGAACCTAATTGGATAATGGATCTCGAGAGTTTCTATTTTTTATATCTAGAAATAATAACAATTTTCTATAGTTTTTAACACAGTAAAAAAAATGAAAATGATTGAATTGTATTTTGTATTATATGTATAACGGGCTAGTCTCCGCAACTCCAGGTCAAAACGCGTATTTTGCGTGCGGGTGGGAAATTTATTCGATCCACCCTAACTCCCCGAGAAAGGCCAGCTACGCCTTGATGTTGCTGACAATCTCGCGGAGAGTATCTGGGTACCTGAACTGAAAATGATAATGAGGCTTAAGAAATGGACTCAAAATAGTCTTCAAAACGAACTTTACTTCGTATTGATTAATAAGATTTATCGATTAAGGAACCATTAGAAGAACACGGAGTTACCAGGTAAGAGCAGACCAACATCTTGCGCTTAAAATGCCAGGCTCTCCAAACGGTCGTGCTACTACGTGCGGGCCCAGTTGAGCGTTAAGTTTAAAAAATCGTCCAAGTACACTAATCAAAATGCAAAGATTTGAGCGAGTTCCTGGATTGCCAATTTTAACTAAGACCTTTGGACTGGATGAACAATAAGGCTCCCTTGGCAGTAGGCAATGCAATCCCGCATGGTCATTTCAATCTCGGCATTTGGGATCCAGGTATTTTCGGGATCACGCAAGGTGTTGGCAGACTTCGTAGGTAAATGATAAAGAGAACCAAATTGAAACCGCTCAATTTACGAGCAAAATTAGTTCCGCATATTGCTTGAGGGATCCCGGTACTGCATTCAGTACTTGGCAGTGTTTAGTGATAATTATGAACTACTCACGCGGTCTCTTATAGGTATACGATCTGGCATAAAACCAAATGAAAACGATGGGTCGACATCATGTACTGACTGACCTACGGTAACACGTTTTAAATTAAGTATGAAGCTACTATACGCCATCAATATTGTTCAAGAACGTGCGAATCGTATCGGATAGGCACTTATTTTATAAAGCAACGTACTCTTCAACTACATTGAATTCTGTGACATATTTGTCCAAAACTAATCTTCCAAAAGGATAACTTTTTTTATAGAAATTCGGTTCTAAATTATGTTTTTACAAAACGTCAGCCATTGCATTGATAGCGGCCTCAGTTTTTGAGGAATCCGTTTTTCGGGATTGACTTCGGTTTTTTCTTCGATTTATTAGAGCGTCGTATTTCGATTCTCTGGCCTGTTTCCAGATTGGCAGTTTCTAGCAGTATTGCGTCTGTTACATCGCGAAGTCTTTCTTTATGTTGTGTTTTCTTGGTGACAGAGTTTCAGCCCTGAAGCCTTACAAGTGTCCCCAGAAATCCTTAAGTTTGCTTTATCATTTGATTAATGCAACTACATCTTTATCAACTGTTTTACTCAAGATTCTTGACCTCTTGAGGTATCTAAAACACTGACATTGTTTTAGCGATTATAGCGATTTATCAAGGATTTCTGATCAAATGCAGTAAAACTTTGATTGGCTATAGTATGATTACGAACATGTGATATATTTATCATAGTAAACAAGCTTACAGCTTTGGTCTATTTTCGAATGCCTACAGGAATAATGGAAATGTCCTAATAAGTCATCAACGCATTGCTCGTCTTCAAAAGTATTATCAATTTGAAATGGGGCAGCTTCATTTCTTCAGTCGCTATTGGGTTAATTTCCAAGTACCAAGTCGTTATCCAACATTTCTAGAAAAAAAATCTTATCCCTATTTCCTTCTTCCTATCTTTCCCTACGACAGATAACTTTTATCCGTGTAATAATATTGACGTCTGACAAAATGTCAAAAATCTCATTAGAACTACAAAAGCATAGTATGGATCAAAAATAGCTACAATTTTATTCCACGTTCTTTAACAGTTTTTTGACATCTTCGAGCTAGAAGGACCGGTGGAATAGTTTCCAGTTACTAACGATCTTAGCAAAGTACAATCATACGTTTCAGTTCAGTAACGTCAATCGCCGTCGTATATAACATAGACGACCCTCTGGTCGTCTATGTTATATTGCTTACATAACATTGAATGAGTTACTTTTCCCCCCACTTCATTAATATTAATAAAAAAGAAATATTACGATAAGGAAAGCATTACATAACTGCACATAATGTTTTTCTTTAACCTGTGAAACCATAGAGATACGCTTCATTTTCCTATTTCCACGTTCGAGTTCTTTCTTTAAATTTTTCCTGGTGACTTTTGGTTCGTCCTTTTTTAAGAAAGCTATAAACGGCCAGTTATTTTGAGCAGCCATTTTCGAAAAACTATAAGTATAATCTACCTATTTTAATTCTCGTTTCTTTGCGTAAATATTTTACAATTGTACGTTTTCTGATTGGAGTACCTACTGAGTACGGAGTTTTTACTGCTTTGTTTACGTTTGAAACTTTGTGACGAATGGCGCAACAGACCTTGAAGTGTGCATAACTGAGGACATTGTATTTGTATGCAATAGTCGATACATCTTATCGTGAGGTGGAAAAAATATGTACCTAGGGCCTTGGAGGCTTAATGGTGGTGATAACGCCACTGCTATATTAACTATATTACAGCTAATTCTTAACTCACGTGACAATGACATAATACAATAATTGGTGCTCCAGTTGGGTCTCCTAGTCCTTCCTTCTCCTTTGGAAAGAGGAATTTTCCATCTTCTGAAGAAGTTGTGAGGCCTGAAACTGCATGTAATTTGCATAAGCCAGCTTCTTATGCACTGAAGAATTATAAATATTTATCAAAGTTAAGGCATAGGTATGCTAGTGTTAGTGATATTGCGATATGGTCAGCTTCACGGGCTTGTAAATCTGTGCCACCTGCACCAGGTGACGTCATAGAAACTTGTTTATAATCTATTTATAGACCAGAGTTCAATGCTACAAATTTTTCAGAGCAAATCATCGATATAAGCGTTAGATTCTGTATCGAGAATGTAGCTAATTAGCGAGTTTGTTTTTTGATGGTGTTAACGCGTAGTACGATGCATCATTGCGCACTCAAACATAGTTACACTAGGTTTATTACATAAAAAAAAATCACGTAACAAAACCTATGAATCGAACGTTACGCAAAATAGTGCCGATAACTATTAAAATACAAGCCAAATTTTAGTAACAAAACAAAGCTACAACGAACTCAAAATGAAAATCCCCAATTGATTAATTCGACATCTGAATAGATATTGTGATTTGTGGCGAAAGCGGAGCGAAAATAACACCTCGGTAACACGTGACAGGGGCGCGGGGTGGAGAAGGGCGCGGGGCAGCACGCGCCGTGGCCGCGTCCTCAACACGCCGCGCGAAACGTGACCGATCCAACACGCACACACAACACGTAACGTTATGCACACACACACAAACGCGCACGTTCGCGTTTGTATCGCCTGACTCTATTTGTGGGTATACCCGACTGTTTTAAGATTTTATTGTTTTCTAAGGTTTTTCTTGTGAATGGCCAGTAAACTTGAAGTTATTTCCTACAGGAATTAAATTTAGAGTCTGGAATACTTTAGGAGTTGTATTTATAACTTTTCTGTGTTTTTTTTTTGTGTAATGGAGTTATCATTTGTGGAATTTGAATTACGGAAGTTTTGTATTGAGATTTTTTGAGGATTCACAAATATTGTTTGTTTGTTTTTGCTGTTGACGTGTTTTATGATGGATTTGCTTTGTTTGCTTACTTTGTATAAGACTCCTGCATATTTAATGCGTTTTATAGACACAGGCAAGACATACCTTTGTACTTCATGCTGAGTCATTAATTTATCCACCTACCTACTTACATAACTTGTAGAAAACATTAAACAAACTAAAAAAAAAGTTAAAACAATAGTAAACGGTGTTATTTTAGTAGCAGTACCTAGGAAGGTACTTAATGGATTATATGTTTTTAACAGAATTATTTGATTCTGTGAACTAAAATTATAAAACACAAACGCCATTATTTAAAAAAATAAATAAGGTTAAGCGACTCAAACTATAAACATGGACATTTACTCATATCTACCTACTTTTTTTATTTTTTTTATTAGGGTAACCAGCCCTAAGTATCCAGCTCGTAATTCCCGGGTTTTTATATTATTTACTGGCTTAAGTTTTGAAATTCTGATTGATAAAACTCCGTTTTTTAATACTAACGTGTATTTTATTTACCTAACTAAAACCCACTCTTTATTCACAGTCTTTAATAGATCACGTTCTAGCAATTCTACGACCGCAGTTTCGCACGTTATAAAAAAAAAAAAACTTGTTACCATGGGTATTTATGGAAGAATTTAATTTTACCAAACGTCAACGACATGTTAATTGTAAATGCAGACACGTGTGAAACAAATGACCAAGATGATAACTCTCTTACTTCTATTTTTAGAAATGGCAAGTTTAGTAACAATTTTAATTTAAACGATGCTAATTCGAGAATTTGTGATAGAATTAGATACTGTTTCGAAAGTGATAATTTAAATTGGTAACTTCCATTTTTGAACTAGATCGTTGTGTATGAGAATTTATCACATAGTTACTTTAATGATTTAATGTAGACACATGACAAACATTGGAAATTCAAGTTAATCTATTTGGGATGGCAATTATTTTGACTTTATTGTTGCAAAGGGCCTGTGTGCTACTTCGATTGAACGGTCTGCAATACCTGCAACTATTCGCCCACAAGTTTGTAATAGGCAATTACTTTTCTATTAGGATAGGTATCTACTTATTTAATTAATTGTACCTACGTAAACTTTTTCGCAAAGATAATTAATTCGTAAAAACGTTTAGATATTAACGATAAGCCACGTAATCAGTACAAGTGACAGATTCGAACGAATCTGTTATTTTTGTCACTATTCTGATGCAGGGTGCGCGTGCGCGATAAAAGCTTGTACGAACGTACGTAACGTAACACGTGCATAGTTTTTTCGACACTTTATACATACTTACGTTCGACGACGTCTACAGTACCAGTCTCGTGTTTCGACACGCCTTACGTAAGGTATAATATGATTAAATTATGTATTTATAATTTATTTAACTGACATTGGAGATTCCGATAGATTATATTAAGTATAAGTTTCTTTACGAGGGAGACTATTGGTTGAGCATATTTTAGCTAGACTTCTATTTTATCCAGATTTCCTGAAACAACAGAATAAACATACCTTTTAGTCCAAATATATAACATAAGGATCTAAGCGCCTTTTAAAAAGGTAAATAACCAACTATGTATTACCAATTAAAAGTGTTTTACTTGGCGCATTCAATCAACTGCCCCCCTGCGCCCCTGACGCTTCGCACTCTTAACCTTGGAGCAAAGGAGGTAGAGATTTTTGCCTGTACACTGAATGAATACACAAGGATAACATTACATGTAATTAGTTATAGATAAGAAGTATAAGTTGTTAGTTGCTTCACTATTGCATTGGGTTGTGCCTGTAAAAATAGTTGTAAGTAAGGATTAAATAAATAAACTAAACTACTTATCATTCATTAGGGGTTACATATCATAACTTCGAAAAATATTTGATCGAATTTCATTTCACTTAAAACTTTTCTTACGTACCTACTTAGTACTTTTATTTAATTGCACTAGCCTACAAGCACGAAGCCGTAAATAAACTATTAAAAAAAAACCAATGAGCTGTTACGTAGATAACGCATTTAGCAAGTTTCTATTTATTCACGAAACAATTACTCAAAAGCACAGTTGTCTAACTTAAACTCCCTCACTCGACATAATATCTTGGCTTTAAATTACATAACGCAACGTAATCCACACCCTGAGTCTAATAAAAAGCTCATTCATTTTCCCCATCTCAATTGACGGAAACTTCAAAAACCGCCAACCTTAAAAATGTTGCCATAGCTACAAGTCAACAAGCGGGTCACGGCCACGTACCATTATTTTCACCCCTCGACGGCTCAGTAATTGAAATCGTCGAGTGAATCTGAATGGTCATTGTATCAGTAAGTAGCTCGTTACTCATCAGTTCATCACAGTACATCGCCACACGTGGACGAGACGGAGCAGTCAGCACGTGTTGCGAATAGCATTATTATTCACTGTGAACGCACTTCACAACACTGATGCAAGTAGGGTTGCCAGCAAGAAAAGTAAAGTTGCGGATTGAATTTCTGATTTATATCTAAAGTTGGAACGCCTCGCAGCGTTTCAGTTCTGCCCACGCAAAACGTGGGCGTTTTTACTACTTGTACTAAGTTACTGACTTTCTGCATAATTGAAGACATTTAGAAGCTGGTTCTTGCTAAAAACAAAGATTTATGAAAAACTAGCTTTTGTCCGCGGATCCGCTCGCGTTAGTTTATGACAATGTAACAATCAGGTTCTGTTTGTACTCTGCTTGTAATAATATAATTCACTTATTTCCGAGAAAGTCCGGAAAATTTCAGACTCATGGTGAACTTAGTGGCGGTTATTTATGTCCTAACAAACACGTTCTCTACCCTTTTATAGAACGTGAACATTTAATTTATTAAAGTTTCCCTCTCAGGGTGAGGTGGTAGGGGTGGCATTTATGTAAGGAGGTTGTAGTTACTTTTTAGTTATTCTGGGTAGGGAAATAAGGAAAAGTAAGACTTAATTAAAGTGCACGTTTCATGAAATTGCTTTTATGAACCCTAATTCCAAATGTGAAAAGTATTCTTGGAAATATGAGGGTTGAATCATGACGTAATTAGAAAAATCATAATACATAATGTATTTTATAAAAGCCACAGAAAAATAACTGGCAAATTATTTTCTGTAAGATTTTTTTTTAATATAAATAAGACGAAGTTTAACCCAATCCTTCATTTCTAACCCTGTGTCCTAATTCTAATAGACATATTTCTGAAAATTTACATAACCGGAAACTTTACCAAACCCTATCATTGAATGAATTGACATATTCAGTAATAGACTCTATTGACACTAAACACGTCCGTCAGTACCTACTAGTAATCGTCGTAATTAGCCACATTGCCACTGAAGCTCGCAAACAATGCAATAGGGGCAACACGTGTGCCGTGACGTCACTCACAAACAGGTGCCATCATGGCGTATCTCTGTCTGTGTCAACAGTACTTATTATACTATGAGCTTCTTGGAGAAATAAGTGAATTAGGTATAATTTTTGAACAGGTACCTGCTTGGAGCATTTTCAATTTAAATTGACTAAATAGTATAAAAATAAAGTCGGTTTTCCATTTTCTTTGCTATATTTATCTCTAATTCAGTCTTGAATCTGAAGTTTCATCTGAAAATTCTGTATCTGTTAAAAAATAATTTAAATTAAAGTATGTACACACCAGTGGCGAAGGTTGCATACAACTCGATTCCTACCGGATTCCCTTTGAAAAATGGCATAGTCAGTATTCTATAGACAAACAATATAACACATAAAAGATATGCCCTCCAGCTTACCTCTTACAAAAATTGACCCTTCGCTACTGGTACACACAGCAGCACATCAAGTTCTACATATCCAGTATAACCTGACCTCGCTTTGTATGAGCTTCCCGTACGATAAGAGATCAGCTTATATTGGTTTAGCATAGCTTGATTGGCCGCCGTGCGTACGTAGTGGAGTCAGAAACGCTCTTAGGCTACGCAAAATAAAAATAAAACAACACTCCACAATATTGGTATTTCTAATTTAAACTAAATATTGTTTATTAAACTAAACATGAAATCACATAACAGTTTCAAACACTTAAGTTATTTGCAGTTCGCACGATTTGGCTTCACTTTGTTAAGAAAAGTAGTAGTAGTAAAATTAGTTTTTCATGGAAACCTTACATAAACATGAACTGATGAAAATTTGTTTGATGGTTACATCATCTTTTCCTCTCATATAATTTGAACATCACCTTGTATAGTTTTTGCCGTATCTATGCATACAGGGTGGTTTAATATTTGGGGCAATCAGTTAGAAGTGAATACTTTCACTACTGACATAAAAATGAATAATTTTATAATGAGACAAACTCTGGCTATTAAACGATATAAAACATTTTGTCATGTCCATGTCTACTTGGCCTGTGATTCATATGAAAACGATATTATGATATGTTATGTAAAATCTATAGGATTATTTAATTAATTGGATACCTATTGTATTACGGATGACTAATTTTGATGGTATGTAGCAATTAGTCCGAGCAAACCAATTGAAAGAACTTATACCTACTACAAAGTTTGGATTTCAGGCTAATGAAAAATGCACCTGAATTTATCCTAAAGCAGGCGTTAGATTTAAACAATAAATGACTATATTTGACACAGATAACAATCTTTAAAAGGGCAAATCATTTTAATATTGTATCGGATAAGACAAGATAAGGATAAGACATCGATCACGAGTCACAAGTCACAACGGTTATCATCGGCTGACTAAAAGGTTATGAAATAATAATTTGTTATGATGGCGAAAATGCCAGTGAACGAAAGAGTATGTAAGGAGATGACGCGAGAAAAGAAAAATCAGCCAGCCCGTAAAAAACAGCCGACCAAAATATAGTTTCTTCCCTATTCCCTATTCAGAAGAAACAGCTCAGTGACAGACAGATGGGCAGACAGACAGCGAAGCGTTAGTAATAGGGTCCCGTTGGCACCCTTTGGGATCCCTAAAATGTTGAGTGCCGAATAACTTCAAATATCATCTAAAATCAGATAAAAGTGAAATTGGAAAACGTGACCTTTTCAGCTTAGTCGTTATCGGATAATAAGTGTCATTAATCATACTTAATGTTAATAGTTTAAATGATTACAAGGGAAATAGATATTTTTAAAATCATGTGTATTTGTATGTGAGTTAGACCACTACAGAACCAATGTTTAGTTGACCTTATTCGGTCTGTCTAGATTAGCGTCAAGTTTCTGGAGGTGATGATATCACTCATGTTAAGTTACATGAAATCACGTTCGTGACAGGAAGACTAATTGATACAGATTCATAACATAAATGGTTGAATTGGTCCTTTGGTCTTAGGGAACAAATTTCATAGAATCTAGATTTTGTCGGTACCTAATTAAAATCTTATCCATCAATAATGATTCTAATACATCTATTCTAGATTATCCAGCTATTTCATGACTAATTTGCCACGAAATTCAATAATTGAGGGATCAGTCGGACTTTTTGTAAATATCGTTATTTAAAGAAGACCACTACTTAATTAAACATTGATTTTATGTTAAGCTGCGGACATACTGATTTCACTATTAACCCTAGTGCAAAAATGAAACCAGTCTAGACAAAAAATAAGGCTAGGCTAGTTTTATAACAAACTAAACCAAAAATAGACCGATGAAGTCATTCGTACCGAATAACAATACATATGTCTACTTTAAATACACTAGTGCACGTGTTTCGTTTATATTGATAAGGCAAAACTAACATGCGCCTGAACGATTTGCTTGCAGATACAGAGAATATTGTATTATATTGAAATATTATATTCAGATTTATTGTTTGTTTCTTTTTACCATTTACGACGTTATGACTTGTTAATTTTTTCATGTTTCATTGTATAGAACAGCTTTAGAATAGGGTTCGTATTTTGTTTGATCCTTCAATACATGGTTACGAGTACAGATTGTAATACAATCTGTACTCGTAACCATGTATTTCATATCGTACCATGTAATCTAAAGGATATTTTAAAATAACTAGCTTATGCCCGCAACTTCGCCCGCGCTGAGTTCAGTTACTATCCCACGGGATTTCACTACCGGGATAAAAACTATCCTAAATGTTAGTCCAGGTTATAAAGTTTCTACGTGCAAAATTTTACGTAAATCCGTTCAACCGTTTTTGCGTGAAAGAGGAATAAACATCCATACATCCTCACTAACTTTCGCATTTATAATATGTAGTAAGTAAGATGATGAAAATTCTGTCAATGTGGCCATCGAAAAGGATGGGCTGAAAAAAGTACCCTGGAGAACACCAACAATAAATTTACTAGATTTGTTCCCAATTAGACGTTTTCATTTTACAAAATATCTTTGAATTAGTTTACACTTTTATAGTTTCCTTCGAAAGCCTAATTCTTTCCATTTTTTCAGGAGCAGTTTAGGCGACAGGGTGTCAGACGCTCTCGCCAGGTCTAGGAACACCCCGAGGCAAGTGCCTCAATTTTACTAACTCTTTGTTTAGGTAATTTTCTCGTCGTCTTCTGTAGTTACTTTGTTATTAACTGCCTGGATTAGTGTTAATTGTTAATTATAACATTTGTTAATCAATTTTCGTTTTAACAGGATAAGATAGGTTTAATGCATGCATATTTTCGATATCCTTGTTTCAGAACTTAAGTTAATTAGTTTTGCTAACTACTTGTGTTTCTGGCAGTATGATAGAATTTAATATTTCACTTTATAATTTAGGTTTTGGAGTATTCAGACTACATTAATTATCATTACCGTTATACTTATAACTTTCTTGCATAGTGTTATCAAATATGTCGATAAATATGGCAAGATACACAAAGGTCATGAAGGAATTAATCACTGGCAGTCAACATCTCCACTTCAACATGAGAGTAAAGTATTTGAAGTCACTGAGAGAATAAATCGTGATAGTTGGTAACGTAGATACTAGAAAAACCATGACCTTTACTGCATCAGAGTAAGTACATTGAAAAACGTGATCGCAAGGTTATGAATAAAATCCTGCACATGAATTTATAACTGTTCTAGAAAGACGTTCGTTCTGTTATGCATTCTCTTTGGAGTCGTATCTGTTAAGGTATTCTTCTCATAGCCTCCTGTTGATTCGATTTTATGATGTATTGTTAGACATTTAAAGTTTGATTTCGTAGTTGCGCGTAACGTGGTTTGGTTATCGTGCGCGTTACGTCACGGAGGCGGTTAGTCTGTTCTGTAGTTTGCACAACGCTCCTCGCGGGGCACACACAACGTGACTCTTGGGCACACGTGTCCGCCCATGCTGTGCGCCGAACACCTACTAATCATTAATATTCGTTAGATCCGATATTTAGATGTTTAGAACATCGTTCTAAATTTCCTTTATCAAAAGGTATCTTAAATACTTGAAAGGAAAGCATTTGTACGGTATTGAGAAAGGAAAATTCCGTGTCGTTTACTTATGCATATTTTGATGTGCAGTGACTTTTAATTTGTGTTTTGCTGCGGCATTGTTTTATAATATGTATTCTACGAATATGACGTTACGGACACTACATTACTTACCATTAACTATTACGGGTGCGTCATCATCATTATCATATTGATTATCGCTTTCACTTAGGTATTTTCGTTCACTACCACTGCCATTGATTCCGCATAATTCTTATAGCTTCTTTTAAAAAATTCGGTAGTGCTCTTTTCGTATTCGCCATGAGCCTTGACACTGAAGCGGTGTACTGACTTTTTTAAATGCCTATTGTTAACTTTACATGAATTTCTTCGTCTTTTCCTTGGACTCTAGTCTTTGTTAACACTTTATCCACGTTTAGGCAAATTGCCTTTGACAAGAGTCAACAACAGACATACCTACACTACATATACTTACATAATATAGTAACGACGTGCTACGTGCCATTCGTTGATTTCACAAATCACGTTTGCACCCACGCGCCTCAGTACCTTTATAAATAGGCCAATCATTTATTTTAGGACACTGTTTACCATTTAATTGGTACTGTGAAGGTACATCATATAACATTACATCACGCCTGTAATGCCCGAAAGGTTAGGCAGAGGTGTAGCTAATAGTACACCCACATTTCGCCAGTTATGTTGAAGTCCCATGTAATAGGTGGCAAGCCTATTGCCATCAAACGGGCGCAGATCCAGACCGCGTGGCTGCTACTGAGAAATTCCTGATGGAAAAACTCAAATAACACTTTGCCCGACCCGGGAATCGAAACTCATGCTCAGAAATCGCGCTTGCGACCACTAGACCAACGAGGCAGTCTGACTGTGAAGGTACCTAGCTGTTAATTGTACCACAAATCGATATCGAGACTTACGCCACGTGTGTCCATTTCAATGTCAAGAACTTTACGTAATGTTCGAAATCATCATCTGCATAGCCTTTTTCAACTATATTGGGGTCGGCTTCCAGTCTAACCGGATGCAGCATGTAGCTGAATACCAGTATTTTACATGGAGCGACTGCCTATCTGACCTCTACAACCCAGTTGATACTGAGTAATAAATAAGATACCCCTTGATAAGACTGGTTGTCAGACTTTTGGACCACTGACTACCTGTAACGACTGTCAAAGATCTACAAATGACAGCAGGGACCAACGGCTTATCGTGCTTTCCGAGGCACGGAGGAAACTCGGGGCGATCACCCATCCACGGACCAAACTAGGCAAGCGCGGCTTAACCTTAAGATAGTATAGCAGATAGTTATTATTTAGCCAAATTATATAGCTAGCTTGAAAGATGCTTTGTTTTATAAACGAATAGCTACAATCATTTCATCGGTTGAATGGTACAGCTTAATTAAAAAAAAAAACATCTTGTAGCATCAAATCAAGCAACTACTAAACTTCGAATAGAAAGAGAATCACTAAATCAATAAGTCAATAATCTGGCTCAAGTAAATGAAGTAACAAATATGCCACACTTGAGCTTCATAAACTTCATAAGCTTGCTAATAAAGTTAAAACACAAGATTATTATAAGAAGTATAGATTCAAACGTTGATAACTAAAGCTGATATAACTAGGTAGCTGATAAAGGTTAGAACTACCGTGACATTGTCCAAGGCGCGCTTGAAGCACGGGGTCACTCTCGTGCAGACTAACGTAATATAAACCTAAATGTGAGGGAAACAAGAGCTTAAATGTGACTAGACGTAGAGAAGTAAAACAGTAGTCATGTAAAAACGTCTAAAAATACAGTATGCTTTGATATTTTTCTATTAATATTAATGAATAGAAAGATTATTTAAAGAGCCTTTGTGTAAGAACAAAAGATTTCCACAGGAAATCAACATGAAGGATTTGTATTTTACGGAGAAGACTTTCCTGTTAGCAACGGACAACGGCTCGTGTATGCTAAACTTTCAATCTATCCGGAAACTTAAACAACGGAAGAGAGGAAGGGAAGCTTAAAATTTGATCTTCGCATAAAAATATTAACCATTTACAAATAAGATACCTTTTTTCATGAGGTTCCTTGGTCCCTGTGCTAAATAAAATCCCAAGGAGTACGTCGAGTCTGCGAGGGTCAAGCCTTGTCATACGCAAGGAGCCAGGTGTGACAGACCTTAACCTAGTTCACCTCAAGCTAGATGAGACCTTGTGGACGACTTTGTTACCAAGGATGTCAAGCTAGGAGGCAATGAACCTGTTATCAAAGACGAAGTCGAAAAGATAAAGCATGAAGGTTAATCTAGGCACTATCGGGTAAAGAAAACTAGCCTTAATATGTTTTTGAAGAATCTGATACACTAGAGCAAGTGTGTTGGTGTTCCAAAGGACTTAGCTCTTAACTAATAATGGACTGATCTAAATACTGGTTATTTATTAGCAATGTTGACTCTGGCAGCACAAAAAACACTATAAAATACCTAGTAATACAATACATCATCATTTTACGCTATAAGTAGGCTTGGCACTCTTATCAACATTTAACAGAAAATCATTTGTTCACGATGTTGGAAACGTGCACGCTTCCTATATTGTGAGTGACTTTAATTTTATTATTAGAGGTCAGCTAAAAAGAGAGATTTCCAAAAATATACACCCCTTTTAACCTTTAACCAGTCTTGCAAACACTAACCTGCTTTTGGCCCTTTCTTCTAAACAACGTAACCAAAAAGTTTGAAACTTTATTTTAAGAACGAGGAAAAAGCTTTCCTGACCTTTAAAATATTATGATTATTAAATTTTACCAAATTAAACGAGTATTTCCTTGAAACCCCGCAAAAGTGATGGAGGGAAATTTTTTATTCTATTGTTCTTGGTTATGAACGAGATTTAAAAGAAAGAACTGCCTTCTAATAAAAACTTTATTCTTAATTTAGATTAGGGTGGTCCCGTTTCATCTGTTTTCAATGTGGTTATATCACTACCATGCTTTTTCCAACGTGTTTCAAGTTCGACGGGGAAATATAAACTCTTTGTCTGTATTGTGTTTATTGTTTCTTTTTTTACAAATTCGTTTATCCTTCCTTTGACAAAGTTTCCTTACATGCTCTAAGAGAATTTCCTGGTCTAAAGCTTTTGGCTGCTATCTTGGTGTCTTCTATTTGCTGCACAACTGTTATTTCATGCTGTGTGTCTTTTTTTATCTCTTAGTCAAACTGGTCTGGTCTGTTCTTAATTTTAAGATTTGTGATCTGATCATTTTTGAGGAATTCTAATACGTACAACAAGCTCAGGTCCGTTTTCCAAATGTCTTGTTCCGGATTTATAGCTCACTGACCTATTTGTGACCTTCTTTATTCGAATTGCATTATTCAATAGTCGGTCTTGCTGAAAAGGAGCTAAGTCCCCAGGATTATATCTGCATTTCTTTTTATCATTATCATGATTAATCATTCTAATAAGCATTGTCACGAGGGTGCCTATTATATCTACATTTATATTTCTTTAAGTCAAAATGATGTGTGTTATCTTGATTAGATTACATGGACATATCCAGTTATCGAGAATTTCTCCATTACGTCATGTAGTTGAATCCGTGAGCCCTGATTTTCTTTATCTGCCACGATTGCGAAAAGGCTGAAATTGAAAGGCACTCCCTGAGTTCACTTAAGAAGTTAGGACAGGTCGTTCGAGTACCTGAAGTCCACTTAGTACAATCTGTGCTAAATTTCTATGAATTTAATTTTCCTTGCAAGAGTCAAAGAAGAAGAAAATTTGCCATTCAAGAAAAAGCAAAATTTGTCAAGATTTAAATCTCGAAATATTTTTTTCTTTCCGTTTTACGGATTGGCTCTTTTTTATAGTTCTTAAAATAACCGTATTCCGTTTTTATTTCTCAAATGTAAAGTTAGTATATATTAGCCGTGTCGTATTTGTTTCTAACAACTAAACTGTCCTTTATTTATCATTCCACCTTTTAAATGTTATAAAAATAACGTGAAATTTAAATCAATCGCCTGTTTCTTGACTAATCATAATTATTTTCGCATTCGCTCGATTCTGTCACGTTTATCGACTCACGTGCTTCGCGTATCATAAACTAGAGGCGAATGAACTTTCAGTTCGCCAGGCACCACGCTTGTCTACGTAAGACAAAGGCGTTTGCTGTTCGGCCTCAAAGCCCAAAGGCCTTGTTTTTGTCAAGATGTCAACCAACACCGGAAAAAATAAAAATAAACTGACATTTCCCGGGTAATATTTTTATTAGACAGATTCGAATAGGTTAGTTAGTTTAATTTATTTGAGTCACGGTTGCTTGTATCGCTAGTTAAAAAAAAAACCTTTCCAGTAGAGCAAGTTAGAATGTTTGCATAACATCAGTGAATACTGAAAGTTAGAAAAAATACTCGAAATAAATTGAAATTCGGTTATACATACTGGTTGATTACCCGGGTCAGAGATTTTTTTTTTTTTTTTTTTTTTTCTTTGACTTTTAGTCTTTTGTACTAGATACAACTAAGCAATTTTGCCTCTTCACGTGTCGGTTTAAAAAAGTTATACGTGTGATCACTGTTACCTTATGTCATGTAGGTTTCTTTAAGCTAAACATAGATGTAGGTGTCGAGCTAAAACTTGCAATGAGGTTAATGTATTTACGCACGTGGATTTAATATGAACCACGTGTAAGAACCTCGTGAATATAATATTAAAGCAAACCCTTGTTTGAGCCGTTGACAAATATTTCTGTCTATGAATAATTCATGAGATTACAACGACGGCAATATTCTCTTTACGACTTGTTCCTTTACTTACCTACTAGACGATTTGAGATTACTGAACGAAAATTAAGAGTAGGTATGATTATTTCATTTATTTATTCTTTTTATATATAATTTTACATTTTTAAATATTTCTTAAAAAAAAAAAACCGAAAAAGAACATTTAAAAATACTTATAAAAAATCATTTTAATTATTATTATTCTTTACCTAAAAAGTAAGTTGGTAAACCTTATCTTACGCCAAAAGTTCCAGAATACCACTAGTGCGTGATAAAATAACTCTTATTGTAATCAACTAATCATGTTTAGATACTGCTGGGGCTTTTCCTAGAAATTAAAAGAGGCTTTACTACACGTTTGCATAAAATTGTTTTTAAAATAATCTGTTCTTGCCTCCGCAATCATTACTGAAGCCCCAACGAAGAGAGGATGTTAAAAAAAATAGGTGGTTTTTGGTTCATTGTGGAACAAAAGAAAAAATTGATTTCCTTTTCCTAGACTTGCTATTTAATTGCACACCACGTCACATTATGCTACTGCTGCAATTGACGCGCACCATGTAACCGCAACAATGCAATTTATGACTCAGACAATAAGATTTCATATTCATTAACATGCAACCGGCGAATGCGCCCCTTTAGTTCTGTTTACGTAACCACACGTGACTTCACGTCCGCAAGCTACGACACGACGTAAACATGCATTATTGTCAGCAATATTTAGACTCTAAAACTAATAACAATGAGTCGAATTTTAAATGGGGTTTATTTATGATGACACGTTCCAATTTTGTCTCATTCGTGTTTTATAATTGGCCATTTTTATTTGTATTTCTTGCCATTTTTATTTGTACGTTTTTCTGTGTGCCAAAAAAACAGCCTGTATTTAAAATCCAGAAAATCCCGAAGGAATAAATAAAAAATAATCAACCTTTATAAAAAAATGTCTAGATTTTTCCCGGTGACGATTTAAATCGCTTGTATAGTTGTATGACAGCCAATACTAAATTGGCACTTCACTTTCTTCATAAATAACTTACAACACCCCTGAGACTAAAATCTCAAGGAATTGTGCGTAATAAATTTCGTACATCTATGTTATTTCAAGGTGTACGACCATAGGTCAAACAATATTGCCTCGTTGGTTTAGTGGTCGCAATTGCTACTGCTATTCCCAGGTCGGGCATAGTGTTATTGGGTTTTTCCAACTGGAATTTATTAGTAGCAACCTGGAGACAGTTGTTGTGCCCGATTGATGGCAAGAAGCTGTCCCAGGACACGGGACATTAAAAAGAACTGGCGAAATGTGGCCACATATTACCCAGCGCGTAGAGCAAGCTGTGAAATATAAATCTATGTTATTTCAAGGTATAAACTACCTACCTAGTTAAAATAACTAGTATCCGATTGCGATTAATCGCTGTATCGACATTCTCGCAAGTCGCCCGGCACGTGAACGTGAGTCGGAGCACGTGAGCGATGACGTCACCGCACGGCGGCGCTGCAATTGCAACGCTATAATGAATTAATGATTGAACGAAAATGGAGCATTGAACCACTGATACGTTTTGTAACTGGCAACCTCGATTCTAATCGATTTGTTTTCTTCTTTCATCGAATTTTTGCTTGTTAAATTAGGGCGGGTGTCATGTCTCTATTTTAATGATTACACGGGGTGGTATGTGTCAAATGCTCAGTTTAATGAAAATAAGACACCATATTTTTCAGTATTTTCATTTAAATACACTAAATTCTTTACTTATGTGATTCGTTTTATAAATGTGTAAATACTTATATAAGTCATTTTTATACCGACGAAATTCGTTTTTATGTAATCATAAGTTACATAAAAATCACCCAAAAATAAATATTATGAAAGATTAGATTCCGAAAGAGATTTTGTGGATGCTAACATCTATTTATTTCTATTTTTAAATCATGAAAATTATCATCGAATTCAAAAAGATAAAAACACCATGACCAACGATTATGACAGTTGTGGACAATCCCTTCGATGACATGTTGAAAGGAACGTCACTCGTCCATTCGAAATCAAGCCGTATGTGTCTTCTCGTCTGGTATACTATACGTTAATACGTTATACGTAGATATGCATGTGAGCGCGTCGGTGAAACACGTGCCTCAGGCAGAGTGACCATGACGCTTGTATATAAATGGGACAGTCTGGTTTTCTTTTGATGAGAATATAAAATTACAATGTCTCATCGATTTCAAATAAATATTTAGCAAATTGTATGATCGCTTTTGCTTTATAATTCACGTATGTATGTAGAACGCCGAACCACTTGACACGTGGCCGATATTCGGTCGGATTACAAGACAGCTGAAGTTTAGGAAAAATATTTTCAGTACACTTTTTCGAAAACTGGCACTACGATTAGGTTCAACATCTAATGTATTTCACACGTGTGGATTTTTAATATTTTTCGGCACACGTGCGTAAATAAAAATTTCTTAAACTAAGTCCAAATGGGTTCAATGACTATAGTCAGCGATGATTTTTTTTTTTAATCTCGGCAAAGAGGTATGAATCTTTACGGCGTAAATATTTTTTGAGTATTCAAATTATGTTTATATATGGAATATCATTGATAAATATGATTATTTAAAACAAATATTTACTTTTATGAACAAATTAACATTTATTTGTGATAATTCAAAGTTATTTGAATTTTCTATTTTTCATATTAGGCTGTAGCGGCATCATACCTTTGCTTCGTCTTTCAACCTGGCGAAAGCAAAGCGCGGAAAAAAAGCTTCGTCAACTTGTTAATTGGATTTTGATCGATTTCTAGTAGACATTGGATAAAATGAGATTCATCCTTTCGCAAGTATCATGTGGGAGGGAAGCGAACAAGTCAGGTGAACTCACGTGCTTTAGATTCAATGACCATGACGGCTCACGCGATCGGCCCAGCGCTAGCGTATGCGTTGAACTTAACTAGCAATACCAACGGTTTTATCGACTAGATATTTCACCCAATATTTCGATATTCCCGTTGGCTTTCTTTAGCTTTTCAAACGTTTTTGATAATGATTCCATATTCACTAATGATGCAAAGTGCCTGTTTTAAAACTTCTTTGTAAAAAAGAACTCTTTAGTAAACTCTAAAGTAATTTTTCAAACCGTAAAATTATCTTAGGTTTTTACGTTATAACCAAGACTTTGCACGCAATGTGCACGTGCCACAGTATTTTTAACATGCTCTTAGTAAATAAATTTAACAATTTATTATGAATCCACTTGTTTAAGCAAGTGTGGACGATATTTCGTTCAAGTTCGGCGGTTATCACGCAAGATAGCATATAAATGAAGAAAAACGTGATGTAAATGTTCACACACGTGACTTTCTTGGCAATCATCCTTTTATATCACGAAAGACACATTTTATTTATTTATTTGTTTAAACTTCATTTACAAGAGTGGTACATAGGCGGACTTAATGCCACAAGGCATTCTCTACCAGTCAACCTAGTCAGTCATTCGTTTTCTAGCCTGTCATTCATTTTATGCAGCATTTTTTTTTAGTTTCGAGAGTTTTGATCAAATTAAGTAATTTTTACTTTTTATCTTTAGGTATCTATCATTTTTGTTGTTTCACTAGCAAAATTGTAAATGTGACTATGAGTTTGGAGTTTAATACGATTGTTTACTTTGTGTTTGAATATCAGACGATTGTTATGACTGCTATATTTTTCTCATCGTCAACGTCACAATAATTAGTTCAACATCGAGACTATCCCACTGAGTTCCTCTGGCATGTCCATCCTATCAGCACAAAGCACATTTTAGCACATCACTATCGCGTTTTGTGCGTAGTTGACGGACGTGTTATCAGTATTTCAACTTCAACCGCTTTAACGATCTTGGACTGTCCCTTATTTCTTACACTTATATCGAACCTACCAGCACATGTAGTATATCGTTGTGTCTGCACGGTGTTAGTAGTGAGAGTGGTCATGTACTAACCTGTCGCGTTTAGCAAATAATAGTGATGAATATTTTACTGACGCCGTTTTCGAGGCCCGACGTACGTGTGCCCGACCATTTGCCAGGATTGCTAGCGTAAGTGTTTGTTTTTTAATCGTACTGAGACAACTTGACTTCGTGTTTGTAGTTAAACAGACAAGAGGACATTTTATCGATTAATTGACTCAAGTTGACATTGAATTCGAATGTAATGTTAGTGGTACGGGTCTGTTTTTGAGTTTATCTTTGAAACATGTTTTGTGTGTTATCGTAATAGCTTTCTAATAAGGATTAAAGTGTTTTAGATGGGATTATTATTATTTGTCTCTGTCACTTTGCTTGTTCTTCAGGCTATTATTTTGAACTATAAATACGCATTTATGCACTGACTGGTGCGGTCGGGATGTCATGATTATTGTGCTTACATTGAGCACTAATCTATGTTGTGACTACAGGAAGTAAACTGCTGGTTAAAATTCTATTCCATGCATTGACTGGACAATGATACGTCGGTAAAAACTAACCAATAATATTTTGTAAACAACATCTGAGTGTTAACATATAATTGTAGGTTGTTGGAAAATATGGGCGGTTGAAGGTCGCGGTTTTAAATGTTTGAATAAAATATTATGCCCTCACGTGGCTTTTATAAATGATGTAGAGATAACCACTTACAATGTTACATATCTAGTATCTAGACTAGATTATTGCATGTGATTCAGATACATACACTACACAAGATTACCTAGATGTAGATAGGTAAGGTAAACTTCGCGTATTAAAAAATATTTCCAACGCAAGAGAAGCTCCTCGTGAGAAGTTTTTTGTGGCTGTGTGTTAAATCATCATTGGCGTACAGCAGTCCAACCCTGGACATAGGCTCAGGCGTGGTTCTGCGCCCCCCCAGTCACAGGGGTCATACATGACAATCCACAAAATCATACACGTCAAATTGACAAACCTTCTTAAAATAGCTTTTGTCGAATATAAATTACTAACTTTCTGCTTAATCGTTTAGCAAGAGAAAGTAACCTTTCCGAGGCAGAATGCTAAAATTTTCGAGCTCGCTTCGCTCGTTAATGCCAATCCTGCTCTTTTGAGTTACTTTTATTCTCATCTCTCAAAAAGAACCTAATACACGGGGCGGAGTCGGGCTCCTTGAATTTAAATTTTGTTATTAGTACCAAGAGAGGATCCAGTGGGGGAGGGTAAAGCTGGGCGTCGTAACCAACCCGCCCTGGGCTGGGCCTGAGTCGACCGTGATCATATTTCTGAACTCATTGATTTAAATAAAATAAATAGAAGCCCGGCTCGCTTCCCTCGCTCATTATGTTCTATTCATTTTAAAACTAGAAAATCTAATTATCTCAGGGGCAGGGTCGCAGGCAGGGGGGGCGGGTAAAGGGTCAACCGCCGCGATATCGCCGACAACTATAAAAAATCAACCTATCCGAGGCGGAATGCTAAAATTTTCTCGCTCGCTTCGCTCGCCAATACATCCTATACCTTTTCAATTCTGCAAAAGGTTATAGACTCCCCTCCTATTCTCATTTTTGTATAAATTAAGAAGACTTCCAGATTTCCAGCTCGCTTCAGTCGCTAATACATCTTGTAGTTTTTCAATTCTCCATAAGATTACAAAGTTCCTCCTATTCTCATTCCTGTATGAATGAACAAGTAGAACTTAACTTGCCGACATTTTCGAACTTCGCTCGCTCTAGCTAAGTACCTACATAACTCCTGTATCAATGTTCAAAAGAAAATCTAACCTAACCGATGTAGTTCAAAAATTTTCGAGCTCGCTTTGCTCGCTCCGACATACTGCGATCTTTTCAGTTTTTCTTTATAAACTGACACAATTTCTGAAAGCCTATCAAATTCGAACTGGGTGCAAAATTTTCTGATCCTGACTTTTCATAATTGATAGCCTTTTTTTTATAAAATCGACAAAATTATTCCTTGCACGAATCGACACCGACAAACAAAAACTAACATTTCCGTGGTGGAGTACAAGCTCTTTTCGGGAAATTAAGGATCCCCCCCCCCCCCCCCCTGCCTTTTTTATTCGGGATAACCCGCCCCAATCAAATTCCTGGCTACGGCCGTGTGTGACCCCCAAAACCTTAGGCTGGGACCGCGCCTACATAGGCTTTTCAGTCGCGCGGCATTCAATGGCCAAATTTTCGTTCCACCTAGCCGGAGGGTGTTCTGCCTTACGATTTTTTTCTCGATTTTTTCTGTAGTCACCGATAGCGCAAATGCTATTTAAGTCGTTCCGTTCCTTCTAAACACAGGATGTTGAATCATAGAAACGGAATAACTGGAAGCTTGTTAAACAATATATAATATTGGTCCCTCCCAAATAAGATGATGACTAGGAACAATATCGACTAGAAGAGCCATGGCTATAATCCACTATAGCCACCCTCAGGAACTAGTTACTTAGTCTGTTTATCGTCCCCCATAGCACTTGAGTACTTCCACCATGGGATAAGACTTAATAATAAACATTACAGCTACATTTAACTCTTAGCTAGACTTTACGAGCACTGTTTTCTAGAAAACCTATAACCTGATGTAGGGTAACTAAAGAGAAAATGTTATTTCCAAGTAGGTGTTTAGGTTAAATTAATATTTTTCTCTTAGAATTTATGATTGAAAATCTGTTGAATTTTATGAGTATTCAACAGATTTTAACACAATGAGTTGACAAAAAACCGTATAATTTAGATATAAATAAAATAACTACTTTGAACCAGCTTTGAAATAATATTGTGCAATAAATTGGCAAACAACAGCACTGGATAGGGATAAGTGGAAAAAGGGAAGGGAGGCCTTTGCCCTGCAGTGGGAAACAAATGGCTGATAATAATAAAATAATAAGTAAAAACTAAAAACACTCGTAGCTTATATTAAATGAAGTCGGTTAAAAAAAGAGCAACCGACTTTTGTAACTCTCAGTTCATACGTACGATGTCAATTACTAATTATAGCAAATGAAATATGAAGACTTCGTTTATGCAACAGGATTATTTAATAACTATTGATTTACATTATTTAATGTGAAGCAAATTAGCAAACTTGAATTAGAAATAACCAACGCGTTTTGTTCTATTTAATAATGAAAGCCTTTTTAAAGATCATTTTAAGAAAGTTTGATTGCATTTGTATTACTATTATACCTACCTGTACAGAAAAACTCTAAACAACAATAGTTCAATAAAACGATTAACATTAACGCGACGTTCTAAATCATACAAAAAAAAACTATTACTTTTATGAAAGTATCCTGATTTTAAAAAGCAAAATTTTGGTGTCACTAGTGGCACTTCAAAACTGCAGCAGGTAGTAAAAAAAATAAAATAAAATGGAAAATGGACAGTGTTTTTCATTTAAGTACTAAACTAAACGAGAATCATTTCAGTACGTAGCTGATTTATGTATTTGTGTAATCATCATCATCATCATCATCATTTCAGCCGAAAGACGTCCACTGCTGGACATAGGCCTCCCCAAGGGGGGTTTTGCCATAATCGCCACGCTTGGCAGGCGGGTTGGCGATCGCAGTATGTTTGTTATAAAAAATCACAGAGAACGCTGCTGCCCATTCACTGGTAAGTCCCTTAGTCGCCTCTTACGACACCCACGGGAAGATATGGGATGGTGCTATTCTTTACGTCCGGACACCATACAGAACAATTTGTGTAATATTTTAGAGTATTTCATGAGTATGAAGAGATCAAGTTAAAAACAAAACACTCAATTTCTATCATGTTGTTTTTTTAACAAGACTAGCGGACGTATGTGGAGCCGCGATTTCTAAAAATACACGCGGCACGTGTAGAGGAGCTCACGTCACGTTATAATTTTCACGTGCTCGTGTATATTGCTTATCTGACAGAACATAGTGTGACCACACTTATCGGTGTTTACTTTTGTGTTGAAAATAAGTTTTAGGGCGAGCCGCGATACGAATTATGTTTCTCGTTCATTTTGGTCTTGGCTTGTGGTACTTGGTAGGCAGTGGGACCCATTGCCATTGTGGTAGGCTTGTCTTGGCTGGAGACTTCACTATTCGCCTTGACTCACCAGTTCCGTAATCGTTATCGGTTTTCGTTACCCAAGAAACGAAAACTGGATAGATGGCTATTTGGTGAATCTCAACATAAATACACGAAATGACCATCACCCTTCGACATTATGTATATGTACCTATTTGTTATCTATACGCGACTACGTGTACCTACTTCGGTAATAGTTTCTAAAACAAAAGCTATCTCCACAATTCCACATTATGTAATATCTACAGCAGCAAGTAAAGCTACAACATCTGTTCTCATTTCCTCAAACGGAGCGCAGATAGCAGGTTCCGCAAAACTTTTCTCAATATTTCCGGAACTGATTCTGTATCACGTTCTCGATTCACGTTGTTCGTGGTTCAATTATTAAAGATGAAGGCCTTTCTGGAACATTCTGGATACTTCAATTCAATTAATTTACTTCAGACGCAACGATCCATAATTTTGTTAGTAGGTACACCTAAAAATAATGTTAGTAATTAAATAATCAAAAACAAATCACACCACACAATATATCTAAATTTAACATTAAAATCTATAAAAAATAAATTAATACAGTACGTATTCATGTCAAACTAAATTTTAAATGTCCACATTCAAATTTAAAAATATAATAAAAATAAGTTAAATTAAAAATAATAAATAATGGAATTGATCAAATACGAATTGTCTGTGGATTTCCAAGTCCAAAGGGGCTGTAGGTACTAACTAGGAAATTCAGACAATTAGCTGAAAGGTTAAGTTTGACCTCAACCAACTTTGTCTTCACCAACACCAAACTGACAACAAGTAAAGTCGGGTAAACGCTCAACAAAGAATTAGGTAGATTACACTCAGTATTTCCTTTTTTTTATATTAGAGCTTAAACCAAATCTCTTTGCTGGTATCGCTCTAGAATCTAGATAGACAGTTTTATTTATTATTTTATGTTTCACATTCATTCATATTATAATCATACAAAGAATCTGAATTAATTAATTAAATCTCTGACAGGTGTCTTCAGTTTTTGTCGCAACCTGGCAAGGTTAAGCAGTTGGTCCCGGCTGTCTTTTGTAGATCTTTGACAGTCGTTACAGGTAGTCAGTGTCCCGAAAGTCTGACAACCAGTCTTACCCAGGGGTATCTTATTACTCAGTACAAACTGGGTTGTGGAGGTCAGATAGGCAGTCGCTCCATGTAAAATACTGAATTACTGATACTCAACTGCATCCGGTTAGACTGGAAGCCGACCCCAACATAGTTGGGAAAAGGCTAGACGGATGATCAAGTTATTATTCAATCTATTTAATTAAAATAACAATCACACTTCACGATCATAAACAAATTAATTCAAAACGATTTTTCCCCTTTTCTGAATGAAACTTAAAAATGTCGCTCCAGGCTCCCCCATACATAAAAATAATGTCATTTATTTTTCACCACGTGTCGTCATTCCAACTTTAGATGGTATTCCTCAACTTTCACTCTCGTCCTGAGTTCTCTACTTGAGAAAGAAGCCCACTTGACTTGACAAAGTACACACATAATGAGTAAACTGCAATATTCCATAGCAATGACCAAACTCACAGAACAACTCTTGAACGCATTTTAAATGTGTTTATCGCGTTCAGTTTAATTAGTGGAATTGGCCCTCAGTCGGCAGCCAGACTGTCAGAAATAAACAAACGTAAATTCAAGTTGAACTCCGCCACGAGCCGCGAGTCCGCTAGAACGCGACGCGGCGACCTTGAATCGACGCGTTTTCTAGGTCGAACAC
Organism: Noctua fimbriata; assembly: GCA_905163415.1. Taxonomy (NCBI): domain Eukaryota; kingdom Metazoa; phylum Arthropoda; class Insecta; order Lepidoptera; family Noctuidae; genus Noctua; species Noctua fimbriata. The sequence continues at coordinate 17,202,278 of LR990925.1, read as the reverse complement.
GTGACGACTGTTAGAACCTTGTTTAAGTATTTTCTTCATCCGATCTTAGCAAGCACTTTTGTGTTCTCGTTTAGAGTAAAATCTTGTAATGTTGTTGTCGTGTTATGTCACAGTTATGACGTGGTTTGAGGTTTTTGGAAAACGCGTTTATTTGTTCTGCACTTTTTATCCAGCTCGAAGGACCACGATAAGAAAGTCCTCCTTTGTAGGTTTTAGATACTTTTTCCTGATAATTGAAAATAGTATGCTTGTCTTCTGTCGAAAACCCGGTATAATGTAATCAAGCGTCTTACAAAAACTGTGAACCTGAAACTAAGATTTTAAACTATCATGGTCACTAACAATATTATTTAGACTAGAAACGGGATATTTACCATGTTTACTGTTTTTATTGAGTTCCCGATATTTCGGCGTTGTTCGCTTCAGTTTATCCGTGATCATGGTGCTTGCAACAGCGCCGAAATATCGGGAACTCAATAAAAACAGTAAACATGGTAAATATCCCGTTTCTAGTCTAAATAATAACCTGAAACTAGTTGGTAAAAACTTACCAACCGATTGAAAGTAGACTATATGTATATATAGTATGGACCAACATTTCAAGCCTACACGGGTCCAATCCATGTTCCAATTCCAAGTCTTTTCGCAAGTCTGCACTTGTCACTACGAGAAGAAAGAGGACCTTGGGGACCATGCCCAGACTGACAAAAAACGTTGCCAGTTGCTATCCACAGTCCCGCGGTCCAAGACATACGTGTCGGTATATGTAACTAAGTGTATCAATGCATTACCATACCATACAAATGTCTTTTTTTTCAGCACCCTATAGCTCCGACATTTGGACAAACAACTTTTAGGGCTGACTAAAATTGTGTGACTTCATTACTGTTGGTCGGTGATTCAAATTATATTTTTAAGAACCATTCCGAATATGGAATTGATTAAAAAGATAATACCGCAGACTCCCAGTGGTTCATTAGCTTTCTGTAGCAGGTTTGATTCTACTCTCTTTGTGGTTTGTTCATAGCGGCTACTTGGCTAGGTATATTAAAGAATTAAAATAGATGAAAAAAAGTAAGTATTTGATGTGACCTGCGGCGTTACCTGACCAATCTTCCCCTCGTCTTCTTTGTAAGAGGGGTCAGGTAATCCGCAATGATTGTACGCACGACGGCCAACCAAAACCAGTTTATGCGGATCTGTCATTGTATAGAAAATCAAGGCCAATTTATACTGGAACAGCTTCATGTGCTGCCATGTGTACTAGCTATGTCCGTACTTTAAGTGACCGTGCCCGCCGCCCGACAGGGTTGTATTATTTATTTATTACGCTAGGTGTCAGCAGAACTTATTGATCAACTAACGTCTCTAACGAAATAATAGTTCGATTCACGTATCAATTGTTTCCAACTGTTCTCAATGACCTTGCGACCACGTTTTCTGATCATACGTCGTCAGTCAGCCTTGAGCTTATACAATCTATTAACTTTTAATAAGCATTTACTTTGATCCTGCCACTTCAAAAAAACTCCGTACCAGCCAACACTTGAGTCACGTTGTAGAACATTTTTATAATTACGGTTTCAAATAAAAATGCGACGAACGATTGTATTTTAATTTCTGTTTAGTCTTATTTGTATAATATGGTAAGCCAGATTTGCGTCAAACTAAAGCGTTACTACTGGATATTTTAAAGCTCAAACAATGCTGACAACACAAATTGGGGGCACACAGTTCACTCTCAAAACTTGTGGTGTGCCTACTGTAACATTAGTATAAAGTCGTTAATCCTTCTTCTAGCTTGTTTAACTGTCTTAGCAACTATACTTACCTGCGTTTCTTTTTGTCACAGCTATAATTCCAACGACGGCTTCGGCCGGGTTGGTGGCGACCAGCTCAACTTCGCAGCCCCATCCGAGGACGAGGCAGAATACCCGCCCGGCAACTACTTGAAAAAGGGGAAGGTCTCGAGGGCAAGTCATACTGAATATGCCCGATTTTTATACTTTTTTGACGTGAACTAGTTATGGGCAGACCCCATTTTTATGTTTGTGTTATTAGAGTTTCAATCTCCCAATGCATGCGTAGTTTAGTGGATGATTTCTTAATAATATAAAAAAAAAAACTAATTAGAAAAGTAATGATTCCATAAAAATATTGTTTGAAATAGTATTCCTGAGTCAAAGTCGAGTGATAATTACAGAGGGGTCATCCACAAACCACTCAAATCTTATTTTTCTTTGAATAAAAACTGAATGATAAGTTATCTAAACACAAAAGTTGATGTGAAAAAAGATATTTCAGTATAATGTAACTTAAAAAGTGATCTAAATCATAAAAGTATTACAACAGCGTACAAAACTCAGTACCAAAAATCTTACAGTTCTATTACTTCTTTAGCAAGATCCGATGTCGCACAGAATAATAGAGAAGCGTCGTCGGGACCGAATGAATAACTGCCTAGCGGACCTCTCGCGGCTCATACCGCCCGAGTACCTGAAGAAAGGCCGCGGCAGAGTCGAGAAGACAGAGATCATCGAGATGGCCATACGCCATCTCAAGTACCTGCAGGAACGCGCAAACGGTTCGTACGGAAAGCGCGCCTTATTTGGTAAAATCGTTAGTTATAATTGGAAAACAACACAGAAAGGTACTTTTTGATTAAGCTCCAACCCGTCAGATCTTTGATTCTGTTCTGTGAATGATGAAAAAAATTGTATGTATGTTTTCATCGAATCGCCAAGTTCTAACAATGATTGTTAGAAGATTGGCTGTATTTGGCGTTGTGCTGCTTCTATTTTCTAACATTTGACGTCATAGATAGGAATTAGTTGATCTAATTGGTTGGAGTGTTTGAAATTTAATACAAATTGTATGCGGGCTTGTTTTTGCGAAATACTGTTACATCAGTAACTGTGTTAATAAGCTGACGAAGGAATAAATATTTCTTCAAGAAGAGTCGCAGATTCAAGCCCAAACTTTTTTTATTTTTCAATTATTTCTAACATTGTCTTGTATTTACTAAGGCGCATATTTAAAATATGGTTTAATCAGCAAAAGACAATACGAAAAAAATGTGTCTTTGAAATTAATACTTTTTTTCTAATACGAAGACGCTCGGTGCTGCTTAGTGAATTCAAGGCCTCTTTATATTTGATAAATAACAAATGAGTATTTAAATCATTTGGTATTTTGCCCACACCCAAATTTTTAAGTTTTTGTACAGTACTTACAGAAAGTCTGAAGAGTAAAATTAAAATTCTCAAGTTCAGTAGTTCTGGATCACTCCAGTGTTTTAGAATCAATCTTGTTAGGAAACGATTACCCGTTGTTAGGTCTTCGGTAAAACTTCTAGTGACATGGTTTTCTTCAGAAACTTTCAAATGTTTTAAGATTGATGTCAGAATACAAGGAAATTAAAGCAACCTAAGTACAAAATCTGCTTTATGATAGGTTATATTCGTATTCCCGCATAATCTCTGAATGTTTAAAGTTATTACATTAACAAGAGCTATTTGTAAGCCTGATCTTACAAAAACACGGATACATAAAGACAATGTCTGTTTTGTAACCTATATACATAATAATCACATAACAAACTTAACAGAGTGTGAAAAACAAATATCACATTAGGTAAAAAAAAAACTTATTTAAACAAAAAATGGCTTGATAATAATTAATAAAATTAAAAATAATACAAGCTATAATTTACTTTGTCAATCATACTTCATGTAGTGCCAAAACTGTTTTACATTGTAAATAACATCGTCATGCTATAGACAGAGCCAGCGAAATCTTTAAATTATAAATTAATATGGAACATAAGTTTTTTGCGAGTAATCCGTCAACGCTGTTCAGATCTCGTTTATTGTCGTTATCCTATTCTGATTTGCGTCATTCATTGCTAACAAATAATGGCTAGGTACGTACATCATTAGTAATTCAGTATGTCATTACTTGATCAATTATTATTTATTGAAAGCAAATTATGTACAAAAATCAAAAAGAAAGGTAAATAAAACTTCAATAGCATGTTAGGTAATCTGACTCAACAACTCTTCCGTGCTTAAACAGAATTTTTGTTGTTTAATTGATGCCCGATGATATCCTTTGCACTATCGTACATAAACCATAATTATTAATTTTATAAACAAGTAGAAACCTAATTACGAATCGTAAAATTATAAATAAAATGATTAAATTGCGAGTCTTGCAAGAAAATCAATAAACATAAAGAATATTTACAAAAACTTTGCACATGGTTTATGGTCGACCCTCAATTCCACCGCGCACAAAACCCTTCATTTTTAAACACTACAAAATTCATACAAAATTAAATCATTTTATATCAGAACTCATTTTAAAACCATCACCTTAAAAAAATCATCTATCCTATCATCACCAAAGGTTTACAAAAGAAAAATAAAAGGAAATACGCTCATAATTACCACTGAAGAACGCTAATGTTGTTGGGAGTTCCCGCCGGAAGATGTTCCATCTTCGCGTGGGGTTCTGTTGTAGCTGCTGACCGTGGTCTGGGCCAGGAGCACTTCCGAGCTGGCTACCAGGATGCTGTGGCTGAAGTCATGCGGTTCCTGGTCGAGGTTCACGGCTACGGGCCTGGAGATGGCTTGTGTGTGCAGTTGGCTGCGCATATGCAGAGGCATTGCGAAGCGGTTGCTAAAGGTATGTTCAAAATTTAACAAAATGATATTTTATGCTACAGGCATAAGAATTTTTAGAATACATGAAATGGTATTACTTCGTCATTTCTTCAGTGAATCTTATCATCTTCCAGCCCTTGTCGTTTACCAATGCTATTTTCTTTGAAACCTTTGAGGAGGTTGATACTAAAGTACGAGTAGAGTTTCTTATCTAAATGATTTTCCAGTAAAACATAATAAATTGTGAGTGTAAACAAACGTCATGCAGATTTGTTTCTTAAGGTTTACAACTTTTTGTTGTGTTTCGGGTCGTTGAGCTAGATAGGGTTGAGCTCACGAAATCTGACGCGTCGGTATTGTTACCTTCCGCAAAGAATAATGAATAATTTCGTCAAATATGTATTTTCATCAGTCCTGATCTCCGAATATCCTAAGTTTATTATATAGAGTTTTGCACCTAGTTTAAACGAATATCATACCGATCGATACTCAAATACTCATACCACATCATCTTCACTTTTCCAGGCGAGCCGCTTCCCCGTGAGAAGCCCCGGTCCCACCCTGGCTCATCATCCGAGACAGCCAGCTCCTCCGGCAGCTCCCACGGCTACAACATGAAGCCGGGCGTCATCGCGCAGGCGCCAGCCCCAGCGCCGCCCACCTTCGCCCCGGAGACTTACGAGGAGCGTCCTCAAGAACATCCGTACTCTATGGAATGCGAACGAGGTAATAATGATGAAGGTATTAGACCGTACACTCCGACAAAAAGAAAACGTACCTATTGGTTGCCGTCTTTGACCACAGGAGTGCAGGTAAAAGTAGCGTTTTCTTTAATCAGTCGGGTAGGTACTGTAAATTAAATATCGGTGACGGCAGCCTGCAGAGGCATCGTCATGTTCATTGTCAAGACTCGCCGACGGGGGTAATGATCGAGGCAATCAATTTTTTTTTATCGCAGTGCTGTTGATAAAGCAAAAATACCTATTTATATTTTTAGTTTTATTACCTTAGGTTCAAGACTTATTGCCATCAGGCAGAGGCCGCGCGGATTCAGACAGGTGCGTTTGCTATATCGACAGATGAAAATCTCCATTTTACAATCTGACGTGTTTACAGCACGACGACGTCGAGTATCAAGACGAACAAGTAAGAATAGCTAGGACTGAGTTCACGACAGAGTATTTGCGACTCGAAATTTGTGACTCCAGAGTTCGATGACCTTTGTCGCAATGAATTTAATCTCAATCCTAATGTTTCTGTTTTTTCTCTACAGTATCAGTGGCGCAGAACCCCATGGCAGGCGAAGGCGAGAGCCCGGCCGAGGCAGAGCCGCTGCCTCTGGACGGACGCCGCAAGAGGGGCGACCAAACCCTGCGAGCAATCAGGAAGCCCGACCATACAGAAGACTACCTGCATTCCTACAAGTTCAAGAACTCCATTGAAAGGCGCTTCTCCAGATCACAAGACACGGAGGTAACTAAACACATTTTGATGGTAGTTTGATATTCTAATTAATCTGGGATAAACTCAAATCAATCTAGTGAAATCTAGGCAACCGAGAGTGGAAGGGTCAAACAGGTGTCATTGTTTGCCCTCCTTATCATTCGAATTTTCGGATTCGGAAGTTAACTACTTGAATAGACGCCAAGAAAAGTTTTTAATGTCGTCATTTTATGACGTTATAGGAATGTTAGCATACAAGTTATAAGCCGACAACCGGCCTAGATAAACATGAACTGGCATGTACCTCCCGAAAAATTGGCAAAAGGTATACAGCTGGGTGCCTGCCTATTCTTACGAAAAGCCGTTATGATGACGAATAAAACCGCAGATTATGGTTCTAGGTTAAATAATATAATTTAAGCCATGATGTAAGTTACGATATTAACATTCAGCTCATGTAGTCATTATGTAGGTCACGCACGTACGTAGTCATGCAAGTAGGTAATAGGTTACTAAAGAATCTAGGTTAAGCATTAGAGATAAAAGAAAATATTTGAGCTTGTCATGGTTTGAATCCGCAACTGGTTTACCCCCAAACAAACACCAAACACTTCTAGCTTAGACGACACGTCTTGAATAGCTAACAGATACTGGATCTTAAGGGGATGGTCACACTTGTTGACGCCGTCGTAGGTGCCGCTTGAGCTGGTCAGGAAGAGCGTCGAGAGAGAAGTCCATGCAAGAAAAACGAATAATCCCCCATACAGCACATCGAATTTTAGAGAAATATTTCCACCTTGTCGTTACCCTATAATAAGATGATTAGATAATCCCCATCCAGGCCGCTGATATGTTGGCTCGCACTGCCCACGCCCACGGGAAGGTGTACTCGCACAAGCGTCGCCGCGCCACTAAGCCTGCGCCTTCTACCTCCACCTCCAATTCCGGATCTACTGAAGATGCTAGGGACACCTCGCCACAGGTTGGTTTTTTTTTCTGACACCTTTTGGATGGTTCGGTTGAACTGGTAAGGACAAATTGCTGACAGCGGACTTTGGCTGATAATTTACGAACTGAAGTAGTTCGTAAATTATTTGTCCAATTCCGGTGTCCGGTCCGCAATCCGCCCAGTTTGACCGAACCTTAACGTTGTGCATTCGTGCAACACCATAATAATATCGCTTTGCTAACTTCTACAATAAAAAAATCTTTAATTGTTTGTTCTTATTCCTAAACAAAAATGTAATTTCTTTATAGGACACTTCAAGCGAATCCCCGCATCATCATCACTATGACAAACCACCTCCTCCAGCGCAGTATGTCCCTGTTTTCGCGTTGAATGCTCTCGGTAAGTTAAAATATATGATTAATTATAATAAGTTGCATGATTTCTGTAAAAAAACACACAGAATATACATCACTAACCCTTTACTTTACTTTTTGCAGGAAAATACTATGTCCCGCTAAGTGTCGACTATTCGTGCCTTCAAAGGCACCTTGGCCCCTACGATGTGCTAGACGCAAGAGCTATTCATCTAGCTGCGCCCCTGCATCCTGTGACGATTCACGTGAACTTTCAGCCATGTCTCAACTATCATGTCAAGAGGGAACCGAACGAGCGAGACCAATGGCGAGCTGTATAAGCCAAAAGACGCGTATCCAGTGCCAGTTAATGAGCTAGGTCGCCATATTGCTATGCAATAATGGCGCCAACATTTGAACGTGACAGCTAATATAAAAAAATATTCTATGGAGGCAATCACTGATGAGAACTAATTTTGGAGGAAAGATTACTCCAAAAATTAATGTTACTAGCCTTTAATAGACGAGCTATTTTACTAATTATCTAAAATATCATATATTTTTGTAATTAAAACAGCTGAATATTTTTGAGATTACCAAACTTATATTTAAACAAAATAATATATTGCTCATGAATTCATGATTTACGAGTTCCGGAGCAGCAAATTGATAATAAGCTATATAGGTAAGATTACCAAGAATATCTACCTAGAAAAATTAGCAAAGGAACCTTGAAGTGTTTTCATACCTACAAGAAAAATTAGTTCAGCTGTTAAAATATTTAATTGACCTGAAGCCTCACCTGAAGCTGGCTTAATCTTCAGCTGTTCTAGTCAAATGTGAGTCAAATTTAAAGTGCAATGTGGAACATTGCAAATGTAAATACTTGCATCATACCATACCTAATCAACAAGTGTTTCGTTAAAAATAATTTATTCTGTGGGCATATTAATGAAAGGACATTATTAGTCTGTAAGTTTTTAGCTATGAACACGCTATGCCCAGTTTCGGCGACGGCATACAGTGAAATGTTTCGTTTAAAGGACTAAATGATGGTGTGGACGATGTTTTCAGTGTTCTTAGTTACGGCTGTGATAAGTAAAAAGTAGTCAAAATATACTGATCGCTGTGGGACACTATTTCCAGTACGCGGGGGATGGTTCTACATTTGATACTTGCTATATTAGTACAACAGTACAATATAAAAATTAGATTAAGAAATTAAGTGTCAGTAACTTAAAAAATAATTCTCGCTTTTATTTCGTGTATGAATGTGTTTAATATTGTGCTGATATAGTATCATCTGGAGAAACAGCCTTAAACCAACTGATTATAAATCCCCGCAGAAATCAGAAGTTACTAATTTGAAACATTATTTTAAGCTTTCTGATTCAAGCCAAACTAAATTTTATTTTAAGACATGTTTCCCCACCAAAATTCCACAGCCCTTGTGCGCTTTATTCAATTGAATACGGATTTCGCATAAAGGGAGCTGAATATTGTTTCAAATATTTTTATTTTTAATTCGTTTTTGGAGGTAGTGGTGGAAAAATAATGGTGTGGTGTCCACTTGTGGACAAGATAAAGACTGAGGTTTTTATTTAGCGTTAAAGTTTTGTTTTATGATTGTTTCAACATTGGATTCTCACTCAAAATATTATATACTGTAGGTTAGAGTTCAATGTGCAAAGAAGTGTCAAATTTTACGTAACGTTAGTTCTAGAACCATTTTAAAATAGTCTGTTATATGTATAAGTACTTTATATTTTGTAAATAAATGTTTAAGAAATAAATGTTAAATATTTTATGGAGCCGCGTATATTATTTTATGATAATGTTGGGATATTAGGAAAAAAGGAAAGGCGCTACATTCAAACGAAGATTTTATGTAATTAATTATCATAACATCTTTTATTCTCTAGTATTATTTTAAATTTTACATGCTTAGTACAAACATTGAGAAGAAATAATAATATTTAACATCTGGATAATATACAGCTTTCTATTTACGATCCACTTAGCGTTAAAAAATTATATTATTATATATATTGCAAAATATTCCATTGTTACATCGAATACCTTACATAAAAATATATCCGACGGGGGAGCGGGACAAGCCAAGGTGGGTGCGATCACAAGGAGTCGGAAGTACCAATCAACTAGCTTCATAATATGGCAAACGATAGAGAGTGCGCTTTTTGTTCACCATAACAAAATATAGCTTTCACTTAACATTAACTATTATAATATATACACTGACGCTTCTCTACTGGTTGATATAATTAAGAATTTTTATCACAAAGATTTTCATCTAATATACTACAGAAACATTAAAATGTTGGAGTGCGTTTTGTTGTCGTATAATTAAATATAAAGGATGTAAATAGACCCTTAACGAAGCCGAAAGGCACTTGTTCTCCCCGTCTTTGCGATCATTTTTTTGTTCTAGACCCGACCTGGGAACCTTCTAGTTATACATGTTTTTAATGTAATATTTTACTTTAAACACCTCCACCTCCCTACTATTCAATTCATCCATCAGCACAATGCTTTGAGTGCGTTCCATCTAGTCCTACCGTAAAACGTGATTTTTCACCCCAAAAAAAAAAGTCGTTTCCCAGCAATAGTTTTTGCGTAAAGTTACTTAGTTTGATGTACAGAATGCTTGGTTGACGGCTTCGTGAAGGGTCTGTTTACACCCTGTATACATTTGCTGGGCTGCCATAATGTGAATTTTAAATCTACAACTATTTCAAATCCTACGTAAAGGTACTATATCATTTAGTTATAACATTGAGAGGAGGAAGACTAGCTGGAAGTTTAGTTTGCAATAAAATGCACAGCAAAACGCACTCAAACAGGAAGATATTATTCAATTAATTTACAGTTTATTAAAACCAGATCGAAATATTTACATAACCTATTTGACACGACACCGACACTGTCGCTCTAGTCGGGCTGCGAACATGCTCAATATTTCATAATAATCTACATTTGATTCAATAGAAAAAATCATAAAATCTTCCTACAATTCTTTTTATACAATACAAAAATAATAAAATCATGGATTAAATAAAGCTGTTAAAATATATTTTCTGTGTGTTAATAACTATGTGTATTTGCCTTGAAGGCGTATTATTGCAACGTATTTGACTATAATCTAAGTTTTAAAGATTATGCGTAAAACACTTAAATTTTTAAGTAGTAGCTCAGGGACGACCCGAACTCGCGGGTGAGCGAAGCATAATGCAACTACTTATAAACCTATACGGCTGCACGAAATAGGAAATAAAGACATTATAGAACAAGTTAATTGAGAACGACCCTTCGATATGTACTTGTTTGCCACACAGCTCACTTGGATTCGATTCAAGATAATAATTTTATCTTTGATAAATAAAAGACTCATCATTAAAAGTGCATTATAAGTTGACAATCATCGAGACTGTAATTGACACGTAATAAGCAGCGAATGTTGCCAGAACATCACATTTTACAGACCGCAAAAAGCACACAATCTAATTACAAAGGGGTTCCAAATGAAACACCAATTTTCTGGAACCCATGTTAGTAAATTTGAGCAAAATTTGGATGAAACGTCAGACACTGGGCATTATAAACGTAGTTTAACTACATAGATTTACTCTAAATTGCAACAATACTCACAGATTGATTTACCTAAAAAATGGGGCAAATTCCACTAATAATAAAGACACCGATCGAATAGTTACTTACCCACTATCAAAATATCAGTGCCTGTTATAACAGAAAAGCACGAAAATTTATGACGAACAAACTTTAAAAATACGTTCCCTTTCGAAAGCATTATTGCAAAACAAGCTAATTATTGCGCTAGATGGCGCGCTCCTTCCAGTCTGCTCCGAATTCCGGTATCTCGGTTCACTCGTGCAAAGCGATGGCGAAATAGATCGGAGTGTTAAGCACAGAATTATCACTGGATGGATGAAATTGCGGCAGGTCACGGGAACAATATGCACTCCCGGATTTCCCATACACTCAAAGATGATTTATAAAACCATGCCAAAGACAGCAGGTCCTTTTATGGATCAGAATGTTGGGCCACAAAAGGGATGAATGAAAGGCATTTGCATGTGGCTGAGATGAGAATGCTAACACCACGCATCCCCTATGTGTGGTGTAAAGCGAATGGATAAGTTTGAAAGTGGCGCCGGTGACTGAAAAGTTGTGTGGTAATCAGTTATCGTGGTATGTACATAATGATGTGGAGGAATGAGGAAAATGTTGAGTATGAATGTAGATGGCTATAAGAGTAGAGAAGTATGGAAGAAGAAGACATGTTCCGCCGACCCCAAATAAATTGGGATAAGGGCAGGAGAATGATGATGATATTGCGATCAAAGTCACAGACGAAATCATGGAAGTAAATTGATTCACTGAAGCGCACCATTGGAGATTAACTACAAATACAACACTCAAAACTTGTTTCGTACTCGCCGAGTAAAAAACACAAGAAAATTATTTCGTAATGTATTGGACTACATAATCTGTAATAGCGATTTAAGGCAACAATCGCACTGCAAATATTAGACAGCAACCTCAGAGATGGCACTCTGCCGCTTTAAAGTGCAAATGTTGCTTATAAGTAGAGCTGTAAACTAAAACTAGAATCCCTACGGAAGTCTAACTAAATATAACAAACAGAATATTTTGCAAGTGGCTGCACATAGCGTCACTGGGTGCTTCGGTGATAAACACTATTTTAGCCCGAGGTTATTCACAACATCGATTCGTTGTTATTTAAGTATTTACAGTCGGCAGTATATTAACAATTGCAAATATTAGTACATAACATTCAACTGTATAAAGATAAGTGTAATTATAAACATCTTTAATTACAGAATAAAATGGCAGAATGTTATTATACATCTTCATTTTGAACTCTGCACTTTAGTTCTTACAAAATAAAGTAAGGTGGCTGTAAAGCCCTAAAGTGTAGAGTTGAAAATGTGTTTGTTAAAACTTTACACTTGTTAACATTATGCTGCATAAACAATGTGTTACAAACAAATGGCAAAATAACCTACTCAAAAATTGACATCTCAACGACCACGTCGCTAGTCGATGCAAATTATTGCAAAATCCCGCACAAAATGTACATAGTACATATCTCACCAAGACCTCTACATACATTGATTTGTAACACATTGAGTACAAACAAATTCGAGTACAAAGATACAACTCATTAACAAATAGCAAGTACTAACACGTAATCAGTGCTTCTTTAGAATCTGCTTTCATTATTTGTTGTGTCAAACCAAACATGTATTTTATTAGTACTAATAATGTGATTGCAATTCATATCAGTCAATTTTCACGACCTCGTCTATCCAATTTGGATGCAAAAGCTACGCTAAACTAAGTCTTCACTCACGACACCACATTGCAACTCTGCATTTTAAACAATTTATATTTTTTATTATGAACAATTCAGTCCATGTATAATACTTAACATAACCAATAAATATTCACTTTCGAGCTCCGCAGAGAGCAAATTGCAAGGTGACGTCGTGGACAAAGTTTCAGAACACTATTACCCAGCTGCCTCAACATTCGTCCTTGTGATGATAAGAAAGAAAGAAGCATACACACAACACAAATCTTTGCACGATACGCTCCACTTAAAATATAACACAGATTTAACCTCTAGAAATGGCTAATGCGACAATGCGTATCTGATGAAACGACTCTAAAGTAGACGTGAAACCTCTAACACTAACAAGAGACCTAGAACTAGGACGAGCCCTCGGACCCCCTATGTATGCTAGAAAAAACAAATAATAAAAACAACTTTAATTTACTTAAACATTATGCGTACAAAAATCCTAGCCATCGTTCCCTAAACGCACTATCGAATGAATCGATAAAAATAAATATATCAATAAGATACATAAACATTGTACATATATAAAAATCTTTCATACCATTATACATATATACTTTATCGAGTAGATTCCCTATATTATATTATCTTAACTCTCCTATATACAATATGTACAAAGGGAAATAAAAACAATTTGTACTTGCAGAAAAACCGTGGGAAATAAAACGAAGAAGTGAAACGGAAATATACAATATGCGCGCATCGCATCTAACGTACACTCATAGAAAAATTTCTTTATGCTAGTTTTATATAATACAGGCGACGGGGGTTAGTCCGTCTGAGATTTACAAAAATAATGTGTTACAGGCCACTGCCGACTACCTGTCTCCCCGCTTCGCACCGCCCGCGCCATCTGCCGGACAAAGCATACCAGCGTTTAGAAATGACAACACTATACTCGTATATAACAAAGTTTATTCAACATGCCAACATAATATTTCTATGTATGTATATATTAATTTAGCTGGTGATTTCATAATGTCTATATATTAAACAGTAATTAAAAAACCATACATTAGTTTTACTACAAGTATGATTATGATTACACACAAACCAAATACTTTTTCCAAAAGTGAGATCCATTAGACTGCAGGATTCATATTTAAAATATGTAGAATGATTTGGCCATCACCTAAACCTACTGTTAGTCTGTGACTACTGATTACAATGATTGAATTCATAATTCATACACCCCTTCTTCCCCACTTTAACCCTTTTACTCCTGTTTTATAGCCATAGGTAGTGCTATACATATTATTATTCCATTGATTATCAACAGGGTGTCCCATTTGCTCCAAAGTTTTAATGTTTTGTCCCCAAGGGTCTTCATGACAGTTGGATGGCGCAAGAGATGGCTCTGCATGGGCCATATGGTTTCGTCTGTCATGTCCCAGTGGGGCTTCAAATATGTGTTGGGTCAGGCTGCCAGCACCGTGTCCCATAATGTTGTTATGTCTCCAAGTAGTCATACCGGTGTTTTCGGTAGGTGGTCTCGCCTCTTCGTCGTCGGGTAAGGCAAGACCGAACTCCCGCCGTAACCGCGAGCTGAGGTTCTCCCGTTGTCGCTCCGAAGCTGTAGGCTGAGCGTCGAAAACACCTGCACAAACAACAATATACATTAAACAATAGGTAAAATTATAATGTACTATGTTTACTACTATATATCTATTTTTGGACGGCAAACATTTTATAAACGTGTTGTTGAAATTAAATTGCATACATAATAAACGGGGGCTCTGCCTATTCTAGAAAAATATGTTTCTGCTTATAAATGAACTCCATACAACTTCAGATCACCCAAGCTTACTGCATAGTTATATGAATATACTCAGTAATCAATCACACACGCTCATACATTGTGGCGACGAGAAGACCCAGTCCATAGTTTGCATTTACAAAAGCGTTTTATGGGACGACACGATGTTCTGAACGAATACTTAAACATTAAAACTGAAAATATTCCTAAGATTTCGTCACTAACAGATTTACGGTCAACATTTGCATCACAACATAACATTCCACTAAACCTAAGTTTAAACATTCTAAAATTACTAAAAACGAAAACAGTAACCCCATTCTACGATCGTATCGTTTACCGCGATCATGGGCTAAAAATAATGTGCTGGTGCACTTTACGAACCAATTTACCGCCGTCATAATTATTATAAGTTTGTGCAATAAGATGTTGTATAAGTAAATATAATATCGGTGTCGGATTATCTCAGCTCGCTGGCATGTGGGAGTGAAATAAAAAAAAAAACCTCGAATGAATATTAGTTAGAATTCTGTGCGGCGCAGTATTGTGTTTACACTCGTAGCCAAGGTCGCGACGGTAATGATTTTAGTCTTTATTGCTGAGCTCCTCGCTCGTATATGCGCAGCTAATGTTATTGCTTTGTCTTAATCATTTGAACCGAGCTTCTGTTAGTTTTATCGAGATGCTTGGCTGCTTGTTGATGTACTCAATTATGTGAATCATTTACTACAGCGGCCATCGAGCTTAAAATAATATTTGCATAATTTTGTTTGAAGGGCCTCTATAATTTGGACGGACTTATTGGTGCGAATCGTTCGACCTTGTAAATGATGGATTTAATTATATTGCCAGCTTCTTTTTGCTTTAACATTACGGAATAAAGCCACCACATAACAGCTCTAACCCAAATGAGCCTCATAAACGGCGTACAAACGCTTTACGAATAAAACTTGTCCACGTAATTTTCGCAGCCTATGCTTGCAATTACAGAACTTTCAGAAATTTGCCACTTCAGATTGCTACTCTCGACGAATACACGAGCATAAAAAATATAGATAAGGCTGACACGCGCAAAGTTGCTATGGAAATACTTGACATAACAACAGTAATGTTTGTGTGAAAGGCCGTTATCAGTGAATTTAACACAAAAACATACGAAGCATCGATAAACTGGGGTCGATTATTGCATAACGCAGTTGCAACGTGTACCTACACGAGTATGTTTTTAGTAAATTCCTATACTACCTCTGTATGAACAATAATGGTAAATATATGGTCCAGTAATTGTTTAGTTAGCTAGCAAATAAACAGACCCGTAAAATATGCAAGTACGTAACTCATTTTAAATGCACTAGTTTTGTACTTACAGTCCATTATAAACTAGATAGATATACTTATGCGAGGAAGTATACCCACCATTCTAGATATAGATCTCTTTATAGCCCGCTATAATTAATGACTCGTAACAACCATTGAGTATCGTCATAATAGCAGTATAATTAGCAAACTGATTGTTGATCTTAACTGGAAGGACAAAGATGGCTGATTCTGCTTATCCCCTCGATATAAACCTTTAATCACATTTTATTTCATTTATGAGAACACATACTAAGACAGCTATCAACTTTATACATAGGCACACCTCCAAAACATTTTAGGCAAAACCCCATACAAAATTGTTATACCTTTCCGATACGATTTTTCATAGTCTTGTTCACATTTCCTTCGAAAGCGCACTCACGAGGGAAGCGTAACAAGGCACGACGCTAATCGTCTATGACAGCACTTAACCGGTGCGCGGGCGAATCAACCAATTGAATCAATTGCTTGCGTGCCCCACTTGACGCTATAATTGCCCCCAATGCGATGATGCAGTTCCATAATCATATTGTGAATTTTATTGAATTGATTAGAATATTATATTGGCTTTTATGTTGTTACTCTTGTAGATAGATGATTATTTGCAGTCTGTTTTCATGATCAACTGTGATCATGAAAACAGAATGTTTATGCTTGAGATGTGGTAGAATTTGGTACTGCGATTGAAATGTGTTGAATTTGACAGGTGGATCAAGTTGTAACTGGGTTGTGGAGGTCAGATAGGCAGTCGTTTCATGTTAAATACTGGTATTCAACTGTATCCGGTTAGACTGCCAGACTATCCCAAAGAGTTGGAAAAAAAGACTAGGCAGATGACGATGCGGTGGATCATGTTTTTTTTAAGCATGCAGCGTGTCTGTTTTTCTAAGCATGTCACAAATCATATTGGTTCAGTAACATGTGTGACATCTCACCTTTAGGTGTTTGCTCGGCGGCGAGTTCCCGATGCAGACGCTGCTCCAGCTCGTCGGCGGCGGCCTGCGCAGCCAGGTCTAGGCGCTGCGGCGACAGCGAGGCGGCGCCCGACGACTCGCTGGACCACTCGGGCGCCGCCTCGCCGCCCGACCCCGCCTCGCCCGCCTCGGACGACGAGCCCGCGCCCTCCTCCGTGCAGCCGCCGAGGTGCCGCTTGCGGTACTCCGTTATAGAGAGCTGCACATTATAAACAATCTTACTATTTTGCTCGTCGCAAAATGGAGATTTACTAAGCACACTGCCTAACCCTTCGACAATTAGAGGCGTGGTATTGTTATAATTTGTCATACTTTTAGGGATCTTAAAATGGGGTGACTCCATCAGACAAGAAAGTGAAAAAAGAAACAGATGTAACAATCCTAACATTGCAGGGTGAAGTATCATAAAGAGTATTCTGTATTCGTACATTATTATATCATGCGTAAACACGGCCATGTCGGACTGAGTTATTATTACGCCTACACTATTAGATATACCCGCATTGACGCAGAGCTAAAACAATTTAATTTTCATTATTTAATTGATTAGATCTCAATACACGTGTAAAACGGAACGTTGCGCCGATAAAAAAATCCTGGCTAAGTTCCAAAATAAAAACTTACCAACCTTTAAAAACCATTTTCATTTTCAGAACAAGTATGACCAGCATTTTTATAATAAATCCTATTCGTTTGACAATCTCAGTTTATCGCTATGTTTCGAAATCGAATCTTGCTGGGGCCCTGATAGCTGTGTTCTAGCGTTAGAATAACATCCGTCGCCATATCGGTCGATGCACTGTTTTGAAACACTCGAGATCGTCACTCTGCTCGAATGGAGATTCTATAATCTAGTATAGATGTGTATATTCTGTGATGCAAATAAATTGAGTTCGGATACCCGGCATAAGCGAAAGTCTCTAACCTCTTAACTTTTACTGCAGATAAGAAACGATTAAAATAAGTAAATAACTTATGAATTATATTTATCTGTATACAAACACATTGAATGCAGCCTAGTTAGAAAAGTCCCCTATAGTACGAATATCACGTGGACATCCATTTTTACTATTATCTAATCTGTGACCTTGATTTGGTTTTACGTGTTTTGATACAACAGTTTTCGTTATTTAATTTGTAGGTAGATAAATAAAAATTCATTCACAGCTTTCTGTTCTAGTAATGGAAACGATTAGACTTGTAAAAACAATCGCGGCGATTGATTTTTGAAGATAATATTATATCCTTGCTTGTCCATTCTAATAAAATCTGGACAATTGTTCCCAATCTAGTGAGTGGACTTTTTGGAGAGGTATTTAATCTGCAAAATAAAGATAATATGAATACAAAAAGCTCACTCACCTTCCTTCTTACAGGTTTTGGTTTTTCTACAGGCAGAGGGTTCAGTCTGGGGTCGTTGGTCCGCCGGCAGTACGGCTTGGCGAGCGGCTTGGGCAATGGAGCCAACAGGCCCGCTTTACTGGTACTGCTTAGCACCCCCGATAATATCACACTGTTATTTGAGTCCATATTGTTCACTCGCGTTAATATCTCCTGGATACTCTTCAGTTCGTCCACAGGTGTAATACTGTCCTTGTCAAACAAACTACTATCTAAACTTGTAGTCCTATCTATTGCACTCTTTATTATAGACATGTTTGGTACATTCTCGTTTATTGAATTGTCCCTGTCCCGGTCCATGTTGAACGATTGAGACATGTTGCTGAAGATACCAGAGAAGAGTCCCGTTGAACTAAAACGCGACGAGAATGGTAGAGTTGAATTCTCTAACACGGATGGCCTGTCGATTGAGATAGGCTTGTCAATTTTCTCGGGCTTTTCTACTACGGGTGATACAGGACATGCGGCCTTCACCGGTTTCATGGGTTCTTGAGGCAGGGGTATCGTTTCTGGCGGCGGTATTATGGGCATCGGGCTCGGCTCTTCGGGCAGCGGTATGTTTTCTGGATTGGGCAAAGGTATTGACTCGACAGGCGGTAAAGGTATGTTCTCAGGAGAAACAATTACTTTGCCATCACTATGAAGATCGTTAATTTCGTCGTGAATGTCTCCATTGATGTCTATTGGTTTTGACGTGTCGTTTTCAGTTCTCAGCTGAACACTGATCTGATCATCCACCATGTTGAGATCGAAGTTCAGATTAACTTTCTTCCGTTTCTCTTTAGGTTTCTTATTTCTGCTTTTGAGTATCTGTATGTTCTCTGTGTGGAAGGAGTGTATTTTCTTTTGTATGTCATCCATTTCGTCGCGCTGTGGCGATGAGTTCCCGCTCGTGTCAGCTGACTGACAACTGTTCAGTTTATCGTTTGGGCTCTCAATTCCTTTCACGTCGATATGACTGTCCACAGACTCCTGTATTTTTGGTTGCGCAGTTATTGTAGTATCTATTTCCATTGGCACAACTTTATTGTAATTACTTTCATCTATTTCTACATTATTATTATTAGTTTTGATGTCGTCTGGTTTGGGTATTTGTATTTCAGGCGGAAGTTCCTCCTCAGGCGTCGGCACTCCTATTATTCTTCTAATGTTCTCGCTGTCATGAGGGCCCTTAATGTTCATGTTTAACACGTCATTGTCTATATTGCACTGGTCGTCAGAGCCCTGGCCGCTGTCCGAGCGAGTTCTATCCCTACCGTATATACTATCCATAATATTTCGCACTTTGTATTGCCTCGTCAATGCTTGCATATCATCTTTGACGGGCGAGTCTTCTGACGTTAAAATAGGCGAAGTTTCGTCATTACACTGCGTAAATAAAGTTTTTGGGTTAGTAACTTTCATGACAACAATCTCTAGAAGACAATTGCAAAGCTACTTACAGGCACAATAGTGTTCTGTTCGCAAGATAGCGATTCTCTCGCTAACCGCCTCTTCTTCAATGGTGTCACCATTTCGTTGGGGAGTGGTTCTGAAACAAACGCATCTAAAATTCAAAATAGTAATACATTGTTCAATGAAGAAACCACTATTCGTTATTCGATATTTAAGAACAAACCTGCAACTGGCGAGTCACTCTCCTCGCTGATAGCTTGTCTCAACCATCTCTTCTTGGCACTGTGTTGCGGTATGATTGGCTGGACTACTTCGGGTACCTCGGGCGGCGTACTCCTAGTTATTCGCTTGGCTTTCTTTGGAGGCTTATTTCGATCTCTTCCAGGGGTTCTGGGGGGAGAGGCTCTACTATCTTCTTCGTGGTCTAAATCATGACCACCACTTAAATCGCCAATCATCGTCGATGCGACTCTGACCAAGCTTTCTAGGGACGGCGCGGACACTAAGGTAGGTCTGTAAGGGGACCTATAAGGCGATGGCGTCCGTTCAGGCGACCTCCCTATCCATTCTGTTGCCATTGTTTTCTTGGTTTTTGGTAATTTGAAGGCGGATTCTACTGACCCAACAGCTGCTTCGACTAATAGACATGCAGAGCTTAACCCCAGTTCCTGAAATTGAAAAGTGTGATGTAGTCAATTCTTCAACAGAATAAGTTTGTTTCAATGCGGCCAGCAGGTTATCCACCTAATTTGAGTCTAAATGGAATGCAATGGGATTTTTCAAAATCTTGTCAGGGGTAAAATCTAATTAGATTTCTTCAAAAACATGAAAGACGCCGCATACCTGACGACATAACTCATGCGGGGGCCCATCATTGGTCTGGTCATGGTCCATGCTGGGCGGAGGCAGGGCACTGTCCCGCCTCACCGGCGCAGCTCGCGGCGGCGTCAGTGGCGTAGGCGGCGCTTCGTCACCTGACGTCACCATATCGCTGTCAGCAG
Source organism: Noctua fimbriata (assembly GCA_905163415.1). Lineage (NCBI taxonomy): Eukaryota > Metazoa > Arthropoda > Insecta > Lepidoptera > Noctuidae > Noctua > Noctua fimbriata. Next base: position 17,181,561 of record LR990925.1, on the reverse strand, counting down.
AGTTGAGGCGACGCCGGTTGGACTGCGATGTTGTACGGGCACGGCCTTTGCGCCTACACAAAATTTAACATAAGTATTTTTATAACATTGTGAGGGATGAAGCAAAAGACGCTTGGAATAAATGGAGATGATTGGTCAGATTTCTAGAAAATTCTACAATTTACTTTGTAGTTACATGTATGGTAATATGCATGTATCTAAGTGGCGTATAAAATGCATAACAAGTATTCAAAGTAGTTACTATGTTTGATAAGTTAGATTCGCTAATATCCTAACTGTGTTTCGCCTCTAAAAAGAAACGTTTGTAAAATAATAAACTAAATGAAAAATCAGGAGGGCTATGTCCAGCATCAAGCTATAATATAGAAAAAATCATCAAAATGAAATTATTGCAAATATAAATAGCAAACAGTTTTGTTATTAAATAATTACCTCTAGACAAATTACATAATAAAGTAAGAAACTTTATTGCTTATTGCTCTGATCACATTTCAATCTACAGATTTTTTAACAAGCACCTGCAACAGTATTTTTTTTTTGTTTTATTGAACACTACACTACATTTACCTCCTATAATAGTTGTTTTAAAATTGGAACTTTGCCACTAATAAAGAAAAAGATTTTTCAAGATGGTGATTACAGTAAGCAGGAATGTAACTAGAGACAATGTGAACTTACTTTTTCCTCTTTTTCGATGTATTGTGAACTTCTTCGTCTTCATCCTTATCATTAGCATTGGGGTGAGGATCAGACTCTCGTCTCTTTTGCCTTTCTTTAACTTCCTGTTTACGCTGTTCAGCTTTTTCCATGCGTTCAAACGCTTTCATTATAGCTTCCATCTTACGTTCCTCGCGCGTCTGTAATTTAGATACAGGTTTAGAATTTTGTCTGGTCCCAAGGCTAGGTGGTTGAGTTTCGATTAAGCTTTTCGAACTAACCAATTTCCTCTTTTCTTTCTCTTTATTATTATTCTGTATTTTGTCTTGAGAATCATCTGTTTTATCATCCATAGAGTCTTGGTTCACGCAAGTCGTTCGACTAGATCTTGATGATCTGTCGTGGCACGCTGACTTAGCCATGAACTCTCTTGTCACTGGTCTATCTTCTTCTATTTTTGGTTCCTCTATGGGTTTCTTCTCTTCAACTTTTTCTGGTTGCTCCTCATCAGAATACACAGGCTCCTCCTCTTGTTTTATTTCTTTTATTATCTCCTTGACTTCTGCTTTCGGGATGACGATTGGTTTCGGTTCTTCTACAGCTGGAAGCGGAATAAGCTCGGGATGTTTTATTACTTCGAATTTCTCTTCAATAGGTTCTGTTTCACAGAAGTCTGGCTCATCTATTTCTTCAGGTTTCATTTCTTCTTTGGCTGTCAGATCTATTTCAGGTTTTATATCTTCTTCTATCGGCTCAGTTTTAGGCGGTTCATCGAAGTTCAAGGCCATTACAGCTGTTTTGACAGGCGAGAGTGGCGGGTATTCGTGTTTTATCTGTTGGGGAGATTTCTTTTCTGATTTTATTAGGGGAATTTGTGGCGCGAATTCTTTGACCGGTGTTGTGACGGGTGGTGCGAGAGGTGGAGAGACTGGAGATGAAGAACTGAAGCATCTATTCCTACTTCTCTTTTCCCTGGGTGGGTAGTCGACGCTCTTTCTTGACGCTAGGGTGTTGAGGCCGTTCACTTTGCAGTGTTTCGGGTTACCGCAAGCGCATGGCTGCTTACTGCCATCAGCATCGTGACCCACAGTTATTTCAGTGTTGGACTGGACAACTCCAATACTCACTAAATAAACATGTAATGTTCCTTTTACTATACAATGCTGTAATTCAGCATTCGGTTTACACGATCTTCTAACAAACCTCGCTTCGTTCCCGTACGTTCTTGTGTCTATACATATTTGTGTGTTGTCTTTCGGCAGTCTGTAGAAGAATACGAAGGGTCCAGGCTTTTGGCTTCCTGCTCTGGCCGAATTTTGTAGTTGTGGCCTGTGCTGGTTAGACAACATGTACTTGCCACGTAATTCTATTACAGGCGTGTTTTCTTTCAAGTCCTTTGTCGCAATCAATATTTTCCCACCAGCGTGAGGCACCGTAGTACATAAGTGCGCGTTCATAGCATACGCCATGTTAGGAGTATTGCCCAATTTACTGCTGTACTTCATTATCTTAGCCCTCAGTTCTGGGCTGTAATGGTTTGTAACGGCTGATTCGTAAGAGTCCTGGAAGTGCGATTGATTAGACATTGTGGAGCTATATTTACTTCTATTCAGCAACATTTCTTTCTTGCGTTTCACTCGCTTTTCTGATAGTTTTCTTTTGGTACCTTTTCGTACGACCTCTGGTTTCTTAGGTCTCTTCGGTCCTCGCTTGGGTAACGCTAATGATGGTTGTGGCAATGGTGGAAGCACTGGGAGGTTGGAGTTATAAGTAGTGACACATGAGCCACTTGTGTTGGTATAAGTGGTGACGGTCAGTAATCGTTTTCGTGCTTGTCCAGGAAGTCGACTGCTTTCAGAAGAGTCAGTATCAGAGCCACCGAGAGCGCTGAGTTCCTCTCTCTTTCTCATTTGTATGGCACGAGCGTGCCGTCGGTCTATGGGTCGGGGCATGCACAGTTCACACATGTACGCGTCTGGTATGTTCTGCCTGTCGATGCCCATACAGTCGACGTGTTGCCACTCACCACAGCGGTCACAACAGATCATGTAACCATCGTCGTGTGTGAAGTCGCAGATGCATCGAGTTTTGCCTTCCTCCTCGCCTTCTGGAGCAGTCTCCGTATCGCTACCACCTCTGTTAGCTTTCCGGTCTCCATCTATAGAGGAAATCACAGAGGCAGCGTCGTCGTCAGGTGGCGGAGGTGGCTGTGGCTTGTAAGTTACTGGCGCCATTTGTATAGTAGACACAGGTATAGGTGTTCCAACAACACTGGTAGGCACTGTCAAAGGCATTTCGTAAGAAGCAGTGGACATGATTACAGGTGAATTACGTTTTAAAGGGCTCATTGGTGATGTAGTTAATGTGGGTGAAATGATGGTGGGAGGTGGGCCTGTGGACACCGGTGTCGTGGGTGGCGTGGCTGTAGGCTGCTTCTGGGCAGGCTGGGCGTACGTGTGGTCCAACATCACGAAGGCTAAGGGCTGAAAGGAGTACCTCCTCAGTTCTTCTGAAAGGTTTGGCCTCTCCTCCATGCCGATTATGTCGTCCTCAGTAAGTAGTGTTGTTTTGTCGCCACTAAAACAAAGAAAACAGAAATTAGTACCCATTGATAATAAAAATTCAATGTTGGTTTTTGTAGTCCATGCTGTATTGACTAATAAATTTATATTTTTTTATTCCATATAGGTATACTCACACAACAATCCTTTTTTGATTTACAGGTTTGACCTCCACTGGTTCCTCAGGCATAGGCGGTAGAGTTGTTATGTGATTGATTGGTGTGGGACTCGGTTGCAGCATTAAATTGGGTTGTGAAAGTGACTGCAGGATCTGGGCAGTCAGCTGCTGGTTTGCAGACACTTGTGACACTGTGGATATTGGATTATCTGCAGGCCCATATGTCTGAACGTATCGTAAATTAGGAGTAGACCCTGATTGCACATAGTGGGGACCCTTTGGTAAACTCGTACTAATTGGAGCAGTCGAAATTAAAACTGGGCCACATGGAGACTGTAATACTAAACGCTCCCCTTTAGGAGGGAACTTGGACAGAGACAGTGATTGGCTCTTATGTGTAGGACTGCCGACTTTCTGAATAATTTTTGATGCATTAGAGTCCACAACTCCATAGCTTGGCTGCTGGCTTTTGTATGTGACGCTGGCGACAGGCCAAGACTTCGCCTCGGACTTGTTAGCTGACCCAGTCTGTTGTATTATTTTAATTGGCCTTGACTGATTCTTCTGATTAGAAACTTGTCCAGAGCTCTTAGATCCCTTAAAAGTATTGACAGACTTTCTTCCAGAATGTACAGACATCTTATTAGGTCCAGAGACAACACGAGATAAAATATGGCATTGTGTGTTGCCTGAGGAGGCAGCAACCATAGCATTTAGATTAGCACCATTGTTTACCTTATTCAAAGATTTAGTTAAGTTTGTGCTTTTGGTAAATGAATGATTGTAGGGCACATTCTTGATAGGGCTATTGTTCACAACATTTGGCGATAAGCTGGAGCAGCCAATCAACGATTGATTCTTCTGGGGTTTAGTGCAAAGAACGGAGTTGCTCAGTTTATAAACATGATTTTGTGTGCCATATGCTGGAGCCATTTCTTTCCCTGTTAAGTATTGCTGGTTATAGTTTGGATTCTTCGGAATCGATATATTACTTAAAATCTGAACTTTGGATGTCTTGGGTCGGCTTATGAAGTTAGTCTCTGTGACCATGTTTGATCTTCTTGCTTGATTTGAATCATTAACATAACTCTCACTGGTGATAATGATTTGTGACAAACCAGCTTGTGATCTATCGTCATCCATCTTAGGGTCATTTGTAGCAGCACTGGTTGCAAGTATTGTAGGCAGCCATAGGGTCTGGTTTCCAGATACATCTTGTACATTCTGTATAGATGTAATGTTTCCAACAGCTGCATCAACATTAATTGTAAAGTTCTGAGGCAATTTAGCAACATTTTGAACGATTGTGGTGCTCAGTGGCGCTTGTATGAGGGTTGCAGAGTTATCTAAATAATTGCCATCATTTGAATCTTCTGTTTCTTGTAATATGGGGTACGCTATGCGCCCTACATTATCTATGGCTTCTTCAAGCCTCACAATGCCAGAGAGGGAGTTCACAGACATATCTGTATCACAATGTTTCTCGGCAATGTGATACTCAACTTCTTTGTCTACTTTGTGCACAGATTGAATTATACTTTCTGGGTGTGTGGAGTCAGGTTCAGGATCACCTTCAGTGGGAGACAAGGGCAGGGCCCTCAACACAGGAGTTCTCACACTAGATACATTCATATTTGTTAATTTGTGATCCAATACATGTTCGTAAACATTTTCACTGGAGGTGGTCGGCCCGTAATCCTATAACAAAATATAAAATCAAATTAATATTTGTGGAATTCAGTAAATGCAGACAATGCACATAATTTCGAATTTGTAATTAAATGTGACACTTCTGCATAATGTGCATGAATAAACATTTCAAATTATACATACAAATTGTGTTGCTGGTGACTTGTTTTCTAAGCACTGTTATTTGACTAAGGCATACCAGTTGTGATAGTGCACTTTTACTACAATCATGAAAAGCGATTTGCTGATATGAGTAAACCCAATAGGACTTTTACTTTATACATTTCATACAGTAATAGCTGATACATCCCCCATACAATAACTTTATTAACATATAATCAACATATTTTGCAGACTATCAACAGGAGTCATGGAATGACAATCAGATCAAATGCCGTTTATAAAACTTGTAAAACTTCCGCAGTAAATATATTTAAAAACGATCTCACATTACTCACCTAAAAGCTGTAAAACTAAAACTTAATAGGATATCAATGAATACACCTTTCTATTCAAATCTTTATTTATTACAATGTCAAGGTCCTGAAAATGGGTAGTTTGTAGTATTATTTATTTAACTATTTTTAAAACACACTTGTAAATAGTTTAGCAATGAGTATAAGAAGTTCACACCTCTCACTTATATATTTATCTCAGAACCAAGTTTAATGCACTGTGGGGATAATCAGTAGGTACAAGCAAAATTTATGAAATTGTGTAACATAATAGTGGTAAAGGAAGTAGGAAAGCAGTGTAGGAACATGATGTTATTGGTTACAAAATCATAATATTTACAAATATAGAGCTAAGTGACTGGCTAGGTGTCCATGTCAGCAGGACTGGTCAGGGACCTTGGTGGTGGGTTTTATATTAGTAAATATGTTCTACTTACTTGCCGGGCCGCTGATTCGTAATCTGATGTAGCAGACATGCTGTATAAACTATCATCTTGGGTCAAACCCGAGATGACGCCTTGGAGTGCACCTCGGCCCCCAAATTTTATTTCATGTGACTGCAACCGAAAATCTATTCTTTAGCCATATATCTTCAGAATGATCAGGTATACGTGCGATGTACACCATAATGTTCTTGGTAAAATATTTTTAGTCCACAAATAGGATACGACCGCCGAGGTCATTGTTCCACAAAACGATTTGAAAGTCACTTTATTTTGTTCCCTACGAGAAAATATAAAGAATAACACTAAAATAATGCATAATAAACGTAGAAGCAATGGAATAAAAGCGTAAAATAAGCGAATAGGTTAATCCACTGCCGCCATTATTGTAGCACGGAAACTGAAATGTCTCAGTAATAAACATCAAAAAAAGTAAACACTATCCTCATAAGAGGATTTTAATTAGAATATACTGGTAGTACACTGACATAATCGAAATATTTAACTATGTAACGCCAATAAATCCCCTTAGTAACAAAGACATGAGAAATATAAGTACATACGAAAATGAGGTTTGTATATTTATATCACCTCAATAAAATAATAATGACTTACTTGTAGCGATATCATGTGTAATAGAGGTTTATATTTAAGAATAAACCAAATATTTATAGAAAATCAAACAACATCACAATAGTTAAGCAGTATGAAATCCAGATGTAAACACTTTTCGAGAAAATACTGAAGGAAACTTGAACTGACCTGTATATGAGCGAATTTGTAACACCTAGGACTTAGCGAAACTATTTCCATCAAATAATTGCATAGCACGTAATAAATAGGCCTCAAAATCCGTAACTACGACCAAAACATTCACAAGACTCGAAGATGGCGGCCATTGCATTTTCTTGATACAAAACAACGGGGGTTTCATGAAACATGTCGAACTACTAAGTATTTCCGGTCAAAAGAATGACGAAAAAGAAACTATTTATTTAAAAGGGTATAAAGGAAACTGTAGGAAAATTAAATATATTATAATTTAAAAATAATTATTTTTTGATGGATTAGTAACTCTTTATACGTAGAAATTATAACATTTTGATACAAAAAGTAATTCAATTTAGTACAAGTTGTTTATGGATAGAGTTAAAAGACATTTTTTTGCATTTTTTTTAATCCTTCTGAAGAATAGACAAAATTATTCTAATTAGGAACGCGTTCTAAAATAAGGACTTACTAAATCGTCTATGGACTAAAAGTAAAAACGATTTGATTCATTTCTCCTTTACAAATATTAGTGACAAAACGCTGAGATTAATAATTTAAAGTTGTTGTGCACATAAAAAACATTTTCAAGTAAAGATTCGGGTTTAGCAGTTGTTTATGAGACTCATAATAGTGATTCGTGATGTATGCATATATAAATACAAAACCAGATTCTGAGACGCTACTTCCTCGCATTAATAGAGGTCTAGAATATGGTGCTAAGTTTATGGCACAGTTACGCGCTTGCCGAGGCTTGCCAAACATCCACAAACATAAGCGTGTGAACGGGGTGTTAGTCTTGGCTTGCGTGGGTTTGTCGCCGATCCGGACTAGTATTGGTTTTTGAACACAGATCAAAGGAAGCTTGCGGCAAGCGCTTGCGACGTATTTACACGTTGGTGGGTGAAGTTTCACTCACAAGCTTGCACCAAACGGACGTTTTTAGTCTTACGCTACGATCATGAGTAGTAATTAGTTCAACAACGAGATTATGGCCTTTCTCGAGGTCTATCAAAGTGTACCGTACATTTGAAATCCGAAGGACGGTAACCTTATAGAAAAAAAGAAAGTTGCAGATCGGTCTCAACTTAGTAGTACATTAAACAGGCGTTTCTATGGATTTTTAACATCCACCATCTTCTCTGCCGAACTTTTCGCCTTCTTGGTTTTTTTGAATAAAAATATGTCAAACCAAAAGCAATAGCCGACACAACTTCAACGTTTACGTCTGCCATGCTTGCCTGTCCGGAACACACTAACTACCAGTATTATATTGATGTTCTATGACACTAACGCACTCCAAAGAGTAAAGTAAGTATCGCACTCGCAAGCGTGTACATGGTATCTAAGCGTTTGCAAAGGCTTGGATCTAATTATATTGATGCTCTGTGCTTGGAGCAGGGGGGCACACTTAGTATTGTCATCAATTTACAAAGACCACAGCGACATCTGGAGTTTGGTGCGATAAAAAAACTTGGCTGCCATCTTGTCTTGTTTGTCAAATTGTCAAACAAATGTCATAGTCGCCATTCGGCAATGTCATTATCAATCAACTCCCGCTTTCGCGACGTTGATGCACTTGCCAAGTTTAACTCAGCTAATTCTGTTAAAATTGTTACTACTGTTATTTGTTTTGTTAAGTTTTGTTTTTATTTCATAATATTGTTATCACTTCGTTTTTCATTGATAATTTTTATTGTTTTGTTATCATGAGTGAACTCCAAAGAAACAGCAGCTCAAATATATTATAATAAGCATAAAACGAATAAATATTCATTTCTTTTTGATACTAATAAAATTACAGTATTTTGAATTTTGTACGTGTTTTTTTAAATTGAGATGTGAGTGTGAGATGTCTGTGAATTGAATAGAATTATTAAATTAAATCCTCATAGTACCTAAGTATGCATACCTCTAGGTAGGTGTGTACCTATAGGTATGCATGAGTAGGTAGGTAGCTTTAGTTCACTTACTAAACTCAAGGTGGCAGCACTTTTCATACATGCAAATTTTACCACAGAGTTGTTACTCTTTTCCTCTATACTTACTTTACTCTTTTGCTTGGAGCTTAACGACGTTTGCCAAGTCTGCACGCGTAGCATGACCACCGTAGAAATGGTTTTTTTAGACGGCAGAATCGACAAAATGACTTGGGTAAGCGTGTAACAAACTACCCGTTTATATATTACTTTACTCTATGGTGTAAACGTTCCATTACATTATGATCGCCCTGGATAAATCAGCTGTATCGGGTCTAAAGCCTGGTGTACACACGGGAACTGTGTTCTAAACCCCGGTACTCCGGTACCCCGGACTCGCTAGTATAGAGGAATAAGCTCTAGAGTTGGCATAGCTGAACTTGCCCCTCCGCCAAAGTAAATTGGCGTAAGACCATAGACGTTATATAAAACTAGTTCATTCGCCGACACACGCCATTGTCGGTTAATGTCACAAACATTAGTGCTCTCTAAAAATGGTCAATTGTGCCGTTTCCTGTTGTAGGCAGGTCTGTGTTTTATAGATCTGTCACTGCAGATCTGCAAAACTATGACGTTTCGTATCACATGTGAGTACTTAGCTCTTACATGGTTTTGTTTCAGTATAATTTCGAAGTACTTTTTACGCCGCTACGATAGAAAAAGTTGGTAGCTCAAACGTAGAACAGACAGCGGCTAAGAGGTAGGTTAGCCGCTGTCTTCGGGAACGACTAAATGATGAAATAAATGTTCGGTTATCGGTCACTCATTAGTATGTTCATAAACATAACATTATATCACACCTGAAATTCCCGAAGGGTTAGTCAAAGGTACACCTATATATCGCCAGTTATGTTTAAGTCCCAAGTAATAGAGGGTGAGCCTATTGCCATCAACCGGGCGCAAATACAGACTCCGATAGATGTTCGATTAGTATGCTCAGTAAGTTATAAATATAGTTTTCATGTGTATGTGTCTGACCAAAAAGCTAGAAGTTAGGTTGAAATAAAAAACTTACTATAGATTATGGATGAAGTTATGAATTATGATGACGAATAACTACCGGAGATTTATTGTGAAGGACGGTACAGTTGATATATGTCAGGCATGCCACCGTCCCGCGTCCGGCCGAAACAATCCGTTATCGACCTCGTCAAAGAGTAGAATACTCATGCCAAACAAATTCTCGTCTAGCTAACGGAGAGTACTTTCATACTATAGACAAAACCTTGTAGCCAGGATTATTCATCAGCAACTTGCTCTAAAATACAGCCTTGTAGAACCGAAAAAGAAACTTGTATTTGAAATAAAATTTCGTAAAAATGTTGGATCTTTGTCCCCCAATATTTCCGTAACCAGAAGGTTCCCAGGTGTGGTCTAGAACAAAAAAAAATATCGAAATGACGGGAAGTACAAATGACTTTCGGCTTCGTTAAGGGTACTTTTACACCCTTTATAACTGTGTGGGGTGTCTATCGACAACTCTTAAAAATGACATTCTTAAGTCAATGGTTGATGAGCTATTTGGAGGATGAGGATTCGTATAGAACGAAAAAAAGGACTTTCAACGAAAATTGATTTGAATAACATTTTTGATGGCTTTAGAAAAATGGGACTTTTTCGTGACACAGCTGCAGTAACTTTATTTTCCAAAAACATATTAAAACCAAGATTAAAAAAAAATCGACAAATGACACAAGAAAAGATGGATGGATTGTGTGAAGAATGATATGAAGGAAAAAGGATTAAATGATAGCGTGAAATGATAGCATGACGACTGAAAGGGCAAAAAAAAAAAAAACGTGTTGCACCGACTCCAAATAACATGGGACAAGGGCAGGAAGATGATGATGATTATGAAAAACAAATTTGGTTTTGCAGTTGGCTGTAAATTCACCTACACTATGAATGAGCGTTAAAAATATCGGAAGCCTTTGCGTGCGAGTTCGACTCGCACTTGGCAAGTTTTTGTTTTGTATAGTTTGGATGTTTGTTATTCAATTATCCAAAAACGACGGAACGGATTTCAATTAAAATTTTTCATACAATTAATATAAACTTTCTATGTATTTGGATTAACACACTAGATACGTCTTATCCCGAAAATTGATATGGCGAAACAAAATCGCAGTAAGAAGCTAGTAACGGATCCTTTCAAATGGATATACACATGATAAATATCCTCTTCTGTCGACGACATCGTGGAACAAAAAATACAGGCCAGACACGAGAAGAATATAAAATATCCAACTTCTCCATGCCCTTACTCAAGTCCGCTCCACACGTTTTTGGTTCTTGCTTAGTTTACAGCACAGAGTACAATAATATAATGGTTTACAGCAAGAACGTGTGGAGCGGACTTTAAGCGAACTAAAAACTGCTGAAAGACTAAAACTCACTTGTGGGATGGCAGCACTGCTGGGTGAGTACAAATTAATATAGTATTTGATAATTCCATAGTTTAACAACAGAAATCATTGAATGATAATTTAATGTACAACCTACTTTAGTTTTTTTTTTTGTGAATTAATTATGGTACATCTGAGGTTTTCCTTTGGCACGAGACAAGTGACGTCGGGTATCTTGAATAAGAAAAATATAAAATAGCTGGTCGACATCGGCTTTGTTTGCCATTTAATAAAAATTGAATAGATATTTTTTTTTTTTTTAATCTAAGCCCCATGATTTGTAACTAAAAATAACCGATACTACGATTTAGTGATGTGAATTAGTTTTCATGTAAATGAAATTAGTGTCTGTGGTTTTTGAGCACTAGATGAGTGGCGTCGGGTAATATTCATTTTCTGTTACAAGAAAATTTTCATTAAACTCTCTTTTGTAAGATTTTAAGTGTTAGAATTGTGAAAAAATAATAATAAAATTTTGATCAATAGATTTCAGTAAAGAAGCTAAAGTAAATGGAACGTACTATCTGTGGTACTATCCTCCGTTTGGTATAAAAATTATACTCTTTGGTTCTATCACGCTAAATGTCAAGCACACGTTTTGAATTGAGGTTATGTTGTTGTGGAATATAATATTGGGCACACCATTTCACCAAAAAAAAATACTATTAGTTCAAAATGAGTGACTTTGTATTAAATGACACAGACTCCGAAGGTGATTCAGATGAAGAAGTAAGTTCTTTTCAAGGAATCAGTAAAGTTGACTCCGGTACACGAAATATCTAACAATTTCTGTAAATCTCTTCATTTGTGTGTTGCAGTTGCAAGAAGCGTTCGCTAAAGGCTTGCTAAAGCCTGGCCTTAATGAAGAAATAGAAAGGGTAGAGAAGAATTATGTAAATAACATAGCTGATTTGAAAGCGAAGCTGAAGGATATTCAGCTAAAATTACCATGGATCGAGACTTTAGATCTAGTGACTGCTGTTGCACCGATGGCCCCCGACGTAGCCATGCAAATGCAGGAGACAGCACAGAGAAGAAAGTATGTAATCACCATTTTTGAATGAAATTATGGTTTTGCTAAATATTTCATAACATTACATTAATTGCTAATCTTTGGTTTATTTTTATGGTGAGCGGTATTTGAACATTCAAGACTACCACCAGTTACATATCTTGTATTGTCACTCTCACATACAGCTTATGTCTGCTTGGATAATTAATAGGTTATGTACCTGTTAAAAGTTGTAAATTATTATACTTTGAGGATATGTAAAAATAACCAGTGAACATTAGTTCACTAGTTATTTTTGACACAGTGAAGGTGTGGTACAAATTGTACCACACCTTCACTGTGTCTGTGGCCGTAAAGGGCACATATTACATATATTGTAACATACAATATATGTAATATGTGCCCTTTACGGCCCTACTAGTAGGGCAATTGCTTCCCTGTACTCATTCTTTGTTGAATCAACCAATCATTTTCCAATCTGATAATAGTAATAACAGTGGTAATTAATACATGTTAAGCTGTCACATCATTATCTAATACTATTCAAAAATAATCAACCCAACTTTCTAAACTGAACTTGTTTAATTTATAGGAATCTAAAAGAGAATAGCAAAGGACAACAGAACTATGACCCAACTCAAGACCCTGTCCTCAATGAATTCAAAAGAGAGAACCTCTTACATAGACAGGCACAGGCTGCTGTGATTGAGGGTATCAAGAAACTGAAGGACCTTGGAGTACCTACAAGAAGGTATGGTAGTTAATTTGGTAATTATTTACCTGGTTGCTAGGGCTAGCAATGAATGCAGTGGCACATCTCAGAGGGCTAGCGTCATACCTGTGCTGTTGACTAAAGAAAGGTTGTGTTACCCAGGAAGGAACTGATTTCTAAAGGTCTTATAGCCAGTTGCTCCCTGTAAAATACCAATGTTCAGCTGCATTCAACAGGCTGGAAGTATAGGGGGGCTAAAAAAAGACCTGGCTGGATATGTCTCTTCTGGAAAGACCTAGTGATTTTGTTTACATAACACAAGACCTTCATGTTTATAAGGAGTTTTAAAGCATCTTAAAGGAGACCAATTCAGACTGATATCAGGATTGAAATATCAGTCTTAGGACTAAAATAATTTTTGATAAATAAAACCATTTAGAATTGAGAGGCTACCATTTTCTTTTTGGTCAATTTAAAAAATTTAAATAATTACAAACAAAAATATAAAACAATCATTGAAATATCTCTGCCAATGAAAATGTTATGAGACTTTAAAGTTGGACTTGCAATGAGGTAAAGTGATGTCACATCCTGATTACATTATTTATTTTTGATGTATGAAACAAACCCAAGAGAAAGTAGATAAGTAGCTATTTACTTGGAAAGTTAAACTCCTATTATATCAACCCTAAAATAAGACTGAATTAAAGAAAAAACATCCATTACTGAGTTCCGACTATAATAATTTATTTCTCAGACATTTATTCACAGATTTCCAATTTTTGATCTATATTTTAATTCTATTTAGTTAAATGTAGTGTTATTAACATCATGAAACTTCTCCATTGGTTACTGCAGTTCTTGACATATATGTTTGTTACTTCCAGACCCGATGACTACTTTGCAGAGATGGCCAAGTCAGACGATCACATGCAGAAGGTCCGCAAGAACCTGATGGCGAAACAGGCAGCACAGGCTCGCACAGAGAAAGTTAGACAGCTCCGAGATCAGAAGAAGATTGCTAAGAGAGTTCAGGTAAAGTTTGAACCTTACACAATGGGGTATTCTTGTTTATTTCGAAGGCTATTGCTTGTAGGGCTTCATAGGCTTAATAATGTACAAACTATCTGCACTTCAATCAAGTTCTTTTAACTTAGATGTGGTTCCCTTCATCTCCTCAGTGAATACACTATTAGTGGTGAAGAACTGTCTTTTGTAAATTTGACATTCAAGAAATGCTGATGATGAAAAAGAAAAGTGAGAGAGATGTTGGAGAATTGATAGTTTGATGTGATGTTTGACAAGGAAGAATGGAAGCAAATCGTTCTGTGTGCTAAACCCAAAAGACATGGGAGGATGGTCTTTTTTAAATCAGCTAGAAATATCTTCTAGAATTCATAGCTGTGAAGTTGTAAAATTAATGTATTGTGTCGACACGTGCATCGTCGCTACAGTGTGACGCTGACGGCTATCACGTGCATACATAATCAAATACTAAAATGGATTTGATTTGGTTACAATTTTTTGTGTTCACAAATTGTGCAGTGTATTATCAAAGTATGTTAAAAAGGGGTTCCCAATACATGGAACTGAAACTAAAATTCATCAAACCTTACGTGCGGGGTGTCAATATCGTAATACAGGGATAAATATACCTATCTTATGTTGTTTTTGCGTGAGAGACTAACAAACGTCCATCTATCCATCCATCCTCCTGCACTTTCGCATTTATAATAGTTAATTTCTTTTGCCATTAATTAATTGCTAATCAATTGTTTAATTTCCAGACCGACACTAGGGTAAAACAAGCCGCAGATAAGAAAGAAATGTTGGAACAATTAAAACGTGTAAGAAAAGGAAAATCATCTGACTTAGGATTCCTAGATGACAATAAAGGCAGTAACAACAAAGGCAAGGATGGCAAAGGACCACAGAATAAAGTCAATAAAAGACGACAAGCGAAAGATAAGAAATTCGGTTTTGGCGGCAAAAAGAAAGGCGGCAAACTAAACACGAGGGAGTCTTCAAACAATTTCGATGGGTTTAATGGTGCTGCTCCACAGAAAAGACAAGGCAACTTCAAAACGAAATCGTTCCAGGTCAATAGCAAGAAGAACGCTAGGCCTGGCAAACCTCAAAGACCTGGAAAATCTAAAAGGAAGAATAATAAGAGATAAGAAATAATTTAGTTAAATGTTCTAGAATAAATATTTTGCTTATAATAAGAATAGTTGTTTTATCCAAATTCCTGCTTATAATTATGTACTACAATAGAAGCACTTAATACCAACAAGGGGATACTAAAATCGATGTACCGACAGCATGACACATTATGGTATAACAGATTGTCATGGTATAATCGTTTTATTTTGCGAATGGACTTCCTATTTTTTTATGAGGTCTATTTCGCTGGTGGACTCTGAACAAAATAAAACAGGTTTTATGTATGTCGTATTCAATTACACCACTGCGTTGAAAAAGCTCTAGAATCTGCATTATACTGTTTCTATCCTTGAGGCTTTGCTCAGGCTATCAAAATGACTGAATAATCGTTGACTAGTAGAAAGATGCTGTCTAGTGTCTAATTATTTAGCACTAGCTTTTTCCTCTGACTTCGTCCGCGTCGAAGAGACATCCTTGAGCACTCTTTCGTAGTAGGTATAGGTTTCCATCGCCATCGGTGAGTTTTTTTTGTAAGTCAGTTGACTCTACATCCATACTACCACTTTATATTGGTATAGATTTTATCTTCAAGTACAAAAAGGTTTTTCATCGGTGCCATCTTGAATTTTCATTTTGACCTCATTTTCGTTATAATCGACCCCGAAAATGACACCCATGAGGAAAAAAACGAAAATTTTCGCCGGCGCCATCTTGGATTTACATTTTGACCTCATTTTCATTATCAGCGACCCCAAAAACCACAAAATTGACACCCTTGAAGAAAAACCGAAAGGAAATCGTTACACAATAAAACAGAACATAGCTGATAATTATATAAAACATTTAATATTGTTCTTGTTCTACCACTTGCGTCCCTTGCCCTTCTTCTTTTGCTGCTGTTTGCGCGACCAGGCGCTGTCGGCTTGCTTGTCGACGCGCGGAGACTTGGCGGCCGAGGCAGCGGCCGTAGGGGTTGGTTGCTGCTTGCTCATGTCGCTGGAGGATTGGAAAAATAAATAGTACAGTGGCAAAGCAAAAAGAAGAAACCTGCATATTAAAGTTAAATTTATATAACTAGCGACAATCGACAGACGTGATTATCATTTACTATTAAATGAGCAATATTTATATATTTATGTTTGTATTCAAGTTTTCGGCTCTAAAGATCGAGTTAGCTAGGTCTCATATCTGGGAAAATAGTTTTCTCTATTTTCACCAGAGCAGAGGTTGGTTGCCCAGGTACTGGGTACCGATATCCTGCCCGCTGAGACCCAAAACATGGAGCCAACGCAACATTTGCGCTGCCGCCGATGAAGCTATACTGAAGAGGCGAAGTTTTGGGCTAATAAAATATGTCGTGCCAGCAAAACGAAGAATAAGTATACAAAAATACCGATTTTCTGAACTCATACTAAGTTCAGAAAATTGGTATTTTTACTTTTATGTTACTTGTAACAAAACTACCATTTGTGGTTGACCCGAAAAATCATCGGACTCTTTTTTATCACGTTTTGATATGGTCCCCATACACACCAAGTGTAGTTTCGCTATACAATTTTATTTGTGTACAAAAGGGGCACAGCTCTAATGGATTGTTGTGAAGTTAGTTAGAGATCATTATGGCGCGGTAGTTTTGGTCATTCACCCAAAGTCGTATGGAAATTGGGCTAGCGGCCAAGTGTAAACGACCGATGTCGAAACGCTCGTCTCAGACATGTCGGATAGGAACCACTGATCTCATCTAGTTTTTATATTTTTTTCATGTGTTTATACGAGACAATTTATATGTAGAATAAACGTTTTTACAATTTTTCATTGGTGAGTGTGCCCATTTGTAATGGTTTTCAGTTTCATCATCCATAGGTTGCAGCATCCGAAGGTGATTTAGATACCATGATTACTTCAATACCGCAGTTTCTTTTTACTGTACCCAGAAGATTTTACTTCCAAGGTCATCGAAAGTGCAATTTCTGAACTCTCAACAGTTGTCTCACTGCCGACGATAACTATCGACTATTTCGTCGTTCAAGAAACTGGTTGGGAGCTACTGGTCCCATGTCAGGAACGGAATAAATTTATTATAGTTGATTGCCGACCATTCACAATGCCGGAGAGAACTATCTCAAACAAAATACTCGTTTGTCGTTGCTGGTTCTACTCGCCTCTCGCTAACCGTCAGCGGTGGGACTTAGTTGTTATACTGTTAACTTACTATTGATCAGTAGCAGTCGTGGACATGCCCTGGCTGCCCTTGATGACGTCACGCCGGACACCGCGACGTTTCCTGTACGCGGTACGCTCGTACTTCGGTAGCCATCTGTCGATAAGAAAAACAATTGAATTAACCATGTGCTGCAGTTTATTAGGCTAGACTTAGGCTGTTCGTTGATAACTTGATGAGTGGTGCTTAGGCGGCGAAGGGTGAAAATTGAGTCAGGGGAAGCCGAAGGAAAAACAGAGAATTTTTTTTTCTGTTTATTTTGACCTTATTATCATTATCAGTGACCCCGAAAACCATGAAAATGATACCCATGAGTCCCATGACGAAAAAAAACAAAAAAAATTGTTGGTGCAATCTTGAATTTACATTTTAACCTCATTTTCGTTATCAGCGACCCCGAAAACCATGAAAATGACACCCATGACGAAAATACCGAAAATTTTCATCGGCGCTATCTTGCATTTTCATTTTCGTTATCAACGCGACCCCAAAAACCACGAAAATGACACCCTTGACGAAAAAAACCGAAAATTTTCAAATAAAGTCAAAATAAAAATTCAAGATGGCGCCCATCTTGAATTTTTATTTTGACTTTATTTTCGTTATCATCAACCCCGAACATCAAATGACACCCATGAGGAAAAAAACGAAAATTTTCTATTAACTACTAATTTTCGTGTTTTAAAATGTTTAGATGGATGTGCTTGTTTTAATTTAATGTCGTAGTTCCAGATCCACATTGTATAGTCATCCTTCGGGTTCATTTTAATGTTCAACAAATACTGCCGATCCTAAAAGTGTAGGTATTGTGAAGGCGTATTACCTCTCTGGATCCGGAGGTTTGGACAGGTCGGCGTTGGGAGGCAGCTTGGTCTTGCGTTTGCGTTTCTGTTTTTTCTTCCCGAGGAGTTCCGAACCAGGCGTTCTGTGAATTTTAGGAGAAGAAAAATGGTTAGAGCAGTTTAAATTATAACGACAAAAGGTTGTTATGCTTCGAAAACTTAAACCATTTTGGTGATGAACTTCAGTAAGTGGTAAATCAACTTGGTGATAACTTTATTAAGTGGTAAATGCAGTAATGCTAAGTAGAACATGTATGGAAATAGTTACCCAGGCGATTGTTCTTGTTTGCTTTGTACGGTTTTCTTCACAACCTTTGCTCCCATCATCCATTTCGATGATTCTAAAGCTTCTATGTCAATCTTGGTCTGGAATAGTCAAATATAAAATAGTTTTTAAAGTGTTTATTTAAATTCCTAAGGTAACAAAAGTTATAACTTTTTGTTGTATTTTAATTCAACACACGATTTATTTGCGAATGAATGGACGGAGATTTAATTGGCATGTCAGAAATGAGGGATTTATGAAAGCCTTGTAATCTTTGTTTTCTATAATTATTATTGTCTACATAATTAATTGGTTGCTAACCGAATTTTTGAAAGTGAATATATAAAGAATGACAATACCTCAAGTTGATGCAGCGGCGGCAAGCTCTCGGCGAGCTGGCGCGCGCGCTTGGGGTCGGGCTGCGCCAGCGCCTTGACCAGGCGCGCCAGGCTGCGCTTGTCGCCCGGCGCCGCGCGCGCCGCCGCCTCGTGCGCGCGCGCCGCCTGCAGGGCCGCGCCGGCGCGCGCGTGCACACTCGCCGCCGCGCGCCACACGCTTATTAGAGACGCGAAGCGCTGCGGACAAAATAATACTCGTGTTGTTTCATTGGAGAATATTAAAATATTAAAAACAGAAAAAGGTTATTTAAGGGCACAGTCCAGTAACATTGACAGCCCGTCGAAAAATTTGCGCAGGTCTACAATATTTTTTTTTGACTAAAGTTATTTTATTAATTAATTGGAATTATTTTTAGTGCACTATAATATTGGTTATATGCTTAATAACTACGTATTTTTTAAAGTTCATAAAACTCGCTCTAGTTGCGTAAATCTGGCGTTGAAAAGAGGTCTCCCGCGCCCAACGTCTGTTTCAAAATAAAAAAAAACATTAAAATTAACGTAAACTGAAAATTATTTGTAAACCAAAACACCCATAAAATTACAGTTTCTAAACAGAAACATTTGCCATATTTCCTCAGTGACCGCCGCCGAGCGGTCGAGGTAAAAGTACGTCAGAATATCGTCAATTGTTTTCCTGACTTCTCACTCGCACAATCATGCTGTTGCGCTCATGTTATGTCATGCAGGCTGCTCTACTTAATTACTTTAACCGACTGCAAAGAAAAGAAGGGTTACGTTTTTATCTATGATTTTTAAATATTTTACACATGGACGGAAGACACTAGCGCGAACGGGTACTACATAAGTACGAAAAACTTTATTCCGACAGTCACAAATCCGAATTTTAAAATACCGATTTTCATAATTCCGAATGGTTCAAAATTCCTAATATAACAACAACCTAATATATAACGATTTATCATTTAACCTATTTTTATAATCCCTAAATTTTAATATTCCTAACATTTATAATTACTATTCTCAAAATACCTAGTTTCAATACATCGAATAACAAAAAGTCCGACTTAATGATAATACGAAATATCAAAAATATGAATTCCGATTAATTAGAATTCCGAAATAAAAACACCGGGTAAAATTGAATATACAAAGACAAAGACAAATAAACACATCATCCACAATAGAGGGGATCTGGGGATCTGATCCGTCAAAGGTCACAGTTCTAACCTAACCTAACCCAAATTATTCACCAACAATAGATGGTACCTGAAGCAAGTATATAAGGAGAAGAAAATACAAAAAGTAATATTAATACACAAATGTTAATAACAAAGTAGACGTTTTTAAACTTATAGAATTTGAATTTAATTTAAATGAATATTATACTAATTGAATCACAATCAGAAGAGTCTACCCTTTATAGCAGAACTTTTTATATCATAATATTATTTTGCATAACAGCGGACAGCATAAACTTCATTTCGCAGAAATTTGTTTGGCAGACACTTATTTATCATACGTTCAACACTCATAATTTTGTAAGTTAGAATCATCTTTAAGCATAAATTTCATATCCATAAGAATTAAATATAATGGCAGAAAGTTCACAGTCAGAATCGTTTTTGGCAAACATTACATATGGAGTCTTTAAAAAGGTAGAAAATCAATCAATCAAAGCATCAGTTGATTGTGAACATATATGGTTTTTCTTTCCCTGTATGTAGCATGCAAACAAGCATACACCTTGCATGCAAGCAAGTATGCAGCATGTAAGGAAGCATGCAGCATGCAAGCAACCATGCAACATGCAGCAGGCATGGTTTCTGTCACGGTTCCGGTGCTGCGGGGCTCCGGCGGTCCCACGCGAGTTTATTGTCGCAGATGTGTTTAACGCTCACCACCGCAGCTTCGGCTTGAGCCACGTCAACGATTTGCGTTTTGGAGCGCAACGTACTTTCGTACATGATCTGTTAATTTTACACCTAAGATACTGCGCTCCATAGCACGTTGGCGTTTAACAATAAATATATTAAATATTTTTTATGCCTTAAAAATATTCGTTTAAAGAATGTGCCAAGTGTGTTATGCCATATAAATTTCGGAGCATCAAGATTCTGTCAGATAGGAATTTTAGCAGTTTATTTGAAGTATTGAAAATCGAAATGTCGTTTATCGGACCGACAACGGAAAACAAACAAATCGGATTTACGAACTTCGGTAAAATAAATTTCGTGATTTTTAATAATAGACATTGTAATTCTTAGGTATTATGAAATTCGGACTTTTGAAAATCGGAACATCGAAATTCGGAATAAAATATTTCGGAGTATTTGGGTGTTCCCAGCGCGAACTTGCGGGAAATGAGATTCCTTACGATAAAACAAAATCAAAATCAAAGATGGCAGCTACGAAATTTTTAAAATTTTTCGTCATGGGTGTTATGACCGTGGCAATTCGACAAACCGAGGGCACTAGAATCGAATATGGTGTCAAAATGAAAATACAAGATGGCGCCGATGGAAATTTTCAGTTTTTATGTCATGGGAGTCATTTCCGTGGTTTTCGGGGTCGCTGATAACGAAAATGGTAGATGTGGACTATTTAAATATGGGATCAAAATCAAAGATGGCGGCTGCGAAAAGTAGCGAATTTTCCGTCATAGGCGTCACGTCCATGGTAATCGAGGGCGCTCTAAACGGATATGGGGTCAAAATCAAAGATGAACACGAAACTTTTCGAATTTTTCATCATGGGTGCTATGACCGTGGCAATTCGACAAACCGAGGGCACTAGAATCGAATATGGTGTCAAAATGAAAATACAAGATGGCGCCGATGGAAATTTTCAGTTTTTATGTCATGGGAGTAATTTCCGTGGTTTTCGGGGTCGCTGATAACGAAAATGGTAGATGTGGACTACTTCAATGAGTACACTTATTTACCATGGACATGACATCCATGACGAAAAAACCGAAAATTTTCGTCGGCGCCATCTTGAATTTCCATTTTGACGTCATTTTCGTTATCAGCGACTTCGAAACCCACGAAAATGACACCCATGACGTAAAAACCGGTAATTTTCGTCGACACCATCATTAATTTCCATTTTGACGTCATTTTCGTTATGACTAACCCCGAAATTCACTAAAATGACACCTCTGATAGAAAATCCGGAAATTTTCAAGCAAATGTCCAGTCACGCAAGTGTCGCAAGTACCAGTCGCACAAATGACTATTCGCGGATAGGTCCGTTCGTGCAAATGTCCTAGATCTTGAATAAAAGTAACTCCTTACGTTTAATTGTAACAATTTTGCAGTGGCAAGGCGTCATGTTCCATTACCACC
This sequence comes from Noctua fimbriata, assembly GCA_905163415.1. Lineage (NCBI taxonomy): Eukaryota > Metazoa > Arthropoda > Insecta > Lepidoptera > Noctuidae > Noctua > Noctua fimbriata. The sequence continues at coordinate 17,159,565 of LR990925.1, read as the reverse complement.
ATCATCATCATCATTTCAGCCGAAAGACGTCCACTGCTGGACATAGGCCTACCCCAAGTGTCGCCACATTGATCGGTCCCGTGCGACTCGCATCCAGCGGATCCCTGCAACCTTCACCAGGTCATCGGTCCACCTAGTGGGAGGCCTTCCAACGCAACGTCTTCTGGTTCGCAGTCGCCACTCCAGAACTTTTCGGCCCCATCGGCCATCCGTTTTGCGATCAATGTGCTTTGGCTATTCTTCGGGCTACGTCGGTAACCTTGGTTCTCTTGCGGATGTCCTTATTTCTGATTTGATCACACAAAGAAACTCCGAACATAGCCCTCTCCATTGCCCTTTGGGTGACTTTAAAGCCTTGCCTTCAAGCCAAGCCTTCTGATGAGGCCCATTGTGAGCAACCACGTTTCGGTCCCGTATGTAATCACTGGCAACACACACTGGTCATAGGCTTTCGTCTTGAGACACTGCGGTAAGCTGGATGAGAAGATACCACGCAACTTGCCGATCGCTGCCCAGCCGAGTCGGATTCGACGATTGACCTCTTTCTCGAAGTTAGACCTACCTAACTGGATCGTTTGTCCCAGGTAGACATAATCGTCTACAATTTCGCGTGTCGAGTCTCCGATCTTGATAGGAGTTGGTGTGACATGGGCATTCAACATGACTTTGGTTTTGTCCATGTTCATTTTAAGACCCACTTTTTCGGAAGCTCTACTGAGGTCATCGAGCATTGTACTGAGGTCTTTCATGGTCCCAGCCATGACCACTATATTTTCGGCAAACCGAAGGTGAGAGATGTACTCGCCATTGACGTTGATGCCTAGCTCTCTTCAGTCAAGAACCTTGAAGACATCCTCCAGTGCAGCGGTGAACAGTTTCGGAGATATGACGTCTCCCTGTCTCACACCTCGCTACAGAAGGATAGGTTCCGAGGTCTGGTCCTGAAGTCGGACTGACATGGTGGCGTTTTTGTACAACCACTTCAACACCTCGAGGTACCGATAGTCGATTTGGCACGTTGCAGAGACTGCAGTACAGCCCAAGTCTCGATCGAATCGAAAGCTTTCTCGTAGTCCACAAACGCTAAACAGAGAGGCAGGTTATACTCTTCGGTCTTCTGTATAATCTGCCGCAGCGTATGTATATGGTCTACGGTTCTAAAGCCTTTTCGGAATCCGGCTTGTTCGGGAGGCTGAAAATGGTAAAACTTGCGCGCGAGACGATTCGTGATGACTCTTGAAAACAACTTGAAGTCAAGGCTTAGTAATGAGATGGGCCTATAGTTCTTCAGCCGGGCGTTGGGTAGTTGACACCATTAAACAATAATTCCAAGACACAACTTCTCTAAAAAATTACTTCATTTTAGACCTGAAAACCCGATAAATTTTCAATTAATTGCAAAATTAGATTTTTAGTTGCTTTGAAATCAATAAATAGTTGAGTCTTTGAGTTGATTAAATAGTGAAGTCATAGCGTGGCTATTTCCATTCAAAATATAAGGGGGAATCACGTTTTGACAGCTCTTAAATTGATTTGTCAACTACCCTATTGTCCCCCTTTTTGAAGAAGAGTACCACCACACCCCTGCACCATTCAAGGATTTAGAGATCCGTCTATTGAGCTGCCGGTATTTCCATGCCTCGTCTGAAGACTGCAGGATCATCTCAAGCCGCTTCTTCATGAGCTCGAGAGTATGATTAGAGAGTATTTTGTTCTTATGTGCACGACGTGTCTTGAAGAACTTAGACCCAGTCGTATGAACAGTTTCCATGAATCCATCGTTGTATTCGTCCACTGAGCTTTTTAGGCACTCGAAAGCTCTCGGGGTTTTGGATCTGGATCTGTGCTGGACGGAGCGTAGACTTCATCAGTCGAGACCGTTCCTTCTCGTCGGTCCGGAGTGTACGCGTGTTGTATGTTGCCAGGTCAAGTCGTCGGTATAGGCAGCCTGATCCCTTCCGGAGATTCTTCGCACCCCTTGCCACGCCGTAACCTCGACCGCTACCATAGTCGAGGGTAGCCGGGCTGCCGGGTACTAGGGGCCATTTTTGTATTGCGTTGATCATTAGGGTGGTTCTGCCATAGTCGCCACGCTTGGCAGGCGGGTTGGCGATCGCAGTACGGTTGTTACAAAACGCACAGAGAACGCTGCTGCCCATTCTCTGGTAAGTCCCATAGTCGCCTCTTACGACACCCACGGGAAGATATGGGATGGTGCTATTCTTTACGTCCGACACCATAAGGAACCATATCCATTATGTGAAAGCCAAAAAAAAATGTTTGAAAACGAGTGATCATGAATTTCAAAATACATATTCGAAAAGCTTTTTTTCTATTACGTCTTTGTATGATGGTTCCTAGAAACAATAATAAATATAAGCGTGGAATTGATAACCTCCTTTTTTTTAAGTCGGTTAATATGTAGGTAGAGCAGCTTTAGCATCATCTCAAATATTGTAATTACGACTAGGTGTCAAGGGGGGAGTTCCCCGCACACACGATGTGTATTTGTTTTTGTTGTGAATTTCTGAGTTTTGCATGACAAGACTATCGCCTTAATACGGTTAGTATCTGAATGAGACTGGCACGATCAAAGATAAGTCTAAGTGCGTGTAATTACAGGCATTGGCAAAATTTTATACAATTACATTACAATAAATTGACTTAGTGGACCCGACATGTCTGGTAGCACTTTGACCTTGAACTGACCTAGCTTAGTGCAGAATTTCAATAGAATAATAAATATGCTTCTTATAAGGCTTTATTACCGTCAAAACGTCCGCAATAAAAAAAATATACTCTAATTTCTCTAAATTAAAAAAAAAAATTGTCATACCTCATCGTTATTATAATGCTCATACACGTCTGTGAACAGCTGCGACGCCTTCTCGAACTCATTGTCGGCACACAACAATGTGCACAATACGCCAATTACTCCCGGACGGTACTTGAACTCACTCTCTTCTAGAAGCTTTACTGCACCCTTGCGATCTCCCTGTTACATAAAAAACGAAACAATTAAAATAGATTTACAAAAGTTTTTTTTATTTAGAAGGCTAATTGTGATTAATTATCTTAATAAATAAAACGATGCTTTTGGTTGGCTTTCCAAATCTTGGATCTCAAGTGCATTTACAACACACAAAATAATATCACAGTTTACAAACAAACCGATCGACTCTATTCTGTGGACCTTATAAATATTTGTTGCGTCTTCTTCTTTCTTTGCGTGTCGATGGATTCAAATTATTTCCGACCAGTATGTAGCCCACCAGCACGGCTTAACGGCATAACGGGTTTTTTACAATGGGCAAGGCTGGTCAAAGCTGACTGTAGATGGCGTGTCCATAGCTTAGTCCCAATCCGACCAATGAGGTCAAGCTATTTTGAAATATATAATGACATTGACCGATTTTCAACCAATGACGATGCTGGGTACAAGCTATGCTAGCGTAATTAGATTTACAGATGCCTTCCCTATTTCGACGCCAACCTTTCGATTACCAGCTCACTCCTAAGCTTACATAGTGCAGTACAAAGGTTATTTTCGAATTTACAACTCTCTCTCTTTTGATGGTCTACACGTCGTATTTACTCAGGCTACAGCCACTTCTGTGGGATTCTTCATTTTTCTAAGATTTCCTTAAAGCCATAGCTTATATATCATTATTATTTTATTGTTCTAGTTCCAATATATAGGCTGTTTCGTTAATCCTCACCTGCGTCAACAAGACCTGCGCAGCCGCCAGCGCGAGGTCCCCGGCCTGCTTCAGTAGCAGCGCGACGGCCTGCTGCCGCTTGCCGTCCTTCATCAGCGAGGAGGCCTCCACCAGCGCCGCGCGACGCTCTCCGTTGAACTCACGGACTAACTTCACGCAGCATTGCTTGCAGAAGTCGGGCTGGAATTGAAATTATGATTTTAAGTTGGCTATCAGTTATCAAGGAATATGCATTACTAAATAATTTATGCACAATGTCGGATATTGAAAACTTTTATTTTTATATTTTAAATTTCACTTTTTCAGGACTTACTACATACATTTAATGGAAATTACAGGCAATCTGGGCCCATTATTTTGTTTTTTTTTATGAAGCAGATTTATAGGTAGTTTAGTGTACCAGTTACACATACAATGATTGTATCTTTTCACACATACCTGGTTAGAATAGATAGCGAGTATAGCCTGGTTGTAGGTGATAGCGGCTCGCTGTCTCGAGTTCAATTTGTGTTCTAATCCGTCAGCCGTCGCCGCCTTCATACGCTTGCGGGAGTCGAACACGTTTGTGTCCCTGGAAAATGACAAAAAAAGGTTAGGTTTAGACTTCTAGGATATTGAGAATTAGATTATTTTTTCATGTTAGCCTATACTCTCACTGGTCGGCAAAGGCCTCCCCAATACCTTCAAGCAGACTTTTTCCTGCGCCACCACGAACCTACCCTCGTGGTACGTGTCCAGGTACTCCTGCCACCTCTGTCTCTCTTCAAGTTATTCATAACAATAATTTCTTATTAATTGGAATCTTACTAGCTATTTGTCAATAAAATAAATGTGAGTAATTTGTTTTGTTTTTTAAATCTGCCAAAACTTTTTTCTATAAATTGACTAAAAAGATTTTAATTTTTTATTGTAACAAGCTCATGAGTAGATTCCCTACAGTCACTTTTAATTAATACTTTCTAGTTGTTACAAAAAGAGTATAATACAATTTTGAAAAATAATAGTTACCTATTAATAACAACAATATTGTTGCTGGCAATAGCAACAAGCGCTTGATCACTCGGCTTGTCCTTCAACACATTCTGGTAGATGAATGCTGCTTCCTTCTCCTTGCCCATCTGTTGCAGGCAGTATGCTTGTTGCACCCTGTGGAGAGAGCAGACAAAATCTTAATAAAGTTGTTTGTGTTCTATATTTCATACTGTTCGATTTTTCAGCATATACACGTAAATTTTGCACAGGTGTGGAAACTGGAGTGGATAAAATCTAATACTAATGCTTCAACTGAGCCCTTGGGTTTCACGGGTTTTATCGTTCTGCTTAACGCAAAGAGTTGAAAATCCAACACAGCACATGTTTGACGCGCTTGGAGCGCACCTCAAAATGTCAATTTTTTTTATTTTTATTTTCATGTCCCATCTTCACGAGAGATAGCGCGCAGAAAAATGGACTGTTTGTACTAGAGCTAAGTGCTAAAATAGAAAAATCACCCACTGCTACATCCATGCTTCCATAATACAGAAACCAACCAAAAAAAGGTACTTTAGTTACAACTCACCTAATAATAGCAGCTTCCTCCTTCGCTTCTTCCTCAGTCCCCCCATCTTCAAGCACACTCTCGGAACAGGCGTGTTCAGCCTTCTTCAGCACAGGTAACGCTTCGTTGTACTTGCCGCGCATAGCAAGGGTGCTGCCGGCGTTGTATGTCAGCTCGTACGTGGTATCCTCGAATTGGGGGAGGTCTGATGACTGGAATAGGAGATGGTGATTTTTCGTTTAAAAAGGGTACTGCGTGATAAAGGGGTACAAACTCCAACAGTAGTACTTATAAAGACTATACTTCTATACATAAAGACAGATAATTCAAATTATTGTATGATAAAAATGCGATCTCAAAATTGAAGGCGAGATCTCGAGCCATTTTTTCGAGATAACAAACAAGATTACAACGCAGAGCGCACGCGAGTGAGCACAGACACGTCGTTTTCAAAACAATAATTAATAAAAAAAGCCAATCAAAGGGTATGGGAAAGAGGTTGTCTCTGCATCACCCAAAGGTTGACTGGTAGAAAATGCCTATGGCATTAAGTCCGCCTCTGTACTTTGTGCTTGAAGTGTTAAATAAAATAAATAAATAATAATAAATAAAGAGGGCAGTTGATGATAAAAGTTCTTCCAAGTTAATGTGCACAAGAAGTTGAGACTTAAAAAATAAAGAAACTTACAGGGTTGAGTGCAGCGAGGTTAGCCACAACGGCCGACATATTCGCCTTCCTCTCATCTTCATAATCATCAGTGGTATTCTTCACGATGTCACGGTACAAGTTGTAGCACTCCTGGTACTGCTCTAGGCGGTACAGGATTTGAGCCCTGGAAAGGTTTATGTATTATGTTATATACAATGTTCAATAAGAATGCAGTTAGGAACATATCTTTCTGAAAAGCGGGATGAAAATGGGGGATTTATTCAAAGAAAAAGGTGAGTTAGAGGTTTGCTTAAATAAATAAAGCCTTGAGATTATGTTACTTATAAATAAAAAATACAACAAAACTAGGTAAGATCAAAATTAGTACAGAATTAATTAGCAGTATTGACAAGACCATAATAAGAGAGCTCATGGCTAAAGATTAACAGCCACTCAGGTCGATCTTCAGGTTAAGCCGCGCTTACCTAGGTTGGTCCGTGGTTGGGTGACATGCCGAGTTTCCTCAGTGCCCCAGGAAGCATGCTAAGCCATTGGTCCAGGTTGTCATTTATAGATTTTTGACAGTTGTTTCAAGTAGTCAGTAGCTCGAAAGTCTCACAACCAGTCTTAGTAAGGGATATCATATCGTATTGGGTTGTAGAGATCAGATAGGCAGTCGCTCCATGTAAAATACTGGCATTCAGCTGAATCCGGTAAGACTGAGAGCCGACTCCAACATAGTTGGGAAAAGGCTAGGCAAATGATGATGACAAGACCCAAATAGTAAATTATTTATGAGGTGACTGTAATCGTTGTTCTCATATTACAACTAGACTAATTCATTGGAGTCACGCATTTTGAAAAAAATTACTTGCTAATGCTTACCTTAATTCCTTCAAAGCAGTTGTCAGCTCAGGCGCATTATCAACAGTCTGCAGTGCCTCCTTGGGGCAGTTGAACCGGTACTGAGAGTACGCCTTCTCAAAGTGCAGGTCAGCCGCCAGTGCAGCATTCTTACTGTTACTGAGAACTGCGAGGGCTTCCTTGAAGTTGTGCAGTTGGATAAGGCACACTATCTTGCACTGGAATGCCTTCTGCTCATTTGGAGCTATTTGAAGGACTGAAATAGAAATAGTTTTATTTTAAATTATCCTGGTAAAACAGATGCAGGTACACATTTTACACCCAAGTTGAGATCTCTTTTAGCTCAATATTACCTAGTTTACATTTACATAATATAGATAGTGAGTTTCTAATTGGAGGAAGATTATATTAAGTAAACTATGAGGATACCCCTATGGATTATCTCAAAGCCTTCTGCTAACTTAACTGGCTTTTCCAATTTTATTAATATTCCACAGTTCTTTCAGATTAATTTTAAATGTAGGTAGTTCTAATATATAGTTTTTGAAATTAGAGGGTATTTCTACAATTTAATGTCTCAAAACAGATTTCAAAAAACTGCATTAATGGAGTACAAGCTTTACACTAACTATAGAAATACATTCAATACCAAGTTTTAATATTAATTATTTTTTAATTATTCTATATTGTAATTTATTTACAGCAATTCGTTTTAAGTATGATAACATATGGATTGATTATATAGTTTGCAATTGAAGTGGTAAAAACCTGACAAACAGAGACATAGAGATTTGAATAATACAAGAGTACTTAAAAAGAAAAGAATATGGACAGGACCACACTGACAGTTATTTTATTATCAATATAGTTGTTATCTATTGAATATTAAGTGACTTAGTAACCATGACTGACACGAACTGTTGGGAACACCCAAATTTAAATTATTTATAAACATTCTACTATGAATATTGGCCAAATATCACTTGTAAATCGATATGATAGTATATTTATTGCAGATTTGAATGATAAAGATGAAATATATACAAGAAATCGAGAAGATATGTGAAGAGATAGAGCTGGTAAATGTGATAATCTTATTTCGTCATTTATAAATGAACCGTGTATACTTTTTAGAAAATATTTTAGGAATAGATTCCGTACCTTTTCCTGTTGCTTTTAACGCTCTATCATAGTCACCGCCCTGGCAGAACTTATTTAATTCAATATAAGCTTGAACAAGGTTATTCTCCTTGTTGGCTGACATTTTTTTGACAACTTGGCAAGACAAACGTCAAATCGTCATCGTTTCGCTGCGTTCAGTTTCATGCATAAAAGATAAACAAGGTAATAAAACCATGGCTTTTGCAAATTAAAATGATCACAGACACAGACGATACTTACCCAATATTGCTTTTTAGCTAGTTAAATCTTAGAACATACTTGAATATTTTTTTTTTTTACTTGAACCATTAGTTTCAAAAGGGTGAATAGAAAAGGTACATCGTCAAACTTTCAGATCTAAATGATGCCTGGTGAGATAATAAATATCGACCTCACAACATAACGCTCGTATGCAGGAGGCAAAGTGTAGGCAGAGGTTTTAGTAAGTTGTTACTCACACCCATAAGTTAAGCAAAGTGCCATCTTATAATAAAATTACATGTGAGTACTGCGGTCGAAACATCAAAGCAAGCATACTCTTAATTACCTCTTTCAGCGTCTGAAAGAGGTAGCGGTTTTTGTGCATGCTGGCATTAGCGACACTAAGTAATAAATCTTCGACCATTTCATTACTTAATTTTTTTTGGTTTCGCTATAATAACAGATAGAGTAAAGTTTACAAGCTAATTCTATAGATTTTTATAGGTAAAGCTTTTCCTTCTACATTGAATGCCAAAAACTTTGTCCAAAAGTACACAGAATTTAAAATACATAAACGTCGAACGAACAAAGCGATGACAAAGTAAATTCGGCCGAGAGTTTTATTCAAAAGTATAAAAAGAATGTAAAGGAAGCATTGTGCAAGTTGGGGCGCTTACGCGGGCGTCGTATGTCGAACTCATCAAAGTTAGACTTGCGGAAGTTCCACCAGTTTGTTGCTAGTTTTTGAACGTCGAAAAATTGAAAATTGTTGCTACAAGTTCTAGGAATGTGGGTCATGACGTGTTTGATATGCGGATGTGATTGGAAACATTATATGTGACTCGTGGTAAAAAAAGCAACATGTTTGGTATACCTAAGATACTCTGTGGTCCACCACCATAGAAGCCCCATGGTAGGTTGCTGGTGGCATAAACAAACCAGCACACAGCGCTGCTTCTAAGTAGGTTTCATAACGAATCATCTACCTCGAGAATTCAGTCCGATTAGCGCTAGGTAGCCGGTTCTTCTTAGAGTTCCGGACCCGAAGGGACTACAACAGGACTCTATTACTAAGTCTCCGCTGTCCGTCACAGAATGTGTATTTCTGTTAGCGCTATTACAACTAAAAATAATTTTAAAATTAAAGGGGGCTCCCCTACTACGATGGTACGGAACCCTTCACGCGCGAGTCTGACGCACACTTGGCCGGTTTTTTTGCTTAGTTCATCTATTTGCCTGAAACTGTATTGGTAGGCTATATAAATATCCAATAACTTAATATCATGCCTGTAGTCACCAAAGGCCAAGAAAGTATTTCTCCGTCAGGAATTTCTGAGTCTGGCTTTGTGCCCCATTGATGGCAAAGGCTCGCCCCCCATTAACTGGCCAAACGTGGGTTTCTTTAGGAAATAGGGCTTTATATTTAAATCTAAAGCTGCGTAAATAAGTACGACATCTAAGTAGATCTGTTTGCCTACTTAATAAACGCCTCAACTGAAACCCCATCAGCGGGCCAAATCCAAACACAATCAAAAATTATATCACCCTGTTACACGATCCTAATTAATCACCCCAAACAAAAACAGTGAGAAAACTTCACCATAATAACGGCCTCAATGTCGCAGCCTCGCAGTCCGAGGATGTCGCAAGACAAACAACGTTAAAGTAACATCTATTGTCGCGGCGTCCGACGACTAAGTCGACTTTTAATCGCATTACTTGAAGTTGCCGCGAACTTCAGCGCGAAGTTTCGTATTGCGATCCAGACGAAGTCGGTGCGATTGTGGTTTCTAAAGTAATTTCTATTAGGTGGAAGCTAGTAATGTTTAATCTAGCTGACTTTAGCGGTTGATGGTTGTTGTGTATTGGTGTTTTATTTTACCAGCTACTTCGAAATCACATTTTTAAAGAGAAATTTGTATGATTTGATTCGTCTGTGAAAACTGAAATGGTGTCGTATCATCAGTATAACTCTCCCAGAAATTGCCATAGATATTTAACTCACGCTTGGCAGGTGGTTTGGAATTTGTCATAAGTAGGTAGGATAAATCAGCAGTTCTAAATAAATTGGGAAAAAGGATCATTGCATAAAGGCTGGACTATGGTGATGAGGTACCTATAGTAGCAGTTCCTCAGTGAAGATTTATTTTCACACTACAGGTCCGGAACCTTTTGGTTCAACATGCAGTTACACATCATTACCCGTTTAGCCCTATTCCAACCATGTTGCAGTTTTTCCACTTGGGGTCGGCGCAGCATGTCTTCTTCTTCCATACTTCTCTATTACTCGTCATCTCATCAGACACCTCCTTTCGTGCCATATAATTCTTCACACAGTCCGTCCATCGTTTCTTTGGTCTTCCTTTACTCTTATACCCATCCACAGTTATGCTCAAAACTTTCCTCACGAAATTTTCCTCTTTCCTCCGCATCACATGCCCATACCACGACAACAGATTACCATACAACTTTTCAGTCACCGGCACCACTTTCAGACTTCCTCTTATGCACTTACTCATTCTTTATCTCCATTCGCGTAACACCACACATCCTCCTTCGCATTCTCATCTCAGCCACATGCAAATGCCTTTCATTCATCCCTTTTGTGGCCCAGCATTCTGATCCATAGACGACAACAGCATTGGTTTATAAATCTTCCCCTTAGGTTTTAGGGGAAATCGGGACTCGCAGATTGTTCCCGTGACCTGCTGCCATTTCATCCATCCCGTGTTTATTCTGTGCTTTACACTACGATCTATGTATTTCTCCATCGCTTTGCACGTACCAGTATGCACACATAATACTCATAAATCGTGTGAACTGTCTCTAAAAGTGCCAAACAGAAAATGCATTTATCACAAGTCACAACAGTCACAATTGATACTAGATACTTAGTGATACCAGTAGGCAGACTTTACCCAAACGATCTTACTTTAGGCTCTCACCAAATATCCATAACGATTAACCTTACGTGGAGCATCACTTACTAAATTACACCACGCATACTCTTGTAGAATTAAATCGTTTCAAGGGGGAAGGGGGCCGTATTTTATCGAAGCCCGCCTGATAAATTGCGCGAAATTCAATTTAAACGGGTAATGTTTGTGTCCGTATTACAACGTCACTCGACGCCCGCCTATAAACTCTGTCGGTCCACTGCACAATTGAAATATTGTACCTTCAGGTACCTTGGTCCATAAAAATATTGGAGTAACTGTACGGGTCGTGCCACTGAGTCGTAGAATCTGTTAGAGTAATAGGTGTAGTTTTCGAGAATGTTTAATGATTTTTAGATTTTTCTCGATCGATAACTTAGTCTGATCTATTCATGATGTCTAGTTTGCGTTCCAAAATAAAAAGGTAGTCTTGTTAAACTCCGTTTACTGTTTATCTCGAAATAGTACCCACGAAAACAACTTTGCTTTTGAAATGTCATGCACACTGCAGGGCCGCACTAGGACGGAACTGGGTGCATCAATTAATATGATTATTAATATTGAACTTTAATTTTGAAAGTCTGATAATATATACAACACCAAATGACACCAGTAAGACCGACAAGTACCACCGACAAAAAGTATGTTTGCCTAGACACTTAAGTATTCAAATTACCCTTCATTTACTATACGAGTGCCCCCTGGATAATCTAATGGATTAATGTTCAAAGTTTTGTGGTCTAGTACGGCTTAAATTTCTTCATGACGCGCTATTAAGGTTTATTTATGTTCTCATAAAAATTGTAACCAAGGGACCAATGTACAACAACTGTCATCCAACTTTACATGAAATTTGTCAATATAAATCCTCCTTGTTCCGACTAATTTTCGTGCAATACGCAAAGGGATAACAGATTAGAAAATTCCGTTATTCTAAAAAAGGTTGACCCATTTGTTACCACGCGGGACACTTTTTTTCCTGACAAATTGCCTGAAAGTAATTTTAAGCCCAAGACCAGTTATTTATGTACATTACTTTAGCTTTATGTTCGTTCAGCAGCGTGTAGATATTCATTTGTGTTCTCTAACATATCGTTGGTTCTACATCTACGAATTGGCATTTGCGGCGTGAGTAAATTAATATTTAAGACAATGACGAAGCTGGGATAATGGTTGGCCTTGATTTGAGTTCTAGGTACTAGAGAAATGAATACCGATTAAAATTATGATGAGGCAAATATTAGATATGCTAGTACTTAATTAATCTTTGTTGCCAGTATAACACAATGAATTTACTGGAAATTGGTTAAGATATAAGTACTTAATTGCTTCTAATAATCTAGCTAGATAGAAACATAGACGCGCCACCTGAAAGGAATTATTAATTTATGGAAGGGTATTCGAATTTAGTAAATCTTAGTGTGTAGAGCATACCACTAAGCTAGACAAAGGTTCTAAAGTATCTTCTCTATTCCAAGTTTCTCAACAATACATTGTTGTCGGCTGCCCTAACATAGTTCTGACATAAATTATTTTTATCTAAACTTTCCCATTTCAAGCAACTAATACCATTCAAATTTCACTTTCCAAGGCACACCAAAGTATTTCGTTTAACATTCAAGTATTTAATTTCATGTGCGACATTTCTCGTCCCATTACAGTAAATGAAACGACATCGGATGCATGTGGATGATGATTTGACGCAAATTGGACAGGTGTCAGGAATGCCTGGCGGCGCGGAGACGAGGCTGCGATCCTTAGATTCTACTCGTCGTTAGTAGTATACTAGACTTAACGAGTTTGGTTCTCGAGGTGGGTTAGGGTTGCAATGCGAGAATGTGATTTTTCTGAACAATTTTTATTTGAAATCTTCTGTATGCATGGATGGGTGGGTATGCATGGCTTCAAGTTCTTCTGTATTATTGGAAACAGCTGAGTAACCTATTACGCCCCGTTTACGACCTCAGGTGATGCGAGTTCCGTCAGGTATGCGACTGGTTGGTCCCATCGTTAGTCACGTCTTTATTTTGTGTTCTCCGCAATAGCGGTCGCAACACTCGTGTCGCTTGTGTATGTGCTCGTGAGCGATTCGAGTAGGACATCAATTTAAAGAAAAATCTTCAATATGTTTAATATCCGTCTTTAATCGAATCATATAAAAGTCAAGATGTAATCGTTACGTTAAAATTTCATAGTTGATTATCATGTATTAAAACTGCGATTACACAGTTAGGCGTTTGTGTTTTTTAGTTAAATATATGAAACGTGGAAACACTCAACGTTTACCAGCTTTCACCAAAACCGCATGCATATTAAGTTACGTACATAGTATCATTACTAGGAGCGTAGAGATTACTAGCAGGTCAATTCCCGAACTTCGCCCGTCGCCATCGGCGTTAATCCGTTCCAGGTTCCCTGTGTTTGAATTGTGAAACAAATCAATCCGAATTGCCAATGGAGTTACAATATTGTGCGTGAGTTCTCATTAAAGCTGAAGCGTAGGTAGTGTTAGTACTGCAGCATAAATGCACAAGCCAGTGGCTGTTTTCTTTGTGAGAGTAGGGGTAGCTGTTGGTTGTCTAATCGCCAGATTAGATCATTTTGATCATTGCGATTCCATATTTCAACTCCATTGATTGAAGTATTTTTGATAACTTCGTCTTTGGAGTGGACTACGCTGACGGATGCGAGTAATGAGACTTATGACACGATTTGCGTCAACGTAGGTTGCAAATCAAAAGTCTTCAATAGAGAAAATTGAAATCCCTTTTAAAAAATCAACTTCTACCTCGCTAACCCTATCGAGAATGGGATGTCAGTAAACCACTTCTAGAGTCGAGTCGACAACGATCGTTCGCTATTGCCTAATAAAGGCCCGGTCGTATGAGATTTCAATTTGGCGGCTCAACTGGGCTTCATTTTGCGAAGCACGACACGTTTCGAATATTATTAATGGGGTGGAAAGAGAAAGTACGAATAAGGGGCGTTAGATAAATTTTGTGTTAACAGAAACGCATGAGCATGATTGGAATTTTTGGAGTAGTTTCTCACGTGCGGCATTCTTACAATCTGTTGGACGTTGGAACAGGCTGGGATGCTTTATTTCAGTTGAAATAGTAACACGCATTGGATATTAAGATCAGTTGGTTGCATGGGTTCCATCATCAGTCGTCAGATTTGATATTAGGGATTTTTTTTAGCTTTGATTCAGCCTAGCTAGATTTAACCTCTATCACAAAGGACGACACAGCTGTCGGAGACCTAGAATTCTAGTTATCTACGTTTCCATTTGACAATTTTCAAAGGTCATAGCCACATCATTTAAATTGCCTCAATCGTGCATCAATATGTAAAGAAGATAAATCTTATTGTCGAGTCTAAAACGAACTGCTCACTTAGTAAAGCCAAGATAAAGTATTGCTAGGATTTTGATTTACGTAGACTATTTCAATTTCGGCCGAGCTGACTTTTAACCCTCAATAAATCTTCATATATTAAAAAAAAGTATCGAGCTATTTTATTTTTATCAAAGCATACCTAATTTCCCACCATTTCTTCAAAGAGACAGACTGATTGTTTTCTACATCAATATTTTAAAGAGGTAAAGTTTGTGAGTTTAAATGTAGGACGTAATCTCCGAAAGTGCTCATCCGATTTCGAAATTTCTTTCACTGATGGAAAATTACACTATTACAGAGTGCCATAAGATACATTTCTTCGACGCGGAAGAAGTCGCGGGCTAAAGCTAGTATCAAACAAATAATAAACATTTTCAAATAATCAAATCGTAGAAACATGAATAATTCAAGCACGAAAACCAGCTCATTGGATCTCGTGCCTGAAGACAGCACAGTATTGTCTCGTGTTCACACAAATCCGTCGCTGTGAAGTAGGTAATACATCAAAACGCGACGCTTCAGCTCGCGGATTCTAATCAGCAGGATATAATGAATCCCTACCAGTGCAGTGTGAGGTATGATGTAATTTATGATAGTAGGTACAGTCTGTGGGGATGTAGACTAATATGGTGTTTGAAACGAGGGGATTTTTCTGTTGACTATTTTGACAGATATGAAACATGAACCGTACGCAAATTACGTGCTTTGGACGTGAAGTTGCAGGCAGCAGACTGCTGTTATACAATACAATAACGTAAAGTTATTTAGTTTTGATCCATTACTTGTGTTATGATGTTCAAAGTTATAGTGTCTAGACACTATAACTTTCCCTTTTCTTTTTTTTTTTCTTTACCTAGGTACTACAGAGAGAGAGAGAAAGAGAGAGAGAGAAAGAGAGAGAGGTAGTATCAGCTGTTTCAAGACAAACTTGAGTTATTATGTCTATTTCAGGCCGTCAAATCTGTGAGTCAAATCTTCAGTGAAGGCATCATTTAACCTTTTGAATTTAAAAAATCAAGCGGGTTTTTTTCGAGGAACTAACAGTGCAATTGACGTTCTTATTCTCTTCATTAACATAAGACTAAAAATCCTATCCCAAATGATTCACAGGAGCGATTTAAAATAGACGTTTTCGCAAACTCAACGAAAAACTTCTAGAATATTCGAATAGCGCGCATTAAAGCACAAATCTCATTGGAATCGAGCCTAACAGTTCAATTATAGAGATCGGCTCAGAGCTGGGTTCTTGATCGCCTACATCTAGATTTGATTCGTTCTAACTAGACATCACAATCCGTTTACCGCATCCGACTATTGAAAAGTTTTCTACAATGGCCTCGAATTTTTTATTACGTCCTAGTATTTTTTAAATGATAGCATATTTTTTTATAGTCTAGTATAGTCCAAGAAAAGTATTTGTAGCTATTGAATAAAAGCATTCAGAATTTTAGTTGCTACTTTTCTTAAAGAACACGGGATTCTGTGGCACAGAACCCTCAGAGCATAAACATCAGACTTTTTTCCCATAAATCTACGCTTTAAAACCATATGCAATTTTTCTGCGTCTACTGTGGAGGCGGCCCAGTGGGTTAATTCGGGCAATATCGGTGGTGCGCGGTGCACGGCGTTCAGTGGGCGATCGCACGGAAAATTGGTCTCCTTCGCCATTTGATTATGTACCAAGATCCCTTGCGAGAATTCAGACGATTCCCCGTGAAAAATAAATTGGACAATATGAGAGTCAGGTGGGGAATTTTTTAAAAGCTGTTTTTCGAATCAAAATTCTGTACACGAACCCGTTTTACGCTACAGTGAGTAGAACTCGTTTATAGAGATGATTAAAAAATTGATAGAATTGGGAAACATTTTATTCTTACATGTTTACATGCTTACGCTTACTTAGATATACTATGTATTAGTTGATTGGGTTGCAATTTTTTTTGTTACGGAATATAATTAAGTAGTATTACTAATTAATATCTATCTATCTATATATAAAAATCAATATCTGTTTGTCTGTTTGTACCTTTTAGGCTCCTAAACTACTTAACCGATTTTGATGAAATTTTGCAGTTGTTCTTTATACGCGTAGAACAACTGTGCTAATAAATTACTACTAATAAATGTCTCTCCATAATTTCTCTCTTGAGATAAGGGCAGGAGAATGATAATGATGATGATGAAATATATCTCCATAATCAGTCCTTGTAGAAAACCGATTGTTTTATTTGTGTTTTGTACAAATCCATCTCTTCAAATTCATTGGCCTCTAATTCATTCAGTGCACACTCTTAAAAAATTTACTCACGCCGAAAGTACGTCACTGAATCCACTGAAACGCGTAAAGTTAATAAACAGGCGAAATCCCATTAATTCACCAACTGCCGGATAGTTACGCTACCGAATGTATTTTTAAACTGGGTTTTAATTAAATGAAATGTCGAACCTTTCCGCGCTGTGAGATCGCGTTCAATCAATTACAGAGCATACCATTAGTTCTACTCACACGCTTTAACTAGGTCCTGTAAGCTGTGGGATATAGATCTTGGCAATCAAGGCTTTAAGTGCTTGTTGCTGCAATCTACGTGTGTTTTATACGTTATAAACAACGACAGCGGAGTGACTACACTCCTCAATCGTACCTAGTTAGGAGATTTATATCATTGGTAGTAATGTATTAATTATGGTAGACGTGATTTGAATACTGATATAAACTTATATCTAGATAAACTCTCGGTTCTAGCTAAAACGAAATGTAAAATTATTTTATTAAAAAAAAAACAAAAAACAGAAAATAATCAATTGTTGGTAATATCACATAAAATGCCCCCAGTTGCCTCCCTAATTCGACCCTGGCTAAAATTAACGCCTTCTAAAGACATCATCCATTTTTAAAATACGTTTTAACTAAAAAAAACTTGCACTACACCCACAGGGAGAAATTTATGTTCAACACACAGAAAAATACCTGTTTTATTTCTAAAATAGCCTACTCGACTGTCGCTGTACTAGGCGAGTAGCCTATTTAGCACCGGAAAACTTTTTTCCTATTATTTTATTTCACAACAGTTCTCGGCTCTATTCCGTCTCAACAATAGTGAGCTAGCACAAAGCTAGCCAGGCCACAGAAACAGACAGGTAACACAGTAAACAATGACTTTTGGAACAGTTAACAGTCGGGTAAGTTTCCCAATTAGCGGCCGCGTGATTATGACGAGCGCGACCTACTCGCATTGCCACGTGATAAATTGTTTTCACTACAATTGTGTCTGTACTGTAAATGAATTTAACTTGTTTGTGAAGTGTGATGTTTTGGATTCAATAATGAGTGGATTTGCGCTGTGTTTCTATTTCAAATTATAAAGATGTTTATGGTACGTCATGTACTACGGTACTCTACGGTATCATGTGCTGGATTCATGTGGTAACAATGGGCGCGTCGATGTCCTTTACACCCTGTTTTAAACCAAAAGCAAAATTTCATACATTAGAATAACTTCTGTTTTTTCTTCTAGCTAGTAACTCTTCCTTCATCATCATAATCATCATTTGCAGCCTTGTTTCACCTCTCTTCTGTGCTAATCTTCCCTGGTCTGCGAAAGTCTCAACTCTGTCATACCCACGATCTTCTGAATGACGTCAACTCATTTGGCTGTTGGTTTGACAATACTTCTTCTATAGTCTCTCGGTAACCATTCAGTGAGGGCTCTGTTCCGCCTGCCACCATGACGTCTTGTCATTAACTTTTCCTTAATAAATATGCATATGAAAGTACGTGTATACGGTTCTTATAACATTTTTTTGTTTTTCAAAATCCTATTCAAATAGGGATAATTTTACGCAGATGAAGGCCGCGGGCATCAGCTAGTTCTACATTAATTCTTACAAAATATACATACCTTAGTTGTTTTTATTTATATACCGCCAGCATAGAAACTCAGTAACGCAAAACTTCTTAGTCCTTCCTACCTAGTTTCTCTAACCCTAGTTGGGTTGTTTACATACAAAATCTTATTCAAGCTCACTAAGACGTCGTGTGGAGCACCGAGCACCGGGCTTACCTAATAAAGGACTGCTACTCTGTTCCGGTATGACGTTTCCGGATCACATTATAACGTTGAGATTCTGGCTCGCTTGCAAACAAACTCTCATCTCCTGTTCGTAACTAGGGCCTTACTATTTGTGGAAGTGGAATTTGGGGTTATGATCGAGTACGTTGAAGTTTTTATTAAGAACTGAGGTTAACGTGAAAACTGGAGAACCTCAGGTAGGTAGGTATTTATAGACCGACCGCTTTAATGAGTCCTCGCGAAGATATCAATTTAAATGGAATATTCTGAAGGTTGATCACGTATTGGTTCAATTAGTATCGTAATACGTACTTGGATTATGGTTATTTTAAAGCAAATAACCTGTGGGATATTGTTAGGACTTTGTGGACGCTTAATGTGCCTTTGCTGGGGCAAGGCGGAGGACTCATTAAAGCGGTCGGTCTATAAATGGACTGCACGTCAAAGCCAAACCATTTATTTCAATTAGGCCATTAAAAGGCACTTTTGAATGTAAAACAAAGGAAATACAATTGATTCTACACCATGGAGACATGGAGGATAGTATTGGGTTACCTACCAAGTGTTATCATGACATCCGGATCCCAACTTGCAGTTCAATAACGTAAGATATTAATTGTTTTACACTCGGAGTGGTCACCACCCTATATCATGATTTGAATTGGTATGCGGTGGACCCGATAGACAGAGCTTGGAAGAGGCTTTATGTCCCATTGGACTGCGATTGGCTGAGTTGATTGGATGATTGAAAAAACCATTGACACGACGATATATGGCCAGAGAATCATACATTTTAGAAGAAATGCATAAAGACCTTCAGTTCTTCTGCTTAAAAACTCTTTAGATATTATTTACAAGTCTTCACCGAACCCTTGGTAGTGGTCCTGGCATTTCACATAACATTACAATGCATAGTCTTTTGTCACTTTAGTAGGGAGTTACCCGAGAATTTGTACAAGTCGAGCGAAATATTTGTGTTCAAATTATGCTAGAACCTACAACAAGAAATCTGGATTTATTCAGACACAGGACCTTCGAAAGTGTGCCGAGGCCGACGAAATGATTACCTTTCGCTTCTGATTGGTTGATGATATTTTAATAATAATTAAGTCGTATAATTTGGAACACTGTGATATGAGATATGAGACAAGCTCTCTGCATACAGGGTGTGAACAGACCCTTCACATAGCCGTCAACCAAGCATTCTGTACATCAAACTAAGTAACTTTACGCAAAAATTATTGCTGGGAATCGACTATTTTTTTTGGGGCGAAAAATCACGTTTTACGGTAGGACTCGATGCAAAGCACTCAAAGCATTGTGCTGATCGATGGATTGAATAGTACAGGGGTCGTGGAGGTTAGTAAAGTAAAAATCTTACATATAAACCATTTATTTAAAAAAAAAAAACTTGTGAAAGCATTGGAACTTTGACCCCCAATATCTCCGTAACTAGAAGGTTCCCAGGTATGATCCAGAACAAAAAAATGATAGTAAAGACGGGGAGAACAAGTGCCTTTCGGATATGTTAAGAGTCTATTTACACCCTTTATAACTTCTATATTTTTTATTTCATTTTTTACTTTTGCTAAAACATAAAAAACTATGACAAGTTTTATGAGTAACAAAAGAAGTCCAAAAAACTAAAATACGCCTTCATTTTCGGAGCAATCATCGTGATGTTATTTAGATTTACCTGCCTTCCTTTTCATGGTCCCTTGTTTTCCCGCCAGAATCAAGTGAGACACATACCTACTATTCAGGCATTATAGCCGTGCTATAACAATGGATTTACAACATTCAGTTTTCCAAGAATTTCTGAACAAGGAAAACAAAATTAAGTCGAAGAATTCACAGAAATGGAAAAAGGTCATTTGCATTTCTTCCTTCTGTTTGGAAGTTCCATAATAACATCTATCTGTGCTATAGGCAATGTGCCGCTGGAATTAAAAAAAAAACAACGTTGAACTGGACCTTCGTCAGCTGTCACCGGCCTGGACTCCTGTTCGAAATTTAATTTGCCGCCATATTACTTAGGAGTTGCCATATAAGAGGTTATACCTGAGTTGTGTAGTAAAAATAAATAAATGGTCTGGTAATACTCCTGTAGATTCTGTTGTATATTTTGTGGTGTTTCTATAAGTGAGTTTCCAAAAAAGTATAGGTACTATTTAAGATAGGTATGAACCTAAATTATGCTTCGCCTGGTAATTTTCCTAAATCAGGAAGAAAGTTACTTAAAGAACCCAAAAGCTTCAACGAATTAATCATTTAAGAACTCATCAAATTCTCCGAACAGTTTGCTTGATTTGGAAAGATCTATTTATAGATACACGTGTAAGGTTTCTTACATTGTGAGGAAACCGAAAGTTTGAAAACAGTAGTGACATAATAGTTAGGTGACATAAAAACACGCAATAGGCCCGCGTGGTGGATTACGCTCACTCGTCTCGAAGGGAGGAGGCCTGCGTCCCAGCAGTGGGAACATGAATAGGTTGTTTACTCTGTACAGTTCCTAAACTAAATATGAGATTATGAAGAAGAAATAAAATATATAATCTACACCCAACATAACCTCAATGTTTGTCTATCCACTCATGAGTGGGACTGGTAACACTGTCAAACAAAGGGACGCGGACGCAGATATATTCGTTGACGTTGTTACATTACGTTAGCGAAGAAAAACGAAACAATACCATGTGTAACCGATATAATATCGACGTTAGGAAACCAATCCTCAGGATTTTATTCCGGGCCTAAAATACCAATCTTATGTTTATTGGATACAGAATAAATACTAAGAAAATCAATGTTGATTGGAAGAAGAACCCCAAGAACTAAACCACTCATACTTCACTGCATCCTCTTGTAGTAACTTGCACTATTCCTCGGTACTGGGAAGATGAGGGACTTCCATTCCATTTTTACACGCTATTTATACGTTCGTACTGTTAACTCAAACTTTATTCTTATAAAATCTTGTAAGGGAAAATTTTAAATGAAATACAGTAAAATTCACGAGTTTCGTCCTAGGGGTTGAGTAGATGTAGATGCTACGCCGTAACCAAAATCGCTCACTGCTACGAGCTACGCCTCGTAGTCTCGTAGCAGTCGTAATTTATGAAAGACGTGCTACAGAAGCAGTGCTACGTGTGTTCTACGAAAAAATAATTTGAATCATATGCCTTTGTAAAACCGAGCGGACTAGGGAGAGGACCGGACTGCGGACTTAGACAGATGAGATGTGTAGAAATATCGGTCAAAGTCCGGCCGCACTCAGTATGCTATCCGGTCCGCTCGGTTTGACCGCACTGTAAAATGGCGGATTTTGGGCGACTTATTGTGAAGTTGGAAGCAGGCAAGACCCAATCCATTAGGTTTTATTTATTTGAAGCAGTGTTAATTTATTTTGAACTCCGTTAGCAGTTTGTAAGCGAAAACGTTATGACTAGGTACAGACGCCAGCACATCAGCTCATGGGTCCCAGATTCTAGAGTAGGCACTACGTAATAAGGCAAAAAGTTACTAGACTTTACCTCACACCAGCTTTTCCGATCTCAGTATACAACTCGCTAAGCATTACACCCCATAATATAACTTCCACTCAGCACTAATTCGATATATTTCAGCACAGCTAGTACTACGGCAAAGGTAGAGTAAATTAGGCTATTTATCTACGGTGTAGGTGCCAACGGAGTTAAATTACGTCAACAGCTAATCCCGAACTAAGCCAATCTAGTCGTTTCCAGGAATTTACAAAATGCTCAACTCCTTGATTGAATTTGGAATTTTCGAGTGATCTGGGTAACTTGATGTTTAAACACATAAAATTCTGTGAAGGACCCGGGTCAAGCGATGAGCGGTAGGTAATAAAGTTATGTTAATTTATGTATTTTTTTAAAGAAAGTATGTTTTCTCCGGCCCAGAAAGAGGTGGCGAGGCCTTTGCCCTGCAGTGGGAGTGTGGGACAGTACAGGCTAAAAAAAATGTTTCCACCAAGTATGATCAGTTCAGTGTTCCCACTCTTGGGACACAATAGTCTACGACGTGGGCGCAGTGTGGGTTGGTAGATGTCACATCTTCGGATTTTTGGTTTTAGGATAATTTTATGCCAGTTTGTGTTTGCGTGCACGTTAAATACGTACCTAAACTATAGCCAAGTTCTGAGAAAAGTTCGAATTGAAATAAAAAAGTTTTGTATAGTTAATGTTGTTCCACGCGCGCCTCAAAGAGATGTCAGCAACAAGGAAGGGGTCCGCAAGAGCCGATGCCTGCCGGGGCTGCGGGACTGTTCGAAAGAGATACCGCGGCCCTGGAACACAAATAGCAAAGCAGGAACATGGATGGGGTTTAGTCAGTACAAGTCTGACACTCCCTTCCGCTCCGCCCAGAGCGAGGGGGGGGGTCATTTGATGATTTCCCACTCAAAAAAATAAATAAAAGGTGTTTTGTTTTAGTTATATTTCAAAACTTTATCTAGTTCATTTAATTTATTAATCCGGTTGCCGAATTCAAAAGTTGTTCAAACGACGTGTATTTATTAGTTGTAAAGCGAAATTCACGATTTTAACATCGAGAAGTAAAATCGATTAAAACTAGTCTACGGAGTGTAATACATTCTACGACTGGTGAAAGTTATAGTAACACAGTTGATAGCCCTTTTGGGACCTCAAGTGTATTAAAAGTTTAAATTGTGAGTGTTTTTGAGTTTTATTTATATCTTGGGCTACAGCCACGAAAAGTTTTACTCCTTTGGATCAATTTCAGTTTAGATACAGCAAGTTACGCGTCAAGTTAAACAACAGAGTAACAGTTTTAATTGAATCCAAACAATTGCATCAGCAAATTTTACGGCTTTGTAGGAAAATGAAAATAAAATGTTAAAGCTGGAAAGCTCTTGTTAATCTTGAAAAAATCTCTAACGATTTATTTTATACAGGGTGTAAACAGACCCTTCACGAAGCCGTGAACCAAGCATTACATCAAACTAAGTAACTTTACGCAAAAATTATTGCTGGGAAACTTTGATGGATGGTACGGGGGTTGTGGAGGTGTTTAAAGTAAAAATCTTACATTAAAAACATGTATTTAAAAAAACTTGTGAAAAAGTTGGAACTTTGACCCCCAATATCTCCGTAACTAGAAGGTTCCCAGGTATGGTCTTGAACAAAAAAAATATCAGAAAGACGGGGAGAACAAGTGCCTTTTGGCTTCGTTAAGGGTCTATTTACACCCTTTATAGCTACGAGTACGTTGTAGAGAAACGATGATTGGTTTAGACTGTATTACTCGCACAAAACTATTTGTATCCAAAAGAAGGTGAAGTATTCAGGATTAGTGCTTTCGTGGAAACGTCCAAAAATGCGGCGAGGGCTGTTGAAAAGCTTCAATTAGTCAACACGGTATTCAGTACATTTCTTTTAAATCAGTAACCCCTGCAAACTACAACCACCCGACAACAGAACATGCGACGACAGGGAGGTGACTTCAAATGAAATATTCCCTTCCCAGAATAATTACATTCACGGCAACGAGTTTCCGAAGTCTGTGTACATTATACGCAGGGCGCAGTTAACACAAAATTATGCGCTTAACGGCCCTTCTGTAACGCCGGTTCTTATAAACACATCAGGCTAATCTGACTAACAGATCTCGAGTCTTAACTCGTTAATTCCACTCAGATTTGTCTAACCGCACAATCAGGAATTCAACAACAAATCTTGAGTTATAGCAATTACCATGTAAATTTGCGAAGTTCGCGAAATAATTTAACGCGGTGTAGTCGTCGGATTCAAAACAATTTATATGTTAATTCTGTAGATATGGACTGGGTTCTGTACACAAACGAATTAGAGCCGAATGCTCCCGAACCACGAACAAGCCGGCACGTTGTCAATCGTAGAATCATCTACTTTATTGAGATGAGTACGTGACGTCCAACACGATATATTTATAGAACTTGTATGAACAGACAGAGTTGTTCGAGTTTTGAAAGTAACTACTACAAAATCCACACGAATCACATACCTAACTACTACCCAGAACTACACTGCCAAAATACGAATGTTGATATGGCTGGAAAGGAGGTGTGATGACGACTAATAGTAGTATGGAAGAAGAAGACATGCTGCATCGACCCCAAATAA
Organism: Noctua fimbriata; assembly: GCA_905163415.1. Classification (NCBI taxonomy): domain Eukaryota; kingdom Metazoa; phylum Arthropoda; class Insecta; order Lepidoptera; family Noctuidae; genus Noctua; species Noctua fimbriata. The sequence goes on along the minus strand of LR990925.1, from coordinate 17,134,884 downwards.
ATTGGGATAAGAGCAGGAGAATGGTGATGATGCCACTGCCAAACTACACAACGGCCAAAACAACTGCTGCATACCTAACAGAATTACTTGTCAAGACAGATAGTGAAGCTGAGGAAAAAATACCCTATGTTCTAGATCTGCTCCAAAAGAGATTAAAGGTATCATACTATTTAAGTCGTAACTTTGTAAAGTTAGCCCCCAAAAAGGAAATTATCCATTTATAATATTCCACACGAAAATGTTTCCTATTCGTGTGATAGTGACTATTTATGTTTAAGTTTGGAGTAGCTTGCAAATACACATTGTACTGGGTCAGCGAAGTTAGATAGTGTAGCTATGCAAGGTGTGTAGGTCTCGGATTAAATCCAGGCGAAACAATAATGTTGCACTAGACGGGCGAGGCAATTTACTTTAGACGTTTTACGTGGTTTTTAATCATTTATGCAGGGTTTAACTTTATAAAGTTTTCTCATAATTTAAGAATTTCTCTGTAAGTCTAAACACAATACTTGATAAATAATTTATTCAGTTCGTTGTTGTTGTTATCGTGTGGTTAGTTCCTAACCTGGTGTCAGAGTTTTTATGCCGCCCATGGGCCTCTGACTTGGCTTTACATGCCGTCAAGAAATATCTCTCAGACATGCTGGTTTCCTCACGATGTTTTCCTTCACCGAAAAGCAAGTGATAATTATACTATACGCTCATGAATCCGAAAAATCAGAGGTGCGTGCCTTGGGTTCGAACTCGAGACCTATGACGTGTCAGTCCGACGGTCACACCACTAGGCTATCTCTGCTCTAATAGTTAGTTGAAATAAGTTTTGAAGGTAGAAATTCAAACCTAACAAAATTTTATATCCTGGAAAACTCTACCACATTTAAGTTTAACAATATTGAACACAGGAATATCGGTTCCGTGTCAACGAAACCGACCTAAATCGACTAACATGAATATTTTCGAGCCATTTGCACACCGATCAGCACAATAGATTAGGTGGAACGTTGCGGGCATACCCTAGTATACCACCAACGTTATTCGTCTCTGTTGGTGAAAAGCTTTAGTGAGTAAGCTCATCAATTTGGACCGACAGAATCGTTTTGGTAATTGAAAACACAGGCGCGCCGGGACCGTGATAGCTCATACGAGGGAACACGCAAATATACTACACAGCATTTAATCGAATTCAAATCTGCAACTGCGTTGCAATCGAGAACTCGCTGAATCAGAATCGATTAAGCTCGAAATTTCTCGTTAATCGATTTAGTCGGAATCTTGGGAGTTGTCGAAGTTCGCTGGCGTTAGTTAATATTCGTCTGATTGTATCTTATTGTAGGGTATCCGGTCTAACGCCGCCGATAGATTTCGATGATGACTTGTTCCGAAATGGTGTTTGAATTTTAAATATGGGATGATGGTGGATGAGAATATTAACTTTCACCATGTTTGAAGAAGATCCGATTTACTTTTATTCTGATAAGAATATTTCAGCGACCTTCGATATTTCTGGAGACACTCAATCCTAACGCAACACACAAGGCATGCATTACATTACATGCATACTCAACGTTCCGCCAATTATGATCTGTTTCTTATTTTGATGGCATTATTATGAAGTTTTCATTAACCACTTTTCCTCTGGCTTGCAGTAGCGAAGGATCATTTTTTGTAAGAAGTAAGCCGGAGTACATAATCTTTAATGTAATTATATGTATTATTTTTCGAAAATTGTAGAATATTGAGTTTTCCATTTTGCAAAGGGAAGCCGGTAGGAATCGTGTTGTATGGAACCTTCGCCACTGCTGGCTTGTTATAACGAACAATTACAACATACGTCCTACCAGACCCTGTGGTGTTTTTGGCCACACGCCAGTCCTTTATGCAATACATCAGGTCAGGCACATACAGTATGCTCCTTGTTCAGGAGATTTAGCGGTCATGCCAGTTATGATAAGCGTAATCTTAGACCTCAGGTCTGTTATAACGGCCTAAATAGATCACAATCGTTTTCAAAACGTTTTTTATTTCCACAACTTACTAATATCATTAACTTAGCCTTTTCCCAACTATGTTAGGGTCAGCTTCCAGTCTAGCCGGATGCAACTGAATACCAGTATTATACATGGAGTGAGTGCCTATCAAACCGTGACCACCACCACCCAGTTAGTACTGCGTAATACGATAGCCCTTGGTAAGACTGGTTGTCAGACTTTCAGGCCACTGACTACCTGTAACAACTGTCAAAGATCTAAAAATGAGCTGGGACCCACGGCTTAACGCGCTTTCCGAAGCACGAAGCATACTCGGTATGTAATGGGTGGTCACCCATCCACGACTAACCTGAACGACTTGCAACAGGATTTAATTGAGCTTTTCAGTAGCATAATATGTCAACTTGCCAACCCAATACATCTTTGACTAAACCTATTAATAAGTCAGCGCTTATAGCATGTCACCTGCGCCTTGTCTAGGCTCTCTTTTGCTCTGATCAAAGAAGAAAAAAATATTTTAGTGCAATTCAGCAATTAGGTAACTGTCCACTACTCCTTAAAAGTCAAGACATTCGTTAGTCTGTCCATAATAGACGTCAGTTTTGAGAGAAAAACATATATTTATTAACTAAATATTAAATACATATATAAATTAAAATAACCAATATTACCTCACTAACTTAAAAATGAACTTAAAAAATAGCGTCAAATAACTGCTTCTCAACGCTGTCAACTGATAATGTAGCCAAAAGACTGGCGGCGTTGCCACGTTGTATGGCAACACTAAGCCTTTGGCCAAGGTAAAAGCCAGCCCTTGGGTCACGGGAAGTGTCAACTAAGCGTTTAGAAATGTCCTTGAAAAGGCTGTGAGCACTCGGACCCCACGGACCTAGAGTTTCAACCCCAAACGGCTCGAAACTACCAATAAAGTTACTATACCTACGCCGCTTATATCAGTTTTGATCGATTAAATACGGATTGATTTAATGTCAGAAATATGCTAGCGAAGACTACTAGGCACTGTTTTTGTTCGCTTTCTTTTCGAACCATTTTTTAAGGTTTCCAATTTGTGAAGCCTTTTCCATAAATCGTTTTATAAATTCCCCAAAGAAGGACCGGTTCCCGGTAATTACATTTATTTTGAATATTAAATGACCCTTTTCAGTTTTTTTTATTATTCTTTCATTAACATTTTATCAACAGAATTCCGGAGAGATTGCAGCTATGTCCGTAAATACTGAAGGGCTAAATAACAAGGGTATTACGCGATAGGATATTTTTTCATTGTCCTTAAAAATAAACAATATTTCGTTCGATTACTCTCTTGGTTTATTTGCTACCGTGAAACACAAAACACAGAGAAAACCTTTGTTAGAACTTGGCAGTCCCTCTACCGTGCATATTTTTCTAATTCGTGCTATTCAACAGGGTGTAGAAGCTGTAGCTGGCTCTTAATATCTGCAACAATGTAATGATTATATATTAAATAACGTTACCTGATATTAGGAAGGCGGAATGAAAAAAAACTTGAAAATGAATAATAATCTGCTCTTTATCGGAATATTGTAGTCATTTTCTGATACGTAACTCATGCATCAAATAACTTAATAAAATGAGACCGTCTCAAACCCTGAGGAAGAAAGTGCCCTAACACGAAATATGCATCATGTGGGAAATAACACAACAAAACAAAACAACACAAACAAAACAAAGTTTAAACCAAGTTTTTTTTTGTTCTTGAACAATATGTTTTCGTGTTTTAGTTCGTGTTCGCAAAAATGGAAGAGACGAAATGTTTTTTTTGTCGTTTTCTAGCACGATATCGTCCCTTTTTGATTCACTAGACTCTAGTGAATCAAAAAGGGACGATCTAGTGACTAAGAAAGAAGAAAGAAAGAAAAAATATTTACGATACTTTTTTCATTTTTTTCTCTTTTTTATTTTGGCTAGACGAAAGCCCATGTTATTAAGTAGTAGTTTTAGTTATTTAACTCAATTCGCCGTAATTTTGTGTTCGGTCAGTTTCGTTATGACTGCGTTCGTTGCCCCAAAAACATAAAATTACATGTTTAGACATACCCATCATATCTGCGGAGTTAGACCCAGTACTTCTTCCTACTGATAATTTATCTTAAAAAATATTTCGCTTACCGCAATAAAAGTAGCCAGGGACATATGATTGAAAGGTCCAGCTCTGAAGACGAGAATCTTCTCCGTAGTCAGTCCTAGAAGCGCCACTTCCTTTTGTATTTTCTTATTCGCCACTGGCCAATTGCTTTCAAAAGTACTGTACCTCACAAAGGTGCTCTGAAATTAAAAGTAATCTCTTATTTGCAACACAAATAAATAGATAGTTCGTGATAGAAGGTACCTTCTTCACTTTTGGTTATGAAATTAAAAGATCATAAGGTAGCGTGGGTAACTATGCTGTTTTGGTCTTTTTAAAGTACGCAATGTAGGCCTACATAATCCTACACAGTATACAGGAACCAAGAACCAAACAGAATAAATGTTCAATGTCACTGTGTTCGTGGCTAAATAATAACAGCCGCTCGTATCAATCTGCAGGTTAAGCTGCGCTTGCCTAGGTTGGTCTGTGGATGGACCATCCGTTACATACCGGGTTTCTCCGTGTCTCGAAACGCTAAGCCGTGGGTCCCGGTTGTCGTTTGTAGATCCTTGACAGTCGTCACAGGTAGTCAGTGGCCCGAAAGTCTTACAACCTGTCTTACCAAGGGATATCGTATTACCCAGTACCAACTGGGTTGTGGAGATCAGATAAGCATTCCCTGATTTATAATACAGGTATTCAGCTGCATCTGGTTAGACTGGTAGTCGACCCCAACATGGTTGAGAAAAGGCTAGGCAGATAATGGTCAGTTTAATTTCTTGAAAATCATGATCAACTTGTTATCGTCCAAAGTTAAGCACGAGCCTACGAATTTCCCTGTTAGCCCAAACTAATGCGGAAACTAGAATATTTTTAACAAAATGTCTAAAATGTTCGTAAAAACTAAGAAAATCACCTCAACAGTAACTTCATTCGCGTACCAGTAGAAAAGCAAGAGCTGGATCAAACATGCGACCACAAACATGATGCTAGATACCACCGTGGCGACATCATTCTGAATCTGCACAGAAAGAAGTAACTTGATAATATAATACTGCGTAGTATTAGTAAGCATCTTAATAGTAAGCCGGTAAGAGTCTAGTAGCTTCAGTAGCAGCAGATAAAGACCGCACATTGACCTGGCACTTTTAAATTAAGAAACACGTACGTAGCAATATAAGCTAAGCATTATAACATAATTAGACTATAACCATAACAATTTTGGGAAACACGGCTCCTCTTTGTGAGAAATTGTAGGCATAACCCACTACGCGGGCCTAGTGCCGGTGGGTGGATGTCACAATGACTTTGATTTTTTGGTCCATGGATATGCTGATTTCGTACAACGTTTTGAGAGCAGTGATGTTGACAAATTACACAAAGCGATACAAAACGCTGGAAACATGCATGTAACTCAGACAGTGTTAATAATTCCTTACCTCAACAATCTGTATGATATTGACACCCAGATTTACTGAAATAACCACCAAGTATACGAACATCACCGGCGATATCAGAGCGTTGAATAGACGCGTATAACTGAAACATAATGAAACAACGATGATTTTTTATATCTCTATATGAATGGAAGCAGATCATTGCAGGTTGGAATATGAAATAGTAATAAACAGTCTTTGACACTTGTGATACCTCTGTAGATTGCTCCCATTGGCATCACAAATAATTAATACTTACTTGACCAACGTCGTATGGAAACGATGACACTCTGCGATGTTAAGATGGCTTTTATTTAAATTCACAGCATCAATCATCATCCTGCAATATAGGCAGGTGATCTTCAACTGCCCAGCGAAGAATATCATTATAGAAACCACGAGAGTGTCCCAGCCAACGACGTAGGCACTAACAATGTGACCCAAGACTGTCTGGATCGACATCGAGACGTAGTAACCAGGAGGTTCCTTACGAAATGGAGTGTAGCCGTCAAATATATTCAAATAAATGCTAGTCCCATTCACATTAATCTGATTCTTCTGATAGGGCTCAGTAAAAATGCTGAAGTTAGAGAAGAAAGCGAGAGCCCAAAAGAAGTATGACACCTTCCGATTTCTCTTGATATAAGCATGAATTATTTCGTCATGCTTCTGATCATTTTTGGCTAACTGGCACCGTTCTACCGAAGACATGTAGCCAATGAGAAGCTCCCACTTCTTGTAGTCCTTCTGAAAGAAACAGGACTTTAGGATGCCCATATGGAATGGAGCGTATTGCAGGATCAGTTTGAGGGAGCCAGAGTTGAATTTGATGAAGCATCTGATGTACTGGCTAAAGAAGAATGTTATGGTGACGTAGAAAAGAATTTGTTTGAAACGTCCGGTCAGGGATTTGCGATTCGGGTGCCAAAGACCAGTCAAACCTAGCAGTTTTAGATGTGGACCTACTGAAGGATATTGAGGGTCTTCGAGAAATTTCAGAATGTTTAGAATTGAGCATTTTCTCGACATTTTGGAAACTTGTGATCGCTCTGAAATACTTGTATTAAATGATACCAAAGTTCCTTATAATTGGCGTGAGAACTTCTATGTGAAATGCAGTTGTTACGTGTATTTAGTAGCGAATAATAACAGGGTGCTTTTGCCGTTCAGATTTTCTATTAAGAATTCAGCTCTTCGACGTATGTAATTTCATATCGCTTAATTACAATGTACGAAATAAGGAATTTCATTTCGTTGAAGACGTGTATTATTTTATTAAACTGTTTTGAATATTTTTTTGACTGTTATTAAGTACACACGAAGACAAAAAAAAGTTAAAAATAAAAGATGACAGTGGTACCTGGGCATTAAAATTTACACCGTAGGACCTTCCATACAAAATACCTATCTAACCTGCAATCGCCTCGTAACTGTATAAAAGGATCAAACTATAATACTTTTTGCGTAATTAAATACACATTCCATAATTCTGCGCGTAATCCGTAAACGCATAGCATAATGTGCATTACTGTTCATACACGTAAAGTACACAGTGGGTAGCCATTGCCAGAATAAACAGATATAAAATAACAGATCGATGGTAATGACTGTGCTTGAATGGGACTTAATAATTATTATGGCAATGACATGATAAAACCGAGGACACTATTAACGTATGATGCAGATGGTTGGCATAAAAACTGTTTCTAGTAAAAGTAAAGGTGGATATTATGGCGTTATTTCGGGAGCAGGTACTTTTGCAGACCGTTTAGATTATTTAAAGATGTCGAATCATAGAAACACTAAGCCTGAGTTGACCCTCATCATAATCATTAACCTACAACAGTCCAGGATTCTCGGCAACTCTCATTCAGCTGCAACCAGCCGCGCTGCGCAGATCGGCACTCCACCGGCAAGTTGCAGCTTCTTACTTGAATCGGTTTTACCAAATGAAAGTAACTTTTACTATAACCACGCTGCACTCCAAAATCATGTGGTTCACGTATGCCGCATGCATAGTGTCCGCTGGGCAACAGTCTTCATACGGTAGAGACGTGAGAATGGATCGCACCACCTAAGCCACCCCAGAAAGAGTTAGTGGCGACTGGTAAGACTGGAACACTCGCGTACCAAGCAAGGGCTGGATCGAGGAGGCTCCGGAAAAGGATAAAAAGGTGCCTTATTTTGGGGGAGTCTTGGTAAAGTAGTGGAACAGCGTCGGTTTAAAAGATTGGCCAATAATCTGACTTTCCCTGAAATTTTTTAGTTCATAATGATGAAGGTGCGTTTCAGTTATTTAAATTACCTTGTAAAAATTCTGAAGCAATAATAATAAATAAATTGCCCTTTTATTCTGTATTGTTTCTGTTTCTTTATCTGTTGCTATAATATGTCCCTCAATTCAGTGTGCCTTTTGGCAAAGGCCTCCTCTAGCTCCTTCCACTGTTTTCTGTCACGAGCCACTCTCCTCCAATTGGGGCCCGCTGTTTGCCTAAGCTCATCTTCCCATCTTCTTTTCTGTTTCCCCTTGCTGCGCTTACTGTCCCTTGGATACCAGTCGGTCATTACTTTACTCCATTTCTCTGAATTTGCTCTCATCATGTGGCCAGTCCATCTCCATTTTTGTTGGTCAATCCTGGTCAAGATGTCCGGTAGCTTGGTTTTTGCTCTCAATTGTTCGTTTCTTACATGATCTGCTTTTCGTATGTTTGTCATACTCCGTTCCATGGCTCTTTGGCAGTATTGCAATTTGTTTCTGTGTTGTTTCGTCAGTGCCCATGTTTCACAACCGTATGTTATACAGGGTAGTATGCAGATGGTGAAAACTTTTCTCTTTATAGCGATTCCCAAGTCTCTGGATTTCATGATCTCTTTTAGTGACCAATACTTTCTCCAACCACTTGCTATTCTTGTGTTAATTTCCTTATTGGTTTGATCTTTTGGTGCTATTATTTGGCCTAGATATGTGTATTCATCTACATACTCAAGTGGTTTTGAATCTACCTCTATTGGTTTTTTTTCCGAATTGGTTAACAGTCTTGTTTTTGTTGTGTTCATGGACAATCCCACCAAGGCACTTTCCTTGCTTAAAGCTTGGATCATGAGCTCAAGATGATTTGGGTTTTCCTCGAATAGGACTATGTCGTCTGCGAATCTGAGGTGATTTAGTTTCCGTCCATCGATGTTGAGACCCAGGTGAGACCAATCCAGTTTCCGGAATACATTTTCCAGGACTGCAGAGAATAATTTGGGTGACATTGGGTCGCCTTGTCTGACGCCTCTCTTTAAACTCGGGCCCCGTCTCTTCTAACTGTATTTTTGCTTTGGTGTTCGAGTATATAGTTTTGATTAGTTCAATATATATTCCAGGTATGCCTTGGGCAGCCAGACTTTCCCATATAGCTTCGTGACTTATGCTATCAAACGCTTTGTTGTAGTCAATAAACGCCATATACAGTGTTTTATTGTACTCATTGTACTTCTGCAATATCTGTTTCACAGTGTGTATGTGATCTATTGTCGAGAATTTTCTCCTAAAGCCGGCTTGTTCTATTGGTTGATTGTCCTCCAGTTTCACGCTTATTCTTTCAAGAATAACTTTCGAGAATATTTTGTACAAGTTGGACATAAGGCTTATAGGCCTGTAGTTACTTATGTCATCTTTCGGCCCTTTTTTGTGAAGCAGAATGATGTGTGAAGTTTCCCATTGTGCAGGAATGTGCTGGTTAAACATAATTCTGTTGAATAATTTTGTTAGTATAGGGACTAGTTCCTCTGCGGATCCTTTCAACAGTTCGTTGGAGATTTTATCAGGACCTGGTGCTTTTTCCATCTTTTGACTATTAATTGCTATTTCCACCTCTCTCTGTAATATTTCTGGTTCGGGTTCAAGTTCTGTTAAGCGGAGTTGTGATAAACTCCCACTGACTAGATGAAACGGGGGGCAATGGTCTGCGTATAGTTAACTATAAAATTGTGTTGCTGTTTCAATTATGTCTACTCTTTTTGTCACAGTGTTATTTTTGCCCTTCACCTTTGGTATCCATTCCTTACTTACTTCTCTCAATTCTTTCCAAGCTTTGCGTACTCCTCCTGTTTTGGTTATATGCCTTTCGAGAGTATGTAGTCTTTTATGTCTTCGATCTTTCCTGATGTTCTCTTTTATGTCCTTACAAATTTCTGTTATTTGCTTGATACTACTCTTTTTAAAGGCTCCTGATAAGAGGCGCTTTCTTTCATCAATTAGATGTAGTGTTTTCTGGCTTAATTCATATTTATGTTTCCTGGGTTTATTTGTAGTGTGGGTTTTTAGTTGTTTCTCTAACATGTTGTAGTTTACTTCAATTCCAGTGTCTTCATTTGTTATCTCTGACCGATTTCCTGCTAGGAACTGAGAAATTTCTTTGTAATTTTCTTGATGTAGGATGTTTTTTGTATTCTTAATGTGTCTTCTGGGTATTTTTGGGGGTTTTAATTTCAGAGAGCTTCTGACTAAGCGGTGATCCGTATTAAAGTTTAATTTTTGTAAGACTGATGTATCCGCAAATGATTTTGGGTTGTTACTAATAATATAGTCTATTTCGTTTCTATGATTGCCATCTGGGGACCTCCAAGTCCATTTGTTGTTCTTGTTCTTTTTGAATAAGCTGTTTAGGAGATACAAATTTTGTGCAAGTAAAAGATCTATAAGTTTCTGGCCATTTATGCTTCTTTTCCCATGTCCAAATTGTCCGATTATTCGTTCCTCAGGACTCTGTCTGAAGCAATAATACCATAATCATAATTAAGTCTTTTAAAAATTTTCCACCTACTTTAATGTTGCTCTTTTAACGACCAAACAATGTCCGCTCTCACAATATTTTAATGTGCATGTCATAAAATATTGCATAAGTCCGAGGAATAAAATTAAGCTCCACCGATAAAGTCCGTACTGTCCGGAGGCCATTACTGCGATGACAAAGGGGTATTGAAAGATTGAAATTATGATATTGAACTGACCAGTTATACCCCTCAGAGGGGTGTTGAAAATAAAAAGGGTGACAAAGTAAAGATATTATGATTGTTTTAAGTGCCTGTAAAAAGTGTAAAAAAGTTAAAAACTAAAACCCAACTACTTGCGACAAAAACGGCAACTAGAATGAAAAAACAATACGGACAACGTTATACGAAAACCAAAAAAAAATATGTAGGTACAAATATCAAATGTCTTATACATTTTTAGTTGCCATTTTTGTCGTAGTTGGGTTTAAGTTTTTTAATTTAAGTCTATCGGCCGCCTTTTTCTGCCTATAAAATCTTTAGGGTCTCTTAAACTAGGATCATTGTTTTGTTTTATATAAATAAAACACAGAGCCTACGTTAACAGCTATCTAATATAGAGGAACAATGAAAGTGTGTCTATTTCCGAAGTTTTAGTAAGTATCCCGGTTGAATGTTAAGCCTGTCGTTATGTCCAGATAAGATCGCAGGCGGAAATTAAGCGGAAATTGTATTTGTTTCTTATACAGCGACGATGTCACAATAAAGACGATATCCTTGCGACGCTATGTATAAATAAATGTTAATTTTCTATTACAATTAGTAGCTTAAATCGGTAGACAATAGTTTAATCTTGAAGGGATTCTTTGTATTTTACATAACTTTATGAAGGGTTACGTAAATTTTATTTTATTAGTAGATATTGCTGATAATTGTATTTTTTTGTAATTACGGCGTCGATCGAGATTAGCAGGACTACAGACGATTTACATTTATGTACCGCGGGCTACCTTGGCGCATAACCCACATTTTAATGTTGGCAATCGAAGTCAATAGTCAAATCCGACTCGACTAGGCTTTTTTTTTAGGATGGGAAATCATCAAATGACCCCCCCCGCTCTGGGCGGAGCGGAAGGGAGTGTCAGACTTGTACTGACTAAAACCCATCCATGTTCCTTCTTTGCCCTTTGTGTTCCAGGGCCGCGGTATCTCTTTCGAACAGTCCCGCAGCCCTGGCAGGCATCGGCCCGTGCGGACCCCTACGTGGTGCCGACTCGGCTGGGCTGTGGGCAGCGTTCGGAAAGTTGCGCAGTATCTTCTCGTTCACCTTACCGCAGTGTCTCAATTATGTCCAGTGTGTGTTGAAAGTGATTACATACGGGACCGAAACGTGGTTGCTCACAATGGGCCTCATCAGAAGGCTTAAAGTCACCCAAAGCGCAATGGAGAGGGCTATGCTCGGAGTTTCCTTGCGTGATCGAATCAGAAATGAAGACCGTCCGCAAGAGAACCAATGTTACCGACGTAGCCCGACGAATTGCCAAACTTAAGTGACAGTGGGCAAGGCACGTGCGGGTTCATGGAACGGATGGCCGATGGAGCCGAAAAGTTCTGGAGTGGCGACCGCAAACCGGAAGACGTTACGTTGGAAGGCCTCCCACAAGGTGGACCGATGACCTGGTGAAGGTTGCGGGGATCCGCTGGATGGGAGACGCACGGGGCCGGTCAATGTGGCGACACTTGGCGGAGGCCTATGTCCAGCAGTGGACGTCTTTCGGCTGAAATGATTTTGATGAATTGAAGGCTTATTGTAATTTTCTGGATATTTTATAAAACACGTATAGATAAATTAAAACTTTTAATCAGATTTATATAAAATATCTTTACGTGACGATACTTAACGAAACCACAAAAAAACGTTGTATTTGTGACGCTCGTGCGCCGAAGTGATGCCAACTTAGCAACTTTATAGCTAGATCTAGCTATTATTTGGAGACAGACAGCTACAATTTAATGAAACTTGTAGCTAAACTTTTTAGCTACTTTTTCTAGCAACTTTGCATTTCATCATGCCACGGCGTTGCTAAGTCTGAAGAGGCAATAAAACCAATCAAGTCAAACACTATCATTGAGGTTGCCGAAATCTTGGGATTTATACCGGTAATAATAGACAAAATATTTATTTATTTAACACTTCAAGCACAAAGTACAGAGGCGGACTTAATGCCATAGGCATTTTCTACCAGTCAACCTTTGGGTGATGCAGAGACAAACAGTGGTAGGTGTAAATATATTTGCAAAAAATTAATTTATTACTAAGATAAACTACAAGGATATATAAAATACTATAACGATATATCAAAATACTATAAATATATATCAATATATTATATATATGTAAAATACAACAACAACAACATACAACAAATACTGCAACAGTGGCACATTCTACATATAAATAAGTGGCATTCTCAAGAAATAGTTCAATTTTGGGTCGAAGTACAAAAATTTACAAATTTTTCCGGTGACAACATATACCAAGATATAAGTACTCTTGCTTTAACTTGCCTTTCACTGCCACCTTCTAATGCAGAGGTAGAGAGGTTATTCTCTCAAATGAATTTAGTTAAAAATAAGCATAGAAACCGAATGAGTTTGATAACTCTGAACTCAATCCTCTGCATTAGAGACTCCCTCAGGAAAAGTGGTAAATGCTGCTTTAACTGTGTTTTGCCTAAAGATGTACTGCTTAAAATGGGCACCGCAGAAAAATATTCAAAATCAACGAAATAACTGAACCCCAGTCATCGACATCTTCCTCTATAATTGGTTATTTTTAATTTTTTTTTTATTCAAAGACGTACTCAAGAGATTTTTAACTCTTTTGTTGGAATTAATGAAAATAAAACTGATTGTCAGTTATTGACCTTTTATTGTAACCTATAACTGTACGTACTGGACAATGCGGGTGGATGGAAAATAAATTGTTAAGAGCAGACAAATCTATCTACCCTCTTTCTTTGACAAAGATAAAGAAAGAGGGTAGATAGATTTGTCTGCTCTTAACAATTTATTTATTTCATTCTCCAGTCAACCCGCGATCATGGCGCTTGCAACAGCGCCGAAATATCGGGAGCTCAAAACAATGAACAATCACAGTGACAGTAAAAAGTTTATTAAAAAAATTGTCTAGCAACTGGCAGAGGCAGGCAGCAGTGATCTCGAACCTTCCGATTTTTTGGTATTTCTACCGATATGGGCTCTGTTCTACCGAAATATCGAAATATAACGATTTGTCTACGATTTCAGAGTATACATGGAAATTCTCTCGATTTTTCTACCGATTTTACACTTTTAGGTTGGCAACCCTTTTCATTTATGTTTAATGTTACGGGGAAGCCCTCAATAGTAAGTATGGATGGACTTAGTGCAGAATGTTCCATATATTTTGGACTATATTAGAACTATTTTGGGATGAAGTAATTTTACTAAAGCGTGGCGATGAAACTCAAATGTTTCCTTTGTTGTCTAATTTCATCTTTAATATTTTGTCACTTCCCCATTCATCCGCTAACGTTGAACGCATATTTTCACATAATAATCTTTTGAAAACAAAACAGCGAAATAGGCTGTCTACTGAATCAATCACTGGTCTATTAGATGCAAAACGACTCTTTAATACAGCTAATTGGTATGATTTTGAAATTAATTCGAAGATGACCGCGACTATGGCCAAAGAATATTGGTATAAAAAATAATTATACTTTAGTATGATTGTTATGAATTAGTCTGTAAGTTTTTTTTTAATAAATAAACGAATTTGATTGAATATTTGTTTTTTTTTGTTAAATACCGATTTTGGGCACAAATATACCGATTTTAGCTGGCAACTCTACGATCTCGCTGTATGACGTTCGAGACCACTGCTGTCAAGTCAATTTTAAAATTTGACGGTTCCTTTGACTTCCGCGAACGAAAGATTTTCAAACACCGCTGAATATGAAACGGAGTTTTAATAAATAATTATTGAACAAGGCTTGTGATTCGTGTGACTTGAAGGAACTGTTACAGTTCTTGAAGTTGTGGGCAGTTGTGCCGGTGATTTCTCAATAGCAGGCGTCTTCGTTCAATGAGAAACAGAAGTTTTCTGGTACGGTTGAGAATGGAAAGAACATCAGTGAAGGGCGGGCAGAAGACTTCGCCCACCACCTTAGCACCATCACAGAGTGGATCAACACAAAACATGGCTGCAAACGTCAAGGTTGTTTTGAGAGTCCGGCCTCTCGACGAGAGGGAAATAAAAAAGAACTCACGAATCGTGGTAGACTTTGTGGACGATAAGATGCTGGTGTTCGACCCTAAAGGGTCCTGGTGTCCGACCTTCAACTCTTTATTGAAAGAGTTGAAGTTTGTGTTTGATAATGTTTGTGGGCTGAATGCGACCAACAATGATGTGTTCGAGACTACCACGAAGGATATACTGGCTTCTTTGATGGAGGGCTACAACTGTTCAGTGTTTGTTTATGGGGCTACTGGTGCAGGCAGACCAGTTGCTGCTGGCTGGTGTGGTAGACTTTTACAATGATTGGTAACAAAGAGCACCCGGGCATCACATATTTGAATATGGAACAACTATTTTACACAATGAACTCTTTTGAAAAGGAAGTAAGTAGTTTTCATGTTATTTTTAAGGTTTCTCAAACTAATTAACAGAGCAGTTTGTAACAACTTTTCTATGTTAAACCTGAGAGCTATTTGTTGTTGTTTTGTTTCCACTAACCATGCCACAGTTTGATAGCTTACATGAGAAAGTTTGTCCTATAAACTTCATTGTTTGTTGTGAACTAGGGAAATAAGTCTAGTAGGAGTAGCTTAGTGGTAATGTGTATGTAAATTACCTTTATTAACATAAGAAAAACAAGTACTGCAACATAAAACTTTATCTTTTAACATTTTCTATGATATCACATTGATTCAGGGTTAAGAAACCCATCAAGCAACCCGCTACAACTGCGGGAAGACTCCAAATATGTGTGACGGTGGCTGGCATGATGCTAAACAATATCAAGACTGCGAGGGAACTGCTCAATAAGCTGGAGAATGGTAACAAGAACAGGGCACAGTACCCCACTGATGCTAATGCTGAGAGCTCCAGGACCCATGCCATTTCTCAGGTTTTTTAGTTTTATTTTTTTGTTATAAAAATGTTGCCCCACACTAGGAATTTATCCTGTATTGTGGGTGCATTTTCAATCATTTATGTTCACATACACAAACAGCCAGACCCGGAACAACTACCTGTAGGGCAAACAAATATTTGTTCCGTGTGGGAATCGAACTCGCGATATGAAGCGCAGCAGTCAATCGCTCAGTCACTGCGCCAACCGTGCCGTCGATTTGTGGTTTTCTTGTATGTAATAGATAATTGCGTGATAAGCAAGCAAAGTTGAATTAATCTGATAACTAACAATATTACCATGAGTTGACACATGGGTAAATGTAGCCAAACCTGACGAAATTGATAAGGTCCAAGTCAAGCAGTTTCGTTTGATAGTTCCCACTGCTCGCCCCACAAGCCTCGTGTCTAAGAGGGAGTGGGCCATAATCCACCATGCAAGCCCGCGCCTGGCCATTCCCTTTCTTTCCTCCCCTCTCCTTCCTTTCTTGTGAGGTATTTAACTTACTTTTTTTGACAGTTATATATCTAAAAACGATACAAGACGAGCAGTCACCTCCGCGTAGTGAAGCTTTCAATGATAGACTTGGCGGGCAGTAAGCGTGCCTCCGCAATCGGCTGCGTTGGTGACCGGTTCAAGGAAGGCACTAATATCAACAAGAGTCTGTTGTCTCTGGGCAACTGTATCAATAGGCTTGCGATGGCAGTTGTATTCCCTACAGGTAGTGTTTTAAATTTATTTTAGATAAAGACATGAAATGGGTGATCATTCCATGTTTTAATAATGTTATATTTCAATGGGTCCCCCTGCTTCCAAATGCGCTTGTTGTTTTGCTTTTCAGTTTGGTTTTTTTAGTTATTAGAATGACTTTTTTTTAATTTTGTTGACAAAATCTTTGCCATTTCCACGGCGTTATTGGACAATTTACTACAAGTTTTGGTGCTCAGAGGGCATTTCAACTTTTTCCATAGTTGACGTCAATAAGTCTGCATGTTGTGTCGCTCAAACCTCGTACGGCCTAGGTTTTAGCTGCCTGCTCGTAACATAGAAAGAAAGAATACCTATTAGAGGTGCCTAGTTTGTTATAACTGTAAAATACACAAACATAAATTCTTTTAAAACCACCCTTCCATAGACTCAAAACTGACACGCCGGCTAAAAGACACTCTCGGCGGAAACTGTAAAACAGTCATGATCGCCAACGTGTCCCCTTCAAACGTTAACTATGAAGACACATACAACACGCTAAAATACGCAGCCCGCGCCAACAAGATACAGCTCAGTATTAAGAAGAACATTGTCGACGGAAATAAGGGTTGAATAAGAAGGTTAAAGAGTTCGAGGCGAAATTGATGCTGTCTAGTGTAAAGATGGCGTCTAGGGAGCCGGACTTAGCTAAGGAGAAAGGTAAATTCAATAATTTCACTAAACCAAATTTCTTCATATCACTGGCACGTCGAAATTTGAATGGCTCAAAACTCCTCACTTCCTCGGCGACATTGGTTGCAGCACAAAGGTTGAGCTGTGAATCATGGAGTTAATCAATATCATAATCGATAGCTATTGATTACTTTCAATAGTGTCCTACTGCAAGGCAAAAGCATATCTGTATTACCATTTCTGTAAAAAATGTCGCCACGCTTTTCGCTTTTCTGTAATTTATCTACGCTTTGCGCTATTTGCGAACGTGTTAGCATAAACCAATAATTTAAATACTTTTTTACCAGCAACAATTACGTTCATAAGTTTTATCGTCAAATATGAAACAATTCATTCATGCATTTCATGTCATGCAACTGCTGCCCGTGTTAGTCCTACATAACAATTCTTAGTACCTAGTATTGACCTGTGAATGTCCAAAATATTAACCCACTAACAATTCCCTTACATGTCGTGTCCGTCTGTGTGCCGTATAACAATATAATAGACTCAATGGCTCGTGGGAAGACGAATGTTACAAAGCAGTGAGGGCGCGGGAAAGGTTCTAGTCACATCTCTACTCCAGATCACCAGCTGTCACCAGGAAATGACGGGATCATAGCCAAGAGGAGTGCACAAAATAGATTATACAAAAAAGGTTTGTGTTCGTCGAGTTTTTAATTAAGGATTTTGTTTGATACTAAGCTGATTTTTTAGATATTAGACTGATTTTATAATCCTGTTGCGTAAATTAAGATTTTATTGAATTAAAATGTTTAATTTACTGCTGTTTCAGGATTGTTTTAATGAAAAAATAACGTGTGTATTAGAAATGGAGAATGTTCGTTTAGAATGATTGAGAATATTTCAGTCACAAAACAAAGTCAAAAATGTCGCTGAATGCTTCAACATTTCAAATATACATTTTGTATAGCCCGAGCTTAGGCAGTGTCCACACCAAACGTATAGCCGGGTGACGAATATGAGCGTCAAGTTGATGATGTATGAGAAAACCAACGCTATCCGCAGACTGTCCTTTGTTTTTCATCCATTTACTCAGTCTGCGGCAGACTACGTTTTGGTGTGAACACAGCCTTATAGCAATAATAAATACACGCGCCGAAGTTTGTTCTTAATTATAGTTTACACACAAAACAATTTCACAGAGTGGTAGATATTAGAAATTCGAATATCATTATAGTGGAAATAATATGTTTCGGACTCCCAATATGTACTTAGACTTGATCGTGTCTACATCGTGAAGTTTGGACTAAAATTTAATCTAAATTGAAACTTTGGTATTGGATACGCCAGAATTATAGAGTGTGCCGCTTTGATTGGACGCTCGAGAGCTAAACGCTCTATTTTGTTCATTCGGGATTGCTAACTATTGTGGTAATACACTTGCGTTCAAAAAACATTCCAACTTTATGTAGAAAATCCAAATTGACTTTGTAGAGTTGACATTTTTACTGGGTACAAAGAAAATATAACAAATAAAGTTATGTACCTTCAAAGTTTGTAATTTACTAATTTAATTCAAATATTGACATTTTAATAAAAACCAACATGTGATATTTATAAGGGCTTTCTTTATGTGTATGCTAATTTTTATACTGAAAAATGTATGTAACGTTTTATGTGTTGCTCAAATACATAGATAAACATTTGTGCCTTTTTTGGCACGCATTTATATTTCAGTCATATTGAATTTTCCTAAAAAATTTAATTCATTTTTGGAGTAAGACCCGATTTATTTGATTATAGACATTATTTGTATAGACTTTAGTAATGAACCTTCGACTAGTCAGACTAAAATAACTAAAAAAACCCGTTCCTATACTACTAAGTCGGTATTCTTTCGTTTTCTCAACGTCTTTAAAAAACTTCGTTTCTATATTTTTTAAGTGTAGTTTTTACACTACCTACTTTTAAAATATTGCTTTAATTTTTTTAATGATTTTGTAAATTTATTGATGATTTATCAAATGTCAATTGTATAGGAATTTTGTTTTTTTATAACTTATTGTAATGTAACTTGACATTTTTGCAAAGACATTAACTGGACCCAAAACTAACAGCTGAATGTTGAATAAGGTATTAATATTTCCATTGATTAAGCTGAGTGTTAATTAGTGCGAGATATTCGCAGCACCATAGACATTTTGAATTCCACCAGTATGAGGGAACACAAAGAAATAGTATTTTCGTGTTTCATTTTGAACTTCTCCATTTCTACAGTATCGCGGCAACTCCGCAAGGAAATCGAAACGAAAGTATTTCATACTTTAGCTGATTCCGATAACATTTTTAAATGACGTCACTAAAGGAAACGATTCTTGCCGATACAACTTTTGTATGGAATATTGTACTAACTTAGGTTAGTTTTGATACATTGATTGTTTTACTATATTAGCTTTTCATTTTCTTTTGTAAATGAAAATTTCTCGTACTGACTAAATATCTGCTATTTAGTATGCCACCATAATAGAATTGTAACGAATGTTTAAAATTTTAATATAATTATCAAGCATTTCTCACTACTAATGACGGAATTACTTTCTAGACGTATTGTTTTCTAAGACTGAATTTTAATTAAGAATATGTGGAGGTTTAATTAAAGAGATTTGAATATTACGTGAATATTGTTTCTTTCTTCATTCGACATCGTCACTGACATGACTATCCTATTCGCAATTTAGTTTCCAAAAATGTGAACTAAAATTTGTTTTTAGAAAAATGACTAACATCCACATATAAAGTACAAGCACAGATTGCGCCACAACTTTATTGACTTTTTCAATGGTTATACTTTTAATTGTTGACAATATGGTTCACTTCTAATAATTCTGAAATAAATAAAATTTAGACTTGCATAAAGTTGATATTGGTTTACTTAATTGGAAATTACATCAATCGGAAATGGGTTTGAATATGGAGTATAATCATTTTGGGGTTCATTGACTGCCCGTTCTAATGCCATTAGTAAGGTACAACCCATAGGCTACATACACTACAATCATATTTCATTTTACTAGGGTGAGTTCACAAAATCTGATCAATTCCGCTTACTTGAAAGTATAGTGGTTTGTACAATAAAAGCTTTACTTCACCACTTTCAATGCCGTTGATATGCTATAAAGGTCAATATAAATAAAAAAAACATGTTATAACTTACGTAATATTCTTCTAAAGATATCTTCAATATAGAACATTTATGTGGTTTCCTATCACGTTTTATTTTAATCAAAACAGACAATTATAACTTCAAAAACTTAATGAGTTCTGTTCTGCACTGTGTTACACTGTGCTTTCACGGTTTAATAAAACTAAACTTATACTGTCACTTACGGGATATCTTCCTTAATTATTAATGAAGACATCGAAAGATATCCGTAAGTGACAGTATAAGTTTAATTATAAATTCCTCTTTTTCCTTCATCGAAGCGCGTTGTCTGCCTCTACAGAAGTGCAAAAAAGTGCCGTATCCGTATGTAAGTCCGTGACATGCGATGCGACGTGTCGAGCACGCTGCTTTACCTCTTGAAACTAGAACCCAGCCAGTTCCTCTTCACGCTGTCTACACTCTGGCGACACTCAAAACCCAAGTTACGGTGCTATGTTAATTTATTCCCATTTTTAACTGCGTTCCTCTCCACTGTGATCTGACCCGTATGCAGACCCCATTAGATCCGGGTGCACTCCGGCACAGGAGTCTAATTACGACGGGTACAAATTGAAGGCTTTGAAATACACCCCGGCTTTCTACATGCCTCCCGTACCGTGCAGCTAAGTTCAAATGAGATATTCGATTCCAAAATTTGCACATACACAACCGAATTTAGTGGAATACGGCGCTAAAGGTGAGCGCTTTATAGTTATCCATGTTTGGTTTGAATTTAAAGTTTTGTGAACGTGAGGTTCCTAGCTCCCCTCACCACGGTGCTCAGTTCGGTGTGGATTCTTGCGATGTTTTTGTTCTAAAAAAAATCAATCTTTTCATGCCTGATCTGGGAGTGAGCATTGAGAACGTTGGAATGCGAGAATGCTGGCTAGGTGGATCCGGGAAATAAAATATGAATCTTATTATGAGCAGTAAACTTAGTTCTAATATACATATACGTGCAGCTACATGTGAATATTGGGCAATAAGTACCTTTATTTAAGGATGATGTCGTTTATAAATATAACTAGATAAGTAGTTGGTGATGGGAAGATAGAAGTAGGTTAAAGAGCTAATTTTTCCTGAAAAAAAAGGTGCTCAGCAACATGCGATTAATTAAAATCGATGTCACGTCTCGATTCATTTCGCACCGGGTCCCAAAGGTAGGCAAAATAAAAAATCAGGCAAAGGTGTCAACAAAAACGCGTCGAACCCTGAACGAACCGCAAATGAATTGATTCGACGCAATCAATTTTTTCCCGCCCTTCTAGCTCAGGGAGCTCGGGTACACGCCGACTCATTCACTCCCGCCCTGATTATCGGTCAATCATTCGGTCTCACCGTTCAGTTAACTGGAAAATTGGTAATTAGGTATAGGTGATAAAATGTGGAAAGTGTGCTGTTAGGAGATAAGAACGGTCAAGGGTGAATATCCAGGAAAGTCACTGATTTGGGATAGTTTTTTTATTCATTAAAAGGTCTTTGGTTATGAAACGGCAAATCTGTAATTTGGGCCTGCCTAAGTACGAACTACAACAACATACCTACATACCTCATGAAATTCGGTGCCTATGTTCCACTACGTTAGAAATCCGTCCTTCTCGGACCTCTGCAGCTATTTGCATAAAACTAATTATCTTGAAGGATGCCTATCTACGTGTGTAGGTAAGCGATACGATCTGTTGACTACTCCCTGCGGTCATAAAGCATGGATACCTACACGTAACATACAAACATAAGGTATCTAGATAATGTACCTAATGAGGACCAAAAACATTAAAATACTATTTAAGGGTTTTAGAACTTCGGATGTTTCATATATCGTACTACATAGTCAAATAGCACCAGTTTATATCAGTATTCAGCATTTATGCCATCAATTGTTTTACTTTACTAATTCTATAAATCTACAAAGCGCATTGGTTTTTCAGCAGTGCAAAACCTGAAATGTTTCCGTACGAACTCTTGATGGCGTTAGATGAAAGATACCTAAATTAAAAGGCGCTCTCTGGTGCGGTAACCGTGCAAGAACTAGAAAATGTTATGCTTGAATTTAAAATTTCAAGACTATTTTAAAATTCTAGCTAGCTGAATACGAGAAGTACCGGTTTTTAGGGTTCCGTATCCTTATAGATTCTTCATGTCTGTCTGTCTGTCCGTGTATGTCACAGCCACTTTATTGTGTACGTTACCCTAGCAGGAAAGTGGCTCCTAGAGTGATATGAGTGGAACGCAGCTCTCTGGCGATGTACAATATTTCTCTCCGATCATTCGTTTAGAATTTTCCTGCTGGGAAAACGCTACCCTAGCAGGAATCGTTTTTTTCCAGAATGTTAGAACGTGAAAAAACTTTCAAAGAAAATTGGTTTTAATAAGATTTGAAGTTTAGTTTCTGAGATAAAGGACTTTTTCATCAAACTGCAACAGTAACTTTGTTTTTCATTAACATACTATGAAAAACAAATTTAGTTTTGATGTTGAATGTAATACAATACAACAAATGAAAGAGCCTTCAAAATATTATTATTATATTGTTTGGTGCTACGGTTGTTTGGTTGTTTGTTGGCCGGTTTTCTGACGATGCTTGGTGGCCTCTGCCCAACCATCAGTGACCTTTCGACTTTCTTCATGCACGCACTTGTTGTCTTTGAGTTTACTTGAGCTATTTATAGTGCGATTATTTGTAAACCTTACCTACCGTTTGTTTCTTCTCTACTCTAGCAGTTTCCGAGGGTAAAACTTCATTGTTCTGAAATACTTTATGGCAGCGGAACAGCGAACGCACGTAACACAATGTCACGGCTGTTTTTCTCCGAAGAAATAGGCAGAGGGATAAGATACCTAGTAAATTTAAAAAAAGAAGTGTGAAAGAGTGAAAGCTAGCTAGGGTTACCTAGTACACCCGCATTTCCCACACCTTGAAGTCCCATGAAATCATAGAACTTAAACATAACTAAAAATGGAGAAAGGGAGGATGTGGAAAGGGAACGGGCTTATTGCCATCAACTGGGCACAAATCCAGACTCCGGGCTGCAGCTACCTACTGAGAAATTCCTGATGGAACACCCTAATAACACTTGGCCCGACCTGGGAATCGAAATCAGGACTTCATGATTAGTGCTCATGATCACTAAATCCCAAAATGTAAGCATCAAAGAGTTGTAGTACCTATACTTGCCTAGGATACTAGGTAAGTCTACCTATTATATCAGACTAAATTGCTTACAAGCTAGATATTAGTAGTCATAGTAATTATTATAAGGTTTCTCGTATTTTGAACTATTTGTATATATTATAATATATATTAGTTTATTTCATTTTACTCTATATATGTGTATTAGTATGTACCTATTTATGTATATCAATCTATGTTAACAAATGGTATCTTCCTTATTTATTTTTTGTACTCTATCACAATGCTGTCCTATTTGACCCAAATAAGGTTGACTGGTAGAGAATGCCTTGCGGCATTAAGTCCGCCTATGTACCACCTTGTACATGAAGTTTAAATAAAGAAATATACTTACAATTCTTTGTAGAATTGTGAGTTGGACTTCCCGGGGGGACAGTTTCGTCGTTCACAGATCACTACCCCCATCTGAAAGTAAACTTCTCAAAACTTCGGTTGTCTGTATACTTTTTTACAAGTGCGGGTTTGTTGTTCTTTCCAACTAGGCTAGAATATACGGGCTCAGGAGGAAGTTTTAACTTTTTAGTTTTTAATGTATCGACGCGGCGACTTCTTGTTCGTAAGTACAGGGTGTAAGTACAATTGAACCAACTAATTGATTTACAGTTTATATGTGTGGGTGAAGTCATAGTTATGCACACAAACACTAAATAAAACGTGCGAGCTCGGTTTTTATTAGTGTGCGTGTGGCACATCAATTACCATATACCAATAGTCATCATTCACTTATGATACTGAAGGAGATATAATATTTTGCATAATATTACTATAGCAACAATAGCAATAGCACAATGGCTATCGTCTTTGGTTAGTGAACGAGAAGCCGTAAGTTCAAACCATGTATGCAACAATATGTTATTTTTCTTTTTGTATTCATTATTTTGTAAAACATTACTTAAAGTAGAATTTATAACGATTCGATCCCGTTCATGGTTGTGTAATGAAGTTTCCAACGTTTGAGATGAACACAGAACTCTCAGGTCATTTATTTTGACTGTTTAGAAAATAACTACCGACTACACACAGGGCTCACTGTGCTCGCTTTGACTTTGCTGACTGACTGGCTAGCAAAAGAAAATAATGGCATGAGCTATTCCTAAGACCGTGTCGAGAGAAAAATAGACGACGAAGACAACGAGGTACGAAACCCGCAGAGAAAAAAATGTGTGCATTACGATTGCTCAGCCAAGTTATCAAAACAAAAAACTTCGCCAAAAAATTTGTCGAAATTTGTCAACCTGCTCGAACATTGTATGAGATAACATAATTTTTAAGATTACACGCGTTGTAAACTGTTCTGACGGTAAAACGATATGTCATTCTAATGAGGTTAATATGCCGAATAAATGGATGTTCACACCGAAATTCTAGCTATTATAGGTAATGAGATATCAGCGTACAAAGTAACGATTCGATCACGCGGCCACGTAGTTTTTGTTTTGGACTTATTTCGTCTGTTTAACTAAACTTTAGTAGTATTTAGTGCTTTCTTTAGTTTTGACAAATTAAGACCTTTCTTCTTGTAACAGTTTTAATGTATGAAGCTTTAGGTTTAAATAAATATCAACATTAAAGAAACAACAAGTGGAGGATTCCAAGGTGAATATTTCGTAAAACATTGATCCAGAGCTTATAATTCTTTTTTCGACATTTTTTGACAAATTCAGTCTTCGATTGACAAAAAGAATTAGTTCTCTAACCAACTAAGCAACTACTTGCTGAGATCTCCATGGCCGTGCAATCCTCCACGTTACGTTCGCGCGGCGAACTTAAAACCCGTAAAACTTTTTTATTTCTACTTTAACAAATTTTTGGTTTGTACCCTTCGATTTTGACAGACTTCGACAAATTTTTTGTCGAAGTTTTTTTCTGTTTTGATAACATGGCGGAGCAATCGTAACGCACACGAAAAAATTGGTCTGAAAAAAGGTTATTGTCCTTTTCATACTGATGGAATAGGTATTGACTGGATCCAAAAGTCTCGTTATAACTGCAAAAATAATCGTTTTATTGTATCCAGTATATAAATGACGCCGGACGCGGTAACTAAAAGAAAAGAAAAAAGTCACTATCAGTACAAAGCACTAAAACCAACTTAATAAAACAGTTACCGGTTAAACAGGGTACCTACATTAAAATCTTAAAAGACAGGAGTCCAACTCTGCAACATTCTTCCGCGCGCGCCGGTGACATATCACGTCAAATCGGAATTGTCAAAAAGTAAGATTGCATCGTGCCGTGCCGCATTCGAAAAGCCGATTAGTCTACGTGTAAAGTGTTTTTTGCTGAAATAATTCCCGTTTCAAATATATAATACAGGTAAGTGAGCTTATAGCTATGTAATATTATATGTTATGTTAGCGGCCTCAATGTTTAAGTCTTTTAGGTTGTATTCTGTCAAAGGTTAGGTTAAAATTAGGTAAATATGTAACTGCTGTTGAATATTCCTACGTGCTTACAAATTCATGGTTATTTCTATTACCAAGAAAGTTAACTCGTTTCGTCTCTTTTAATAAATTTAGGAGGTTGGTGAGACAACTAGTGGCATCTATTAGATATTTTCGTAACTATGTGCCTACAGGTTTTCAGCGGTTTTCACACTGCTCTACTTCTCTAAAAATATAGAAAAATAATTTCTTAGTATTTTATGCTCCGGCACCGATTTAATTTTGTAATTAATCAGTTAGTTTAATATCTACTGATTAAATTTTTGTACGGGCGACGGTACGTATGTGAGACCGATTTTTATTTTCGTCGTCACGTAAAACTGAAAACTTTGCAATGGGTCTGTCGGCCAGTTGTATGCACGTGAAACTAAATAATAATTAGTGTCCCTGTCTAGAAAATAAATTTAAAGAACAACATTCTTATTGATTTGAAGTGGCGCGGCAAATATTTGAAACGGCCTGCATAGATTGCATCATGCTGGCCATGCAGCGTTCTATATGAACCTCGAGGCGAGTAACTATCGCTAAACTACAACCGTAACGTGCTAGGGAACATTTTAACAAACTAAATTATATCATCCAACAAACACACATTCAATGTGTTAATTAATTTTAGCAATCCAATTAGTACAATTTTTACGCACTTTAGTCGCGGCTTTCATTCATAGTTTTTACTTGTGAGAAATTCAATATTTGCATTTTGCATGATTATTTATTGGTTACTACTATCGCTATTAGATGGCGCTGATTGCTAAGGGCGCGTCATGATTTTCGCGGGAAAATCTGTGTGACGTCAGAATTTACGATAGCTTGTCGATGGTACAAATCCTTGGAAATGTAGTATCAATTAATTTACTAATTGATTCTTATCTGAATTCTGTAGCATATTATTGCTTCCTGGTTTTCCCGTAATATTGGTACCACCTACTTGTAGAACTTATCTTGTGTAAAGTGCGTTATCGCGCAATTTCACACATAGCAATTTTCATACGTGAATTAATTTCATGCAATAGGTATGCAAAAGGCGTTTTTCGCATATTCAATACCTATTTACCGGCTGCATTTAATTTAGAAATGATTGCAGTAAATACAGTTATTTGTTGAATAACTTATCGTGTTATCGACATGATTAAATATCGCCAAAGAAATCTATGGCACCTTTATACAAATGCATAAAGCCGGTTTTTATTTTATCAACACGGCTCTTAAATATTGACTTACTTCGATGATGAAATTTATAAAAAACACATCCTGGTTCAAAACGTGATCTTTTTACAGTCACACGATCATAAAATCTCAATTTCCTTGCAAATCTATACGATATTCATACTAATATTTTAAAGACTGATTTTTAAATACACATCAAAAAACTTATCACCCGTCAATTTATTAACATCAATTACATAATTTTACATCAAAAATACTTATTGCACAGCAAATTTACTAGAGCGTACAAACGTAATACTCACACATAATTATAACAAAATATTTTCATCGTAAAAAAGGCATTTGGGCGAGTACAACATAGGATGCAAGAGCGAGCGAAGCGAGCTCGGGACTTGTGGCACCCCGACTCGGACAAGTTAGGTTAGGTTACTTCGTCGACTCGGTTTCACTTAAGGCGACTACAAGAGCTAAAAGCATGTTTTACAATACGTGGATCATATAGAACCACTGCAGTAAAAAAACACAGAAAAGTATATGATATTCTTCTGTATATATGCTAGTTCGATACTGTGTTGAAAACATAATACTACAAATTTGATACGATAGAAAAAAATCGCAAAGATGCCTCTAAACATTTCTGTCAACGAGTAAAACTATACTAATATACATGCAATCATTCTGATTTTTTGTCAAATTATTCTTCACGCAACAAAGTAACGTGATACTGTTTTAGTTTTTTAATCCAATCAATAGATTTTTTGCAAATCACATATTTTTATCTCTGAACAAAATACGTGCGCATGTGTGCGTAAACGCCTGTGTACCGACAGTGCCGGCCGAGGCCTGATGCTATACGGACGTGTCGCTCGTTTTGCCGCATTTTTCGCCGCATTATTACGCCAAGGTTGTTTACTGTTTTGTATAATTTTATTCATAAATTCATTGTTTTATGTCTTTATTCCGTAAATATTTTTGTTTCGTGTAAATATAAAATATTTTAAGTTAAAATAGCGTAATAAATAAGGTACTTCTGGTCATTTGTAAGTATGGGAAATAAAGTGAAACCCATTACGAGAACTAAAAAAAGTTCATATAAATCAAACGCCCAACATATGAACGATATTAAAACGTAAGAACATTTTAGTATTACTAAATATTAATTTTTATAACGATATAAAACTATGAAT
Source organism: Noctua fimbriata (assembly GCA_905163415.1). Classification (NCBI taxonomy): domain Eukaryota; kingdom Metazoa; phylum Arthropoda; class Insecta; order Lepidoptera; family Noctuidae; genus Noctua; species Noctua fimbriata. The sequence goes on along the minus strand of LR990925.1, from coordinate 17,106,842 downwards.
TTTGGAAACGTATTTCTGGACATTTGACGGATGGATGTATAGTTCGCATACATTCAGTTATTTCGATCAGTAGTGTAACTGTTACTGCAGTGCATTTGGTCGAGGTATGGATTTGCAATCCAGAGAATCCGGGTTCGATTCCAGGATAGTGATGTTATGTTTTTGCTTTTTGAACTAAAATTCTACGCAGTATATTCATATAAAATTAAATACTCAAAAATAAATAACTAAAAAAAAACATTTGAAATGTAATTAATTTTTACTGGAGAAAGTTGAAAATATCGACACTGAAATTATTTTCAATGCGTAAGTACCTACGTTTTTTCTAAGCTATAACAGGCCAGGCGCACTGCGCAGTTTAGGTATGAATTTGCAAGTACGCGGCAGGTCCGTCTGCTGGACTAAGGACTAGCCGCGCCGGCCGCGTCGCCAGTTTTGCGGATCTCTCTTTGTAAGGAAAATGTATACAGAGCGAGGCCATGTTATACTGGAAATTTATAGCTTGGTGTGTCGCCCTGTGTTCATCCTTGTACTATTTAGTATTCTTTGACTAGAAAAACAATAAAAAACAGATAAATACCTACCTAATATTTTTGTTGAAAGACTGCAGCTTATTGGTAACGGGCATTGCGAAATAACAGATTCATCTGAAAATTGCGATGTTACTTATCACAAGTAAGAGTTTAATTTTATTGATATAGTTTTTAATAAATAAGAATTATAAAATTGTAAGAATGTTAGGTAGACACGGCGGCACATGAAGCTATACATTTCCAGTATAACTTGGCCTCGCTTTGTATACATTTTCTATACAATGAGAGATCCGCATAAACTGGTTTTTTATAGCTTGATTACCGCGCGTACCTAATCTTTTACTTGTGGCTAACAATTTTTCAAACTCTTATTATACAAAAAATAAACGAAACGCAATTACCTTCTGCTGTGTACCATAGAACTAGGATATTTAGAATTGACATATCTTAGTAATTTGAAATCTTCTGTTTTTATTATAGATTGGAAACAGTGGTTCACACGACGATCACGATTGTGAAGTTATTGATAAAAGTACTTATTCATCTAATCAAATACTTCGTTGTTTTGATTAATTTGTCAATATTACTGTATGGAAATAAGAAATATGTATAAATAATTAACTAAAGTACCTATTGATTATGAAATGCAATAATTAATATCGTAACACCGAATAAAAGAAGTATTTGGATACTTTCCAAATGAGGCGTTTTACACTTATAACGGTTACCACCCCAAATGCAGTGTTTTAATTGCAATTCATTATTAATATTCATTTTTATTTGTCTGTTCTTACTTTCGCGCCATCTATTGAATACTCGGGCGTAATCTCTCTAGAGATTAGTCTTGAGAGTTAATTGTTTTGGGCGTCGTCGTTAGATGGCGTTCACGTTTATTGTGTAAATGTGTGCGTGCGTCACTCAAGGTCACTTAGCTCTTGTAGTCCTCTTAAGATGGAAGCGCCAGGGTAGCCCGCGAAATACAAATTTTATTAGGTTTTATGCAATTTACATTTCAGTTTCAGGCTATACATGAAATAAAATATGATTGGCGACCGTAACACGTATGTATTTACAGAATTATAATCATATCATCAATACAACCCTCTAAGTGAATTTAATCCCATTTACTGATTATTTCATGTAAAAGTCATTCAATGGGATTATATGAACTATAACTCTGTAAAGCCATATTTGTTATGGTCGCGAATCATATCTTAATCAATATACAACCTGACACTGACCTGTAAATTGCAAAAAACGTAAGAAAATTTAAATTTCGCGGGCTACCTTGGTGCTTCCACCTTAAATAAATTGACATACGCGTTAAAGAACAGAAACTTTGTTTAAAAAAAAAAAATACAAAGTTTATTGTGCGTTAGTTATTATTAGATATCCGTTCATAAAAAAGCTCCGCTTTTTAATTAATAGCGATGCGTCACGAAATCAAATTGTCGCTAAAATAAAAATATTTTGCTGTGCAATCAGTAACTATTTTGATTAGGATTGGGATTTTTTTTATAAAAAGGAAGTTTTTTTGATTCAGTTAAATACTAGCCTATTTTAAATACGAAAGTATCATTCTGTTTAACTATATACTTTTTCACGACTTCAGATGTCGAAGAAATGATCACACAGGTAGCCTATGGCCTGGTTTAGTACTAACCACCTTTACTTTTCATTCCGGCAGTATGTTCCTGTGGAAAGAAGCCGCGGTTTAAAGCTATTATTATAAATGGTAGATCTAGACTAGTAGTCTTTGATTCAATGCCATTGTCCGATAAAACTAGTTTAGATTTGCACGCGTTCCAGTGTTGCAGACGAGACAGTCCGATACAATGTTTTGAATACGCTTCAAACATTAATTTATATTTTTTTGGTCACTCTTTTGCATCGTGATTTGGTACGTGTTGGTGTTGTGTGTGTTGATTTTAAAGGTCCCTATACATATGTGTTTGATATTAGTCTACATATAAAGATCTCTTTCTCATGGCTATTTTAGTTTTCAAGTGCTAAATTGTTAAGTTGCGCTAATTCGTTGTTGCATGGAAGCAGTGGTCAAGAAGCACGTGTGTCCTAATTTCGATAATTTATTTACATTTCACGTTCATGAACGGACTTGACGCCAAGGCATTCTTCAGTTAGGGTTCATAATGTTGTCTTTTTTTCGTCTGAAATAAATCCCGTTAATCCCGTTTATCTCGTCCGAAACACCATTAGAATATTCAGCAGTTTGTTAATTTTTCTGATTACATATGTGATCAAACTAGTTAACGAGTTGTAACATTTAGGCACACTTTCAACAGTCTACCTGCCTTAGATGTGGCTACATGTAGCTGCAGTTATTTTATGCCGTTATTTACAAGCAATGATGTGAATGCAACACTCATTGCATCAGTTATTCTGGGGTCGACTATATTGCATAAGGGAAGTCCCGCGTTATAAATAGGCAACAGCTGAGGTGTTGCTTTTACTAAAAATAATATTAATAGGTGAAGAGGTTCTTATCAAATTGATTAAAAATAAAAGCGTTTGTATTAAAGCGTTCAGTAAATATTAATTTAGAAAACTTATCAGGCAACACAAAATGCCACATGTAACATACAAAATTCACCATGATAAAACGAACCGTGTTATAATTAAAATAATAATAAAAGATACGAGTACCAGTACTACAAATAGGTACTAGAATGAGTCATAGACATAAAACACCTGTATCAACTGTATTGAGACTAATTTTGGGAATCAGTCTTTTTGATAGAGCAATTCCAACATCATCGAAGTCAGTATCTATTATTTTTATTGAATTCGTTATCGCCACGCGTATAAACTCAAGTTCATTATCAATGCCTATGATAACATAATTTAATTTTAAACTTAAAATAAACCACGGCCGAACAGGTTTGAGAGGCATCAGGGTCACGGTGACCTAATATCTATAGTCCAAAATAAAATATAATTAATATATGACAAAATAATAAATGACCTACTTTATTTAAGGTAGATTATCTATCTTACTATTTAGATAACAGTGCGATTTTGTTTTTATTCCGTAAATACTAGGCATTCTTCGGATGAAGATAACGCGGTAATCGATCACTTTTCTGCAGACAGTATTAAGCTGTTTGTTTGATAAGAAGGTTTATCGCCTAACAACAACAGACGCTGGCGGAAATAGTAATGATATTATGTAACGCAGTTGTTTTGTATAATTGTCGAGATAGGTAGTTCGTTTATGAATTGGACCTTCGTCGTTCGGTTCGGACAGAGCTCTTCTTGTGCACCATCCCTGATTAAAATCAACGCCACTGGCCGAGTGTAACCCAATTTAATAATGAATTTGGACGTATTTAACTCTCGAATCTAGTGGCCCAACCGACACTTCAATTCCACAAGTAATATTTGAATTAAACCGGAGACGATTCAACGCCCCTGGGGAACAGTGTCGCCAAAATAGGGTACTGGTCCCCGAAATGGGCTGGCGGCCTCAACACGGCCCGTCTTGTCAGGGTTAATTGATTTATGTATTCCACTCCCGTAGGCTCAGATTAATAGATTTGTTGCTTAAATAATAATCCGTGATGAATTTAGAATTGGCAATTTAAGTTAGTATGGAGATTCGGCGTTATTGTTGTTCCAGATTTATTATCCGGGAATTGGACGAGATTTGTTGGTGAGCTAGTCGTTGTCAATTGCTTTTTGATGGATTGGTTTATTTCATAATAAGGGTTATTATGATTTTCATTGTAGCTCGAGCTGTAATAAAGTTATACTACTTATTAAGTATTCAATTCTCGACAGTACGGATGAATTGAGTAGCACCTTAAATATCAATAGGGATTGTTTAATTGTCTTAAATGTATGTACAGTACAATGTCTGAAAGATCAGTGGAGTCTGTTTATACAATGTTTGTTCAACGTTTCTATTTACCTATAGTTCGAAATGCTGTTTACTTCAAACCCCTGATAGAAATTAATAGCAAACAATCTAAGTCCCACACTATTTTCAATTTGCGGTAACAAAACACACAGTTGGGCTGTTTGTTAAAGTGAATCAATGCTTTTAAAGTGAACGTTTAGTAACTCTGAGTTAGCCGTCTCATCCTTATCCTAATGCTCTCGTTAATGGTTCAAGTTTCAAGTTAAATTTGGTTGCTTAATTAACTCTATAAGTTATCGGTTCTCGGTTCATTGTAAAACTAATGCAATCTTCAGGTTTTGCGGGAGAGCGTTTGTAACTTCGTCTTTGAAGAGTTTGACAACTTGTGGGTCAGTTTTTCGGTTTTTGTACCTTCATTTCGGCGTACTGTATATGCAAAACGAACATACGTAGAGCTGTTCAGATGCTTTTTCTCAGTCGGGAGCTGTACGATGAAGTTTTTGTGTACTAGACTATTAACGCTTAAATCCATAAACTTGTTCTTCTAGCAAAAAAAAAACGGAGTTCTTTACAAGTTTGCCGAAGTTTGTTTATTAGCTAGTGTAGAGGACTTCATTAAAACTTCTTTTTGCCTTTCCACTGCATAATACGTCGTTAAAAAACTAGGTAATTGCCTTGAATAATTTCCTGTCCAATGACTTAGTAATTTGATAGCCATTACCAGGTAAAGTCTCACTGTTTCGTGTTGACAGGATAATGACAGGGAATGATATTTGTTCGCAAACGCGAGGAGTTGACGCCGGACGGTCGGTCGTTGTATTGTGAACTCCAGTTTCTTTTTTTGTAGTATGTGGTGTTAGAACTTAGTGACCCAATTCGCGTACAAGCGAGTCGATTAATATTCGAATATAGGTTATGTTTCCGGCCGAATAACATCGTATGAATAATATTGCATTACAATTAGTTTATTTTTTATTACAGATCCAAAATGTGTGGAATTTGGGCGTTATTTGGCGTGAGTGAAGATTTATGTCCACTATGTACGGAGAGCTTCGTGAAAATTCGTCACCGCGGGCCCGACGCATGGCGCTTCGAGGCCGACGCTCGTGAACCGTTCGCGATATTCGGCTTCCGACGACTGGCCATTGTTGACGGTCTTCACGGCATGCAGCCGATGAGATTGCATCTCTATCCTCGCACAAACCTCATTTGCAACGGAGAAATTTACAACTGCAAGCGGCTGCAAACACAATTCAAGTTCCCATATGAAACAAAGTGTGATGTGGAGGCCATCACACATCTTTACCACAACTTTGGTTTCCAAAAAACTGTGAAGAACCTCGACGGTGTCTTTGCATTTTGTTTAATGGATGGTGAGAAGAAGAAAATCTGTGTCGCCCGTGATCCGTACGGCGTCCGCCCTCTTTTCGAATACTGGGATGAGGAAAGAGGTGTATTAGGAATCTCTTCGGAAGGAAAAGGTCTGATTAAGTTAAAACAAAACGGCAATGGCAGCGCTACTTTAAGACAATTCCCGCCAGGTCATTATGCGCAATGGAGTATATTAGACGATGGCAAAGTCAAACTTGATTTTATCGAGCGATACACGTCACCCGGCATGCCACCAAACTTCTTGCCATACGTTCCGGAGGCAGATTTAGAAGACAAGAGTATAGAAGAGAAAACTGCGCAACTCTTAGAAGCTGCGTGCGAAAAGAGATTAATGTCAGACAGACGTATTGGGTGTCTACTCAGCGGTGGGTTAGATTCTTCACTTATTGCGTCCTTAGTAGTGAAGCTAGCTAAAAAGCATAACTTGCCATACAAGATACAAACATTCGCTATAGGAATGGGTGATTCCCCAGATCTGATTGCGGCTCGATTAGTAGCTGATTACCTGGGCACAGAACATCATGAGGTACAATTTGACGAAAACGACGTTAAAGAAGCTTTGGACAATGTGATATATCATTTGGAATCTTATGACATAACTACGATACGTGCTAGTTTGCCTATGTATTTGCTGTCAAAGTATATCAAAGAAAAGACAAACACTACTGTAGTGTTCAGCGGGGAGGGAGCTGATGAATTAGCACAGGGCTATATTTACTTCAGGGATGCTCCTTCCGAGAATGTTGCGCATGAAGAGAGCTTGCGTTTACTCTCAGACATTTACTTGTACGACGGTCTCCGAGCGGACAGAACTACTAGTGCATTCAGTTTGGAACTGCGTGTACCGTTCTTGGACATTCAATTTACTAACCACTACCTCAGCCTTGACCCGAAACTAAGGCAGCCTCAAAACGGCATAGAGAAACATTTGCTAAGGAATAGTTTCGCTAAAAGTGGATTGCTGCCAGACACGATATTATGGCGCCACAAAGAGGCCTTCAGTGACGGAGTTGCGTCTGTAAAGAAGTCGTTGTTTACTATTATTGGGGAGGTAATCGCCGAAAGGTCGATAGAGGAGAACGTTGTATATCCAGGAGTTCAGCCAAACACAGCCGAGTCGAAATATTATCGGTACGTGTTTGAGAAGTCGTACCCCGGCCAGCATGTATTTACTCCGTATTATTGGATGCCGAAATGGGTCGCCGGGGTGTCCGATCCTTCGGCGAGGTTTATAAAGCATTATACGGCTAACTAAAGCAATTTCGTGGCTGTACAAAGTTGTAGAAAAACTTTATTTGCGGCAACCGCTTATTTATGTTGAGCTATGCTCAACAATTTGGTTTTTTAGTCAATTGTACATTTGATTTGTACTGATTTATCGATACAAACAATTTTCTATTTTATTACCTTCACAGAAGATTTAGTAACACTCTTCTTTGTACCCTTTCGTAACTTGGACCCACCTTTTTTTCAACACCAATAACACTTTATTGAATTACCATGTCACAGTAATGGCACATGAGTTCTAAAGGTATTTTTATCTGGGAAATACAATTGGAGTGTAACAAAGTCTGTTAACTCCCAATAATTGACTTGCGGCGCTCCGTACAACTTGGCTCTCATTATCCCCAGGACGATTTCGAGCCTCCCCAGTTGGTCTTAGGGTAAATATAATCTACTTCTGATGCTAATATAATCGTTTGGGCTGTATTGAATGTGATTGCTGTAAGCATTTGTTTTGTTTTTTTTGTTCACATTTTATGTACGTACATTTTGTGTGTTTGTATTTTTAAAATACTTACCGCATTGTTGTAAACCTAAGTATAGACTGGTTCTCTATGCTAAAGCAATTTTAAGGAAAAGTGAGAAAATAACCTAAAATCACTCTACGTAAAAAGTTAAATAATTATGTGTTAAAACTACAATGTTTTCTTAACCAATTTTTTTTGTTTGTTGACTTGATTCGAAAAACAAACAAACATCTCAATATTTGGTTGTTTTTAGTTTGTAGGTACATAATTAATATCAAAATTGTGTGATCAGTGTACGTATTTGGCTTTTATTAAATGAATTCATTTGTCTACAATGCGTTTCTCTAAACCATTTCAACCAAATATCTATTACCCGGACATAGCTACCTACTTGCAGTCACATCACATTGGAAAGGATATAACTGAAGCTTTTACCAAAATTAAATGCTATTATTGAACAGTGTATCCACCGTCCATACAAGAAAATATTGACACTGCAATCATCTAAAATATTTGACCTACATAACCAACGGCCATCATATTGTTAGGACCCTACAATTGATGCGATAGTACCTAAAGGCCAAGTTTTTAAGAACTTTATGTGATAACACAACGTGACGAGATTCAGTTCGCGATCCATTGATCGCGAACTGAATCTCGTCTCGTTCTTATTTATGATATTTGGTAGTTAAGATCTCATTAGATCTTAACTACCAAATATCATAAATAAGAAAGTGAGTGTTTGTTTATCGAGCCTTCATGGCTGGACGGATCTCGATGATATTTGGTATACGGATAAAATGACCTGGGCTTATACCCGTGAGGTTATTTCTTTCCGACCTCCGTGCGAGCGAAGCCGCGGATTGAAGCTTTTCGGACAACAAATGTGAGGGATCTAGTACTAATGTTGCACGGTAAAAATATTTTTTTTTTTCCTACAGTAATCAACTGATTTTCTGTTTACCTACAGTAAATATAAAATCATTTGATTATTATCAGAATAGTTCTGACAACACTTGTTAGCCGCAAAAATGTGAATTTCAACTTTATTATAATAATGCTAGGTGTAGGTAACTGTACTTACCTACTTAATTAACAATATAATGAATAACACAATCTTAATAAACCCAAAAACCAAAGCTAATTAATCACAGCACCAGCTAATCAAAGGAATCAATAAACGACACGCAGACACGTTAATAAGAAAATGAACAGAATTCAACATGGAATCGCAGTCCGGAGACTTTCACTAAAGAATCCGGCAAGTTTCCCGGGCTAATGGAACGGATTCCTATAAAGGTCGGAAGCAATCCGGTGTCGGATGCCGACCGGAATGCCGATAGACCGGCGTAATTAAAACTGCCACGTATTTTAACTGATATCCTGCCACCTGGATTGTTAGACCAGGAGATCTTGCGAAAGATATTTAATTTGTGCTATGAGATTGTAAAAGTATTATGTTAGTGCTTGGATCACAATTTAATTCAATAGGTTATAACTAGGTATATGCAAAAACAAATAAGTATTTTTTACCTATTGTGAAAAGTGGTTACTTAAAATAGGTACTCAATAAATAATACTTGCATAGGTGTGTTTTAGGATCATTATCATCATCATCATCTGCTAAGCCTTTTCCTAACTATGTTGAGGTCGGCTTCCAGTCTAATCGGTTGCAGCTGAATACCAGTATTTTACATGTAATGACTGCCTGTGTGACCTCCAGAACCCGTAGTTAATATTGAGTAATACGAAACCAATTTGGTAAGTTTGTGGTTGTCAGACTTTCGGGCCACTGACTACCTGTAACGACTGTCAAAGATCTACATAATAATGACAGCTGGGACAGTCGCCATCAGATATATCGTAGCGGTCGAGGTACTCAAATATTTCGGAGCAGCATTACTTTTCAATAAATTCGTTACACTAAATATGGTCAATAATATCAGAACAAGCAATTTGTCATAAATATAAGAGCAGTGACTTTTCAATGAATTCGGAGCACATAACGAGGTAAAATATCAGAAAGCACAAACATTTACTTTATTATTAAAAAACCTTTAAACAACTACTTCATTACTGCGTAGATACCTTTGACATTCTGTGATTTCTGATATTTTTACCTCGTTATGTGCTCCGAATTTATTGAAAAGTCGCTGCTCTTATATTTATGACAAATTGCTTGTTCTGATGTTATTTACCATTTCTAGTGTAACGAATTTATTGAAAAGTAATGCTGCTCCGAAATATTTGAGTACCTCGCCCGCTACGGTATATCTGATGGCGACTGGACCAAAGGCTCAATGTGCTTTCCGAGGAGGAAACTCGACAATCGAATCGACCATCCACGGACCTACCTAGGCAAGTGCTATTAACCTTGAAGGTAAACCCATGCGGCTTTTATTATTTTAGGATATGGATCCTTAAATGGATGATAAGTAGGTACTTTGGCAAGTAACAATGAAATGGTGACCATACGGACCAGTGACCGTTTGTGTTCACTTGTACCCTATAAACACATACAACAGTGAAATACAAAATTGTTGAGTAGGTGAGTATTAGACAGAATTACACATGTACTCACATTTTAGAGAGACACCTGAGACGAGTCCTCGAATAAAGGGTTCTTCACATCTCACAACTACCGACATATCTTAGTAAAGTTACTAGGTAGGTACTAAAGTTAGTAGACAGGAAAACGTTTTGACAGCTTCAAAGTTTTCTAGAGAAGAAATACTTATTTTTGGAGTCAGTATTTACAGCTGTAAATGGGAATACCTATGTTCCTAAATACATTCTTATGGGATGGTATTTTCCACACATTTGCAGTTCTCTACCTCTTCATGCACTTGGGATGGCGACATTGATGGAATCCCATGTTACCTACAATCACCGATAAGTAAAGAAACCATTTTTAATTTTCTATCTTTTGTTACGTGTGACACGAGTAAAGCAAGGAGAAAATATGAAATAGGTATTTTAGTAAAGCTTTCTTTTACGACAATAATTTTATTATTAGGGTTTTTAAGAGATAGAATAGATGAGTGTAAATATTAAATCACAGCAGAATTAGAAACGTAACAACAAAAAACAATACCATGTAAAAAGCCAAAAAAAATCCACGTAAATTTATTTAGCTTGAAAAAACAAGTCCAAGCTCCCGGACTACCGAAGAGTTTTCTTCCTCTAGGAATTCGGCTCTATCGCGCTACCGAATAGTTGTCGAACATTATTCGGAACAATTGGAACGGTAAAATAAATCATTGGGACAAGTATTTTTCTTGTTACATTCATAATTTTAATTAATTCAAGGATCGAGGACACTCAAGCTCTTGTTAATACGTTTGAACGTTTTAATTTAAATGGAAAAGTACAATGTACTTATTAGTTATTTGTTAATGTCTATAGTTGGATGTGCTGTAACCAACTATGTTTGTAAGAATCCTCATTAAAATACGGATGGCAAGAGTATTAGTCTATTTAAAATTTTGAGAAAGAAACAATATCAATCTAATTGGTAATTTGATTTACAATTTACAAGGACAAAGGACCAAAAATATATATATTTTTTTTTAAATTTTTTTTTATTCAGTATGGGCTTACTCTTGACCTCAATCTAGTCCAAAGGACAGAGATGAGGTCGACGATGGAACGAGCTAACCCAAAAGAAGCCTATTAACTCGCGATTTAAATAGATTGGGGTCATATGAACTTGGAAACACCGACGCAGGCAGGGAATTCCACTCCTTGGCTGTGCGCATAATAAATGATGTAGCAAAGCGCTTCGTGCGAATGTGTGGAACATCGACAAGGTATGGGTGATAACCTGCAGTACGTCTGGACTCCCGATGGAAAAAAGGAGATGGTGGAATGAGTTCGTGGAGCTCTTGAGCACACTCACCGAAGTACAATCTGTAAAAGACCGACAAACATGCAACTTTGCGTCGATGGGCCAGGCTATGAAGCCTGGTACCGACCAGCTTATCGTCACCAATGAGCCTCTTGGCTCTGCGCTCAACAGAATCGAGTGTGGCTAATTGGTATTTGGCTGAGCCATCCCAAAGGTGACAGCAATACTCCATGCCGGACCGAACTTGAGCTTTATATAAGATTAAAAGCTGTCCAGGCTTGAAGTAACGCTTAACCTTGTTTAAGATACCCAGCTTTTTTGCCGCAGTTTGGGCTTTCGACTCAATGTAGGCACCGAAGTTCAGATTCGCACTCAACTTCGCACCAAGAAGCTCGAGGCTGTCGGTGACTGGTACAGATGCACCCCGGAAAGTAGGAGCCAGATTGAACGGACTCCTTTTGGCGGTGAACAGGCACACTTGTGTTTTGGTGGCGTTAAAAACAACCAGATTCTCATCAGCCCACTTGGAGACGAGACTTAAGGTTGAATTCGTTCGCTCTACCATGGCCTCTCTCAATAAACGCACTTCATCACCGCTGGCTTTCGCGCTGGATGCATAACTCTCCATGACAGTACTGTCGTCTGCGTACCCTACAATACCAGGAGCCAGAAGGTCATTGATATGCAGCAGGAAAAGTGTCGCGGAGAGAACAGACCCCTGAGGAACTCCGGCATCTATAGCGATGAGGTCAGAGTAGCAGCCATCAATGACCACTCGGATCGACCGTTCACTCAGGAAGTCAGATATCCAGTGGCAAAAGTCAACGGGGATGCCGTATGCAGGAAGTTTGCTCAACAGACTTGCGTGCCAAACCCTGTCGAAAGCCTTCGAGATGTCCAGCGAAACGGCAAGGGCCTCGCCGTGTTTCTCGATGGCCTCACCCCAGCAGTGCGTAGCAAACACCAGAAGATCCCCAGTTGATCGTCCCCGGCGAAAGCCATACTGACGGTCACTGAGTAGGTCGTTTGCTTCTAGGTATGCCAAGCAGCTTCGCATTCAGAACCCTTTCCATAACTTTACAGAGTATGGAGGTGATGGCGATTGGTCGATAGTTACTGGGGTCGGCACGACTACCCTTCTTGGGTACTGGTTGTACATTGGCAACCTTCCATGACTCCGGAACCGTTCTGGTTTTAAGAGAGAGGCGGTACAAGCGTGTCAACACAGGAGACAACTCAGGCGCACAGTTCCTCAAGACTCTTGCTGGTATGCCGTCAGGACCGCTAGCCTTGTTCACGTCTAGGCTAAAGAGTACTCTACGAACCTCCTTCAAGTGTATTGTGATCTCCGGCATCGAAGAATCACAGTGAGGAATCGTTGGTGGCTGTTTTGAGTCAGTAACTAGACGTGAATTGCTAGCAAATAGAGATGCAAACAGGTTTGCCTTCTCGGTAGCGGAGTGAGCTAGCGACCCATCCGGTTTTTGCAATGGAGGTAAAGTGGGCCGGCAGAAGTTGGTTTCGACCGATTTGGATAGGGACCAAAACTGTATACCACCAGATGGGTAGGACGCAAGTTTAGCCCCTATACGGCTGACGTGGTCGAAACGCGCCTTTCGGATCACCCGCTTACAAGACTTTGCGGCAGAATTAAAAGCTCTTTTCTTCGCGCGAACCCGTCGAGCTCGTACTTTGCGGTCACGGGCTTGCACCCAGGCTTGGTATGCAGACTGCATCCGAGCCTCAGCATGAGCGCAATCCACATTGAACCAAGGACGGGCTTTGTGACCGAGCGGTATGTCGGAGAATGGAATATAGTATTCCATTCCCTGCCGTATCACGTATATAGGTATGTAAAGCTCCGAAATAGGGATTTATTTTCGAAGAAACACGTCTCCAAGTACTAATAAGTATGACCTTAGCGTCCTATAAGGTTTTACGCGAACATTTCACCGCGTTACGAAGATTAGATCAATTTTATATCGCCACCGTTACCCGGGTGACACCTGGCTTGCTCGTAAACCACATGTCGTATTCACTGACCGACATTTTGAAACTGTTTTATGGTTCGAGCGGTGCCATTTTTTTTCGTGGCCGCGATATTGCGATATTCAGCCGAGAATTGTTTTTTTTTTCGGTTTTTCGGATTTGGTGCAGATGTTTTAGTTTGATGCGTAACAGTAACTTTTAATATTGTTGATAGTTGAAATATTTACTGCTGTGGCAGCTGTGGTTAAATGTGTGGTTGCTTTAAAAATGTATTGTGGTCTATTGACACGTAGCAAAAAAAAACGTTTACAAGAGCTGTAAAACGATCATTCTGACTGCTATTTGCACTTTATTCAATCATTTTTAGAGCACCAAACAAACAACTCTGTCTAGACAAGTTAGTTTTCTACAAATATAGAATCCCAAATGTGCAAAAGAAAATGATACACGAACTATTCTGTCAAACGCACTGTAGATTGATGTTCGATGGAACACCCCTTGTGGGTGGGAAATTTGTCTGAAAATACTGAAGCCGATGTTTCGTGTTACACCTTCGGGACATACAAACTTCAGTAATAAATGCGTGTAAAATAGTTTTTTTTCTCCTTAACTTCACAACGTAGCTTACGTAAGAGTATAAAACTTTTGTAAACAGGTGTTTACGTACAAAGGGTACAGTTTTCTTTCCTCATTTTTGATGAAAATGTTGGTACTGATTGCTCCGGAAAGAGCGAACTGATCAGAGAGTCAGGCTAGTAACGAAGCCTGGAGGCTAATTAGGAGTTTGTAGGTTTCGGTGAATATTAGTGTAGTTATTTTGCAACATATTGATGCGATCTCGGCTTGGGGCTGCGGTCCACATTCTAAATTAGTATCTATTTACGCCCTACGGTATGATAAGTATTCCTCACTATTCTTGACTGTACCTTTTGCTTTTACTGGATACATAACTGTCGCTTAACTGTACTGATGTAGACATGCAGTTAGTTCCCTAGTGGGAAATGAGAGCAATTTGACTTAAGTAGGTACGTAAAGTTGATGTGGATTTGAGCATATCAATTTTTTTTTGTTATTTACCTTTTCAATTATTGATAATTTCTGGAACCGGGTTGAAACACTTCCAAGCTATCTAATTAACTGGCAGATATAAAAGAAACAAATGTTTAACTTACACATTCCCTATATTTGGTTCAGCGAAAAACTTTTAACTTTTTTTTCGAGAAGGTTTCGTCTACAAACAATTACATTAACTATAAATGCGAGTAGGTATGATTTCAGCGATTTTCAGTCAATTCCCTATCGGGCCCTGAATGAGGGTTCGAACCTGAAATATGTGAGGTATGGACGCTGAAAGTGATTTTAAATGGTCGCTCATTTTTCGTTATTTTGTCCCTTGCTGAAAAAGTTGATGTTCTTATTTAGGTACCTTGTTTCGAAAAAAAAAACCTTTGGCATGGTAGGCGTATAATGAGGAGACATGAAATGCATGTCCTTTTTTTTTGGAAATTTTGGTGAATGTAAAAAAATATTTATTGGGAGCGAGAGGAAAAGAAAAAAGATGGGAGGAAGATGTGAGGGAGTGCATGAAAGCATGATAGAGAAAGTAAAATGGGACAATGTAGGTACGTACTTTCTACTCAGTCATTGAATTGATACGCTAATTAGCGTATCCACCGATCAAGATATTGAAATAGGTTATAATATTAATAATCCATTTATTTCAGGTAACAAAGACCCATAGATGTGCCTTAACCTAAATATACATACTAATAACATTTTTGTTAGTATAAGCAAACTTAAAACTATTTTAGTAACACTTCACTTGCACGATGTTTTGTGCGTTCTTGTGGAATAAGTCCGCGGATTTTCCTGATTTCCTGGCAAAAAGCTTTTTGAATATTTTCAATTAAAAACGATAATATTGTTATATCAGAGTTCGTTAATATCAAAGGTGAAGGCGGTTTCGTCTCTTCAATTAATATTAAATACCAAACAAAAACGGAGGCTTGTTTTGACATCTCTGGACTTGTCGTAATTGTTTAAAATGTTCTCCCGCCTGCCATATGTCGCCCTTTTGTCCAAAAATATACAAAGCGAACAAATAGGCTTGACTTTAGTTCGTCCTATGTTTGGGAGATGATACTAACACACGAATTTACTGATAGGTACAATATCGAAAAATGTAGGTAGGTATGTAGATACCTACTGGATATGCCAATAAGACGTCAATTTAGGCTATTGACAGTGCTGTGTCTGAGTCCTTCTAAGAAGTCCTTTTAAGATGATTCTGTGTAGTGTGTAATGCCCTAACTTAATGACTTTCATAATAAAGGGTGTAAATAGACCCTTAACATAGCCGAAAGGCCCTTGTTCTCCCCGTCTTTACGATATTTTTTTTGTTCTAGATCACACCTGGGAACCTTCTAGTTACGGAGATATTGAGGGTAAAAACATATATTTAAAAAAAAAGTTGGTACTTTACCAACTTTTTTTTAAAATACATGTTTTTAATGTAAGATTTTAACTTTACACCTCCACGACCCCGTACTATTCAATTCATCCATCAGCACAATGCTTTAAGTGCTTTCCATCAAGTCCTACCGTAAAACGTGATTTTTCACCCCAAAAAATAAAGTCGATGCCCAGCAAAAATTTTTGCGTAAAGTTACTTAGTTTGATGTACAGAGTGCTTGGTTGACGGCTATGTGAAGGGTCTGTTTACACTCTGTATAGTAATTTGATTCGTGATCTGAAGTGAATCTAAATTAGCCTACTGATAGAAACGAATGATCTGTGAAAGCTGTGATACACAAGATGCGTTTAGCAGTTTAAAAACGCCTGATGTAAAGCGATGACGCGGCCTAGGTTGGAGCACGCTTGCCTAGAAGAAACCGATTCAGTCGAACTTTGAATAGATCCAGATTATAATTATCAGAGAACAGATAAGCCGGCAGCGTATTCTACAGACTGGTGGTTCATCATCATCATCATTTCAGCCGAAAGACGTCCACTGCTGGACATAGGCCTCCCCAAAGTGTCGCCACATTGACCGGTCCCGTGCGACTCGCATCCAGCGGATCCCTGCAACCTTCACCAGTTCATCGGTCCACCTAGTGAGAGAACTTCCAACGCAACGTCTTCCGGTTCGCGGTCGCCACTCCAGTACTTTTCGGCTCCATCGGCCATTCGTTCTGCGAGCAATATGCCCTGCCCACTGCCACTTAAGTTTGGCTTTTCTTCGGGATACGTCGGTAACCTTGGTTCTCTTGCGGATCTCCTTATTTCTCATTTGATCACGCAAGGAAACTCCGAGTATAGTATATATATATATATACATCTCCATTGCCCTTTGGGTGACTTTAAGCCTTCTGATGAGGCCCATTGTGAGCGACCACGTTTCAGTCCCGTATGTAATCACTGGCAACACACACTGGTCATAGACTGGTGGTTAGCACAATAAATATAGCATAGCATAACGCTTTGTTCGGCTCCGTGGAACTTAAACCATATGACGGTGAGGCTTCCCGTAGCTCTGCTCGTCGAATGATAGAATGGGGATGGCGGAATTAGATTGTGTAATTCCAAAGCACACTCCCCAAAACCGATAAGAAACCGATAGGCTGGCAACTTTGCGGAGATATTGAAGGCCATAAACGGACTATAGTAATATGAAGCATATTAATATCAGTAGGTAGGGCTATTCAAACCTAAGCGGTTATCGCTGCCGCTGTGGGTAGAGATACATACCGCGCGGGTTTCGCTTAAGTACTAAGTATCAAGTTCCGCGGCTAGAGCGACCTGGGGGGTTACTATGACGTCTTAAAGCAGGACTAATTCCAGTTTGGGAAAACGAGAGCTATACAGGTCGTCTAGCGCCATCTATTTCGTGCGCAGTTCATTTATTTGCCAGTCACGCATCCGTGCGTAGTTTGGTTTTAGTTTAGTTTCGCACAGTGGACAATCTCGCATTCATCTTCTTATAAAACGAAGCTTGCATAGACTAGCTGTGGGCTGTGGAGCGCCGGCCATTAGACTTACAAAGCTGTTTTCAGCTGATCACTGGCTGATATCATACAGCGCTGTAGCGTTACAAGCTGCTGTTTGGTAATCCTGTGGGAGCCGTAACACTCGACGGAGAGGCGACATGAAGACAATAGACTGCCTTTCATCTGTGTATGGCTAATTATTGGCCATGGTTATGGTATTTAGTGCAACACGTTGCTACCTTTAACTTGTAGACCTTTGAACAGGTACCGTGTTGCTAAAAGTTAAGATTTTTTGCATTCTCGAGTTTTATCTCCAGAAGTTCAAAGGAATAGTGTACCTATTTATGTATAATTAATCTATGTTAACAAATTGGATTTTTTCTTATTTTTTTTTTTGTACTCTATCACAATGCTATCCTATTTAACCCAAAGGTTGACTGGTAGAGAATGCCTTGTGGCATTAAGTACGCCTATGTACCACTCTTGTATATGAAGTTTAAATAAATAAATAAATAAAAATATTCGATTTGATTTCATGTGATAAAGTGCGCGTTTTCCTGCTGTTTTGTAGATAATCATAGTCTAACTGGTTAGAATCCTCCCGGTAATGTTAACGCGAGGAAACATTGCTACCTTAATATACCTATCAGCATACCTCCTATCAACGTAACTTCCAATGTGCTAAAATTGTGTTCAAGTTTTAATTTCTTCAATTTAATTTTCTAAAATCTTTAAATCCTATCTTTATTTTAAATCTTGACCCCTAGTAAAATAAATGGCAAACACACTCAAAAACCGTATGCGCCACGCTAAATAAAATGTAATTCCCACCGCGAAACGTAACAAAGTCGGTAAATCTAATAATTTATTTTTCCGTGTAGCCACAATCCGTTATTTTATTAGCTTGCAACACTGCCGCCGTGAGGAATTAAAATATTTATGTTCATTGCCTCGGGCCCGTTTAGGGGAACATGGCCATTGGAATTATTTTACGGTTTTAAGTGGCCCTTCCTTTTTAGTATTCAGTGCGTTCGGGTTATGATTAGCTGTTTCCATCACTGGCTCTCTTGAGGTTTGATTAAAGGAGCTTCAATCGGGTTTATCAAAGAGGATTTGCAAGAAAGACATCAGGTTTGTTTTAATGTTTTTTCACGAATGGAATTCTAATCGGAGGATTAGGAATGGGTGAAATTCCTAATCCTCCGATGAGAATTCCATTGGTGAAACAACTTAACATCAGTTAGTTTCACTTGCTTAACGAAGAATACCAAAATAAGTAAGTACTTCAGTATACTCTCCTGAAAACAAAACTGGCTGATATCTTCTAGCGCAAGTTTCAAGAGCTTAGTGTCAGTCGGCGCGAGTCCTTGCGAAAGAGTTATAACTGTGCTCCTCAAGACTGTTTGGTCAACAACTTCTCTGTACTTACTCGTTTCCATGCCCCGAGGAAAATTTATTTTAAGAATAGATAAATTGTTGCGTTCCATTTTTTAACGCGTCATTTTTACGAAATAATTGAATGACAAACATCCAAGCATGGTATAATAATATACTTCGCCTGGTATTCTCAGCCCCGTGACAGCTGGGTCACGTGATTGGCCCAAGAATACGGCATCAGTTGCGATGCTATCGATGTGTTTCCACGGTGTGTGATTGAATTACCCGAGCAAAATGCATTTTTTAACTTAACAAAGCAATTATGAACTAATAATTCAATATTTAAATTAATTTAAAACTAAATAGATCAATCATACGAGTTACTAAATACATAGTTAAGCTAGTTAGTAATTTATTTTATTATCATTCACTAAATAAGAGTCCCTAAATTTACTGAAAAGGACAATTAATGGTAACACCTATCGTGACGTAGTCTTGGGCCATCGTGGGAAGAGAATGCCAAGCGAAGTATATTATTAAACCATGCATCCAAGAACATTTTTCATTCCAATATTTATTTGCGTAAACTTTTTATTGATGTTTTGGTAAAACATTTAACTAAAAATCGCAGCGGTGCTTAATTTCGTTTCAATTATTCCGTTTTATGTAAACACCGCAATAAAACACGGCCGTAAATGAAATATGGAGTTTTTACCATCTATCAACGTTATATCAAGGTAGGTACCTACGTAAATGTATACAGGTGTTGAGATACTTTAATTTACATTCCTACTTTAACGGGTGCAAGTTAAGACACCTCGAGGAAATAAAGAGGTTACTCGAGCGAGTTATCTCACAGAGAACGTGATAAAATGCTGATTATTTTATAAAAGAACTGATTTATTCCACTTTATCCCACACACAGACCGCATTTTGAAGTCAACGTCTTCGCACAAACTTTTCGCGCTTAAAATTAAATTATTTATGTGCGCTGGCAAAACGAATAATATATATTTTTTGTCTCTGGAATTTAAGATTTTTCATTTTAACGTGTTTTATGAGTCGCTCTTATTGAATTTTGTTGCTGCGTTATTTTTGATTAAGCGCTACGCTTTTCCCGCGTCTGGGGCTTGTGAAATTTTAAATATTCTGTGTGGGGAGCGTTTTGGCGCGGAATTTTCTTATTTTATTCATTCGTACAGGTGTGTTTGTTGAGATGTTATGAAACGTTGCACTCTGTACGCATATTTTTGTCGTCGACGATATTGTTTTGCTGCTGGAATTTGCGTATTTTTTTACTTAAACCTCTTTTGATAAATGCGCTGTGTTGTCAGTGGCTGAGCGATTGGATACTGCACTGAGTGTCGCGGGTTCGATTCCCGCATGGAACAAATATTGGTATAACCTACAGGTAGTTTATACGGGTTTGGCTCTTTGTGTATGTGCGTTTAAATGTTTGTAAAAGCACCCACAATACAGGAGATATTCCTAATGAGAGGCAGTTTTTATTAAAAAAAAATAAAAACAACCGTCTATTGTTTTTTATTATTTAGAGTCGAAAGCATGAACAAAAATGATTATATATTCAAAATTTAACTTCAAAATAAGGATAGTTCAAAATAAGGATAGTAGCATAGTTGTAATTTGTATCTATGTATAACAAATGTCAGCTACGTTTGTCTTTCGTTAATGGACTGACTTTCATTTGCAGTGATTCTTGTTCTTATTCCAAGCAATGTTTGAACCCTTGAATGCCTTTAACAATAGGTATAGCCACCGTTTTATAAGTAGCTACTGTTACTATAGGTTTAAATTGATAATACCAACAGTAGCACCGCGAACCGCGTACTTACAAATTACCTTTTAAAACGAACCTTTCATAATTGATCCGGCTGCGTAACTCCAACTTCTACATCAAACTTGGTAGTCTCTCATAATTCCATAACGAGTTTCATTAATACGGTAATGGATTACTTGAGTTTTACACAAAGGATTGAATGTGACGCGATATTCGATCGAGATGTTAATTTCCGTAACTTTTGTTGCTTGAACGTGTATCCTTTGTTTTTCAATATCCGGCCCTGTCTTAACCGTAGGTATCCGTATTGGTATGACTATGCAAATATGCTCGGTTTTCTTTTTAAGTTTATTTGTGTCATGCGCTGAGATAATGAACTTGTTTTAACGCTCTATTTCTTGAGAAACCGCGCAATAAACGGCCGTTGATAAGCTACAATATCAATGGCGTTTGATACTTGTCTGTGTTCAGCAGTGGATGCTTATGGGTCGAAATTATCGCCGTGAAAAGCACACCAGTCACCTACGCTGTACTTTTGACGTTGAGTTCTAAAGGGTGTAAATAGACCCTTAACGAAGCCGAAAGGCACGTGTTCTCCCCGCCTTTGCGATATTTTTTTTGTTCTAGACCATACTTGGGAACCTTCTAGTTACAGAGATATTAGGGATCAAGCTCTAACTTTTTTATAAGTTCTTTTTTAAATACTTGTATTTAATGTAAGATTTTTACTTTAACAACTCCACGACCCCCGTACCATTCAGTCCATCCACCAGCACAATGCTTTGAGTGCGTT